>ULGX01000004.1:625313-783125 GCA_900519075.1 Yarrowia bubula
TTTTTTTTTTTTTTTTTTTTTTTTTTTCTTGTACCTTCATGCATCCAGCTATATACACCATCCTACTCTGCCCAACTTCCATGGAACCCATAGTTGACCTTTGAGTCCATCTTGACTCTCATCTTGACCGTCATGGTCGCAGGATCAATCACCAGCAGTGAGCTTTTTCCAGTCTTCAAATTCAGCGAAACCGACAATAACACCCCAGCCAGTTCATCGTCCTCGTCAGATTCCGGATCAGGCACAAAAATCGCTTCTCCTGGGGTCTCATCTTCTTCCATAAACAGCACTGTTTCTCCCGTCTCAACATCCACCCGAATAATCGCCTCAAACAAAAAAATGCCCTTATCCTGCATATTCACACCATACACGTACTTGTGCGGCTTGTTTTGAAACCTCGGGTTTATCGTAGGCAGCTCTATATTGTGCAGGGGGTCTGTATTGAGACAAAAGACCGTTTCTGCTTTCCCTTCTGTCAATTTGAACCGTGTCAAAAACGCTTTATTTTTCTGAACTCCAATCATATCGTTTTGGAAGCTGTCCAGCATGAAATCAAACAACACTCGATTCGAATCGTAGGTACACACGTCGAGAAACAGCTTATTTCCCTCCTCAAACGCGTTAATAGTGTGAAAAGCAAAAAAAGCCGGTCCGGAAAACACTTCAAAGTCCTTCGATCGAGCTGGATTTTTGCTAATCACATAAAACAGCGTCTCACGGTCACTACTCCACTCTTGGTTTATCCCAGCAAGCACGTTTTTGTTCAAAGGAACGCCAATTCCCCCTGCCCAAAATTCGGCCTGCCAGAGAGCTAAAATAACATAGCTATCTGTAGTCCAAAACGAATGTAAGTAGGTTCCAGGTGCGCAGAATCGCGCGAGCTCGGTCACGTGATTTTCAGATTTCGAAAAAACCACATATTCGGGCTGTTTGCCCAGTTTCAAGTTATAGTTGTACTCTGTTTTTCCGTCTGCAGAAAACTGCACATGGCTAGCAGTCAGCTGTCCATCTAGCCTCTGACCAGTGAAACGAGAGTAGTTATACTTAGTCAGCGGCTCCAGGGTCACGGGATCTAACGTTTGAAACACATTTGAGTCCGTTCGCGCTACTAGTCCTCCCTGGGTATCTTTCTTGATGGTAACTCCGACATTGACGATATCAGCTGCCAGTAAATCGTCCGTTTTCACATTAGATTGCTCAAAGGGCATTTTCACAACCGAGAGAAACTTTTGAAAGTACGTTTGACACGGGTCACGTGGTCCAAAACTCGTAACTCTCGACATTTTAGCATCTCCTTCCCTGTACATATTCTTGAGTGTGTCGCAAGAACTGCGGCACGTGTACTCGACTGTATGTTTGTCTTTGATGTGGAATCGGTGGTTTTGGGTAAATCCGTCGAAAAAATGCCGAATATGGATTTTGTCGGAGGTTTCACCTACTCCTCCAGGTCCGGTTCTGTATAGAGTGCCTCCTATGAGATATGCAGGAAGCGGTTCTGAGCTGTTTAGAGCGGTTTGAACACAGTCAGGGTTGGTATTCAGTCCTAGCATGGCAGTAAGGAGAAAGAAAAAAATGTGCTGCAAAGTCGTGTTCTGAACTTCCGTTTACCGAAGGGGGGGTTCAAGTTGTTTCGTTTGGCGAATCCGTTTCGATCTGTCAGATGCAGGTTGTTAGTTGCAATCGGAGGAAAACATATCGAAAATGAAATATATGGCCAAGAGTCTTGAAAAACTCTGAAGTCTCGGGATCAACAAGTAGAGTTTGAGAAATACGCGAGTGGATACGGTAAATGTCACGTGACCGGTGTGAAACTGAAGCTGGAAACGAGGGGAAGAGCGTACGAGGTTCGGATTTGCGGTTCCGGGTATATTCAGTGTAGTAGTGCACTTTCCGAATCCAGCTAGGAGATCCTACGCTGTTAAAGTTTGATTGAGGAGAACTTTGAGGAGAGCTGCAGGGTGGAGGGGTTGGAAAAGGAGTAAGTTAGAGGTATCCCTGTAATCAGCTCGACGAGGCGGTTCTTTCTGTGCTATTGACTTGTCTCTAGCATGCCTACAACACCTCCATTTCATCACCTAAATATCCCACTTCTCCACGTTTTTAGCTCTGCAGGTTCCTGCACAGGTTCATGCACGCAGGCTAAGATAACCCGATTGGGCACCAACTAATTCCGTGACTGGCTCACTAACGTTATTAAGCGCCGCATGGGGTTGGTGGTGGGAAAAAAAGGGTAAAACTAAGGGCTTTAAACCGAAATCTACGACAGTCTAGCACCTCCAACAGGGCTCCAAATGAGACGCAAAATGTCGCATTCTCTTGCTTCCGCTCATGCGCCTCACAAAAATGCACCTCCCCGCTCGTATTGGCCCCTGTTTCGGAACACAGCTTCCGACGCTCTGCATGACCCACCTGCCACATGCCTGTAACGTGAGCACAATAAGATTACGATCGTCAGTGGGGGACCACATGGGAAAATGCGTGCAAAACGGCACTGAAAAAGCAGAACAAAAAAAACAAACTGGCCAACTGTGGCATCTCTACAGCAACTGATATATACCCTACTGTTTGTGTCTGTTGTATATACGTAGGCACAGCCAGTACTTGTACAGTTAGCAAAGCTTGGCTTATCCTCAAAATAAACTCAGTCAGGGTGGGGGTGAGTTAGAGTACAAGAGACTACACCGTCACATGTGGGGGTGTACCATACAAGCAGCTATGGCTATACGTGCTGCCTAAGCTTGTACTGTACTGCGATGGAACAAATACGTCAACGTCAGATATCAGATTGGCTTTTTGTGTCTCATCTTTTTTGGTGTCCTTTTTTTTTTTTGTCTCAAATTCCGACCCAATATTATTTCTCCATGTGGCTTAACGCACACTTCCGTCACCTATATACAGCACTCCCCAAAAGGACACACAAGCGAGTCGCACCAAGCCATCGCACTAAACTGTTACTCGTGCTCACGCTTCTCGCTTATTTCCAAATCTGGTCATGTCCAAAAACCTATAACTCGTATACATACATACATACAATTCATTTATTCAGTAATATTTAACCACTATTGGCAGTAACTGTTGTTCATCAGAAGAACTCGTATAGGTCGTATCAACGTTCTGTGTGCGCTGAGTGCCCAACAAAAAACGTGGCAAATAAATCAGGAGCGGGAAAACGTTGCAAGCGTAAAACACCGCATAAATCATCGCTACGCTCTGATTTCCGCCGAAATTAAAAAATGATATCCGTGAGATTCGAACTCACGCCTCCGAAGAGACCAGGAAATTTGTTAAGGTATGACCTTAACCTGGCGCCTTAGACCGCTCGGCCAGGATACCGGAATTTAAAAAAAGTGAAAATTTTGCCAGGGCGCCGGACCGAACGCTTAGTCAGCTCGGTTTTTCGGCTGTAATGCGAGGTACGGGATGGTGAGGGGTGGATTATTGGTGTCAGTAGAAAGAGGCATGTCTGATACATCTTCTGGTGAACTTGCGGAGGGTGGCAGTAGCTTGGACAGTGAGTTATGGTGGTTTGTTCCGAGAAGCCAAAAGTATCAAGGGCAAAGTGTACAGAAGACGCATGAACAGGGGTATACGTCCATGAAACTTTTCTTTCATGCTTTGAGTCTGACAGTCTTGTCTAGTACAAGCTTGGTTGGTTGGACATGGTTAAAGTAATGTAGTAAATGTATCATTTTGCTAATTACATCTGCTTCACTGAGCGAAATGGAGCCTTATTCACGTAGTAGTAATTGTTTGATGGAAGTAACAAAGATGCGGCGTACAGTACTGTACGCACCAATAGCCTATTTACTTCGAGGACCATGTACCGGTAATTACTGTATAGGACCAGATAATTATTGATTAACTGTTTATAGTACTGGTACAGTATTATGTACAAAGAGCTGAGCCTTGTACGATAGCTAAGTGTACATTAGTAAATCATTTATGGCGATATACTCATGTATCTACCTACCGTCCCTGCGTACTCTACCTAGGTATTTAGAATGTATTGTGATATTGCAGTGTATTCTTGTGTGTGGAAATCAGAGTTGATACGAGTCTTCTAGCATGTTACCTCTCGTGGTTTTGTAGAATTAAAGAGGTCCGGTACATAGGAGTGTTTAGACGAAGTAGACTTCCTACTCTGTTTTATATTTCAGAAGAATTGGATATCACTTTCTAGCACCGTAACTGTTCAACATAAGCTGATTTATTATCACAGATAAATAAACGCTGATACGGTGTATAAGCGACAGGATAGAAAGCTACCGATCAAATTTCTTCACTGTCTCAGGTTTGAAAGAAAGAGAAAAAAAAGGGGGAAAAAAAAAATACAGCTACTCTACCAATCTCTATCCTGAAAGTGAATCTGACAAGGAGCATAATTTTCTCGCATTATCACGTGACTCAGGTCACATGACCTCACACCACTTTTCCTCATACGACCTCCTCCGCTATCACATGTGCCTGCATGACCACCAGGGTGCACGATACAGGTTATGCGTTAGCGAAGAAAAAAAAAAGATGGCAAAAAAAAATAAGCAGTTACGAGTATGGCTTTGTGTAACAAATTGGGGGTCAAAACGATTATTTGGTATGATACCTGGCTCTGTATCACGTGATCTATATCCCTGCTTATGTAGATCTGTTGAGTTGGGTTATCTGTGTGGGGTGCATAACTATGACGTATTATTAGATAGGTTGAGATGAAGGTGACGAATCAGAAGAGGTGTGTATCAGAGATGTAATATGCACACAAGCAGGCATGCAAGATGACATGTGAAGCAAGGGGTACTTTAGCACTATGGTTATTACAAGAGTTACTGTTACGAAATAAGATATCTCCAGATAGACAAGGGTAATGAAATATTCACATACAAAACATTGTAAATGCACAAAATCGTGTATACACAATCACCTGACACTACCTGCTACTGTACAAAACCCGTCTTTACAATAACTGCAGTTTCATTGGCTAACAATCAACTATAGTCATGCAAGTCCAGATCTACTCTAGCAGGCTCATTTTTCGTCCGATTTCATTTTTTGAAACTTTCCTGGAACCGCCTAAGCGAGTATTACCTCGATCCAGCTCATTGTAGCTGCACCACTACTCCCCATGAATCTATGCTCCATCTCTTACAATAACCACTACTGTCCACGCGACTCTAAACTCCCAGCCACCAATGGGCACACATCTTTGCAATAACCGGCAAGGTACGTGCATGTTTGCGGTGAGGATATGCAGGTGGACGCACTGTTATGCTACACGCAAACCTTATTTCTACAGGTCTCGAAACAAAACCACGTGGTTTGAAAAGGCCATTAAACGTCCGGTTTTTATCTGATCGGGTTCGAAAAAGTTTTAGCTGATTTCTTGAAGTAAGGGCTTTTGATTAGTGTAGATAGCGTTCCGTTTGGGGGTCTACAAGGCGAGAATGGGAGTTGTAGCTGAAGATGGAGATGTTTCAAACAGAATACGAAAAATCATGCTACAAACACCAGACCTAGTCTATTAAATTCCCCTAATTCGCCTCATTCCAACCATCTACTCCCCCATCTCTCTAAACCCCCCAGATCTCTTGCTACACCCATTTTACCACACCCCCAAACTTTAGCACTCACCTTGGTGGTACGTCTGGAGTAAATTTTTTCACTGCTAATATAAATACACCTCCTCTACACTCTTGCAAACAACTATCAACATGCCTTCGATTCAGAAACCCATTCCCGTGACACTTCTTAGTGGATTCCTTGGAGCCGGAAAAACGACCCTCCTGGAAAACATTCTCAAAGCCAACCATGGCTACAAGATTGCCGTGGTGGTCAACGACATGTCTGCTCTCAACATTGACGCTTCTCTCCTTGTGAACCACAAGGTCAGTCAGAAGAAGGAGTCGATGGTTCAGCTTCAGAACGGCTGTATTTGTTGCACTCTTCGAGGCGATCTGCTTGAGGAAATGGCCCATCTTGCCTTTTCCGGTAAATTCGACTACATTGTGATTGAGTCTACTGGTATTTCTGAGCCCATGCAGGTTGCTGAGACGTTTACCCAGGAGTTTACTACTGCCATGCTTGATGCCGAGGATAAGGTTGATCTTGGAATGGACGAAAAGGTGCTGCGAAAAATCGCTGAGCATGGAGGGCTTGCCAAGCTGACTAGTCTCGATACTGCGGTGACTGTGATTGATTCGTTCAATTTTCTGCCCAATTTTGAGACTTTTGATCTTCTCAAAGACAGATGGGAGATTGGTATGCCTGAGGATGAACGTACTATTTCCGATCTACTTGTGGATCAGATTGAGTTCTCGGATGTCATTATTTTGAACAAGACAGATACCATTTCTACCAAGAAACAAAACAAAATCAAGGCTCTTGTTCGAAAACTCAACCCTGTGGCTAAAGTCATTTCCACCAACTTTTGCAAAGTCGATCTCAAGGAAATCATCAACACTGGTTTGTTTCAGTTTGACAAAGCTGCCACTTCAGCTGGATGGCTTCAGTCTATTCATGAAATGTCTGTAAGAGATGTAGCTGCAGGCAGCAAGCTGGCTCCCAAACCTGAAACTGAAGAGTACAACATTAACAACTTTGTGTACCGAGCTCGAACTCCCTTCCATCCTTTGCGTCTTCACGAGCTGATTCGAGATAAGTTCCTGGTCATGGAGTACAACACTCCTTCTGGAGCTGATGTTCATGATGGTCATGAGAATGCTACCCAAGAAGCTGAAGACCAGGAGGATCTTGATGAAGAAGGAGACTCTCCTATGGCTGAAGAGTGGGAAGATGAAGAGGATTCTGATGATGAGTCAGTTGAGCTGATTGACGAAAAGGTGGTTCTTGAGAACAAAAAGAATTCTGTTTTCGGCAACCTGCTGCGTTCCAAGGGCTACTTTTGGCTGGCTACCAGGCATATCCTCCAAGGAGAATGGTCGCAGGCAGGAGCTATTCTCACCATCAAGCCTGGTCAGCCTTGGTTCTGTGTCATGAGTGAAAACTCGTGGCCTGAAGATGAGACTGTGAGAAGCTACATTAAAAGAGACTTTCAGGGTGTCTATGGAGACAGAAGAAACGAGATTGTTTTTATTGGCGAAAATATCGATACCGAAAAACTCACCAAGGCTCTGGACCACTGTCTTCTGACTCCTACAGAGATGCGAAAGTTTGAACGAATCATGAAACGGTTCAATGGAGATGTGATCAAGACGGAGGCTAAGCTGAATACTGCGTGGGAAGACGGATTTGAAGACTGGCCTGATATCATTGCTGGAGGTGATGACGACGAGGAGTAAATTATAGGTGATTGAGGAGGAAAAAGGGGATTTCAGAGAATATAAAAATTGTTGTTTTTGAAAATCGAGTAAGTGTAGTTGTTTGGTGGTGCTTTTTAACAAATATGGAGTAAAAAGGCCAAGTGTGTATATGAAATGGTGTCAATAATGACAGCTGTTGTGTTTAGTTGGATTGTCATTTGTTGACTTGTACTTGACAAACTCTAATTTAAATCGGGTAAAACTTTATTTGTTAAGGAAGAAAATCGTATCAGAAAGAGCTACAGTAACAGACATTACCTAACACCTGCCTATTTAGTTAATACTGTTCCACATAGAAAATCCTATAAATACGACAATTCCTGCTATACTATTCAAGTCAGATTTTTCAGATACTGTGAGTATTTGATGATACCCTTCAACACGGGACCTAACACAAGCTTTCGTCAACTATGATACTTGACTTTCACACTGAACCGACGAATTTAACAAGAAAATTCCGCTTTTTCCAGATGACCACAACCCTCTACACCCCACTTACACCTCCAGTTGATCCTCTGGACTCTCGCAGAGCCGAGTATATCGAAAACCGGCTCTCTGAGGTCCTTTTCGATACTCTGAAGCATGTATTTCCCGATACTCTTTCCCGAAAAGAACACCTGACTGTTCCTGAGCGTCTCCTCCTGATATTGTTCAAGTCATTTGGCAGTTTCTTCAAAATATGGGAATTTGGGACCAGGAAATACCTCTCAATCAAAGACACTTGCAGGTCTGGACAGATCAAAACTTTGGAACTCTGCATAAAGCACGAGGTACGATTTTGCGTCTGACTGTATGTCCTCTGTCTGATACTTCTTCCACTTCCTATGATTTTGGGGTTCTTTAAAAACATCCTTATTGGACCAGAGGCTACCTGGAGTAGTCCTACAGATTATGACCGTATGAGAGCAGTTTGTGAGTCGTGTATTAGGCGAATTCCTAGTGTGAATTTGCTAAACCGATACAGAGGCTGTTCTGACTCAGAATACAAACTCGTCATTGAGTATTTTGGAGCTGACTACCTATCTGCTCTTTTACAATGTGACTACTTTGACACCTTTGCTACAATGACTGAACTAGTAGAATACATCAAAGAAGACACTGAACAGTCCAGATTCACACCTACAGACGTCTATCAAACTGCAGCTCTTTGTTTACCTACCACTAGAGACTCTCTCTATCAAGCCATCATGTCCTCTTGTAGTCCAGACCTTAGATTTATTCTAGGCTTTGCAAACGACAATCCAAACAACTCTGTACCGTATGGAGTTGATATTTTCGTTGTTTTGGACGATATCCAGGCCATGAAAGGAAAGGGGGGTTATCTTGAAGCTACTAGACAGGTTCATGGTGTCATAGAAGTTCCTTATCAAGATACTGACGCGTTTTATGAGTATGTGCAAGCCATGGTACAGACCCAGGCTGAATCGTCTTCTGGAAAAGAGCCGAAAGAGTGGTGGAAACGTGTTCATAGTCTCACGGCTAGAAATTTTGACCAAGTTCATGAACTGAAACATTTTCTGGAAAAGAACCAAATCTGCAACTGCCGCTCATAAGCTGGCTAGAGATGCTGTGGTGGGTTTCTAAACGGAACACACAAAGATATAATTAACAATTACCGTAATTAGACACTACAATACGTACCTACTTCCAAAAGGGGGATATTATTATACCACGTTAATCTCCTGGTTCCGGAGATTCTCACTGTATATTTAGTTTTGCTGTAGCTCCTCCACAATGTCCAGAAAATACCTATCAGTAAAGTACACTAATATTAGTTCACTCTCAACAAGGTTTAGAGGGTGTATTTGGTTGCCACTAACAACCTCAGAACTACTCCTAGAGCTTAGAAATTTGAAATCCAGCCTCCTAGCACCCCCAGCTACCCCCAGTTTCAATATCTAACCGATTGACAAATTTTAATAGACAACAGGTGGACGGTAAAAACGCTGGTGTTCGTAGGGTTAGGGTAGTATTTGGGGTTGATTAAACTTTGTGAGTTAATTAGACTTTTACTTGGGTGTTAGTTGACATAAGGACACTGCAACACACCTACACCAATAGATAGACACTGGCTTCGCCAGTCATCAATCTTCGTCGTACTCCATAAATATACAATCTATTATTCAAATATCTACTGCTTCTTGAGCTTACACTGCCATCCGTCCTTACCGGTCTTGTGCAGCAAAGGCAGAGAAGCGCCAAGACACCAGCCAAGCTCGTAGTCCTTGATCTTCTTGGCAATGGTCACCTCTCGTCCCACGGGAATCTCGTATCCCTGGTGCAGCAGTGACACCATGTAGGTCAGCTCCATACACCATGCGGGGTTCTCCTTGAGCTCGGTGATGGCTCCGGGAATGGCCTTAAAGCCGTCGTACTCGCCCATACACACTCGAGTAGTGAGATCCTGCAGCTCCTCGACAGAGAAATCAGAGGGCATGCCCAGAGGGGCAGTTCGGTCGTAGAAGAAGGAGATGATGTACAGCTTGTACTCTCGGAGGAAGGTCTCGGCCAGAGAAGGCATGTACACTCCGTTGAACGAACAGGGCTCAACGGTACAAGTGTGGTCCTTGTGGAGAATATCCTCGGCGATCTTTCGGCACTGGGCCGAAGACTGCGATTTGGAGGGGCCTCGGAAGTTGAGGGTGTACGTCTTCTCAGAGTTGACCTTGACCTTGACGTTCTTGACCTCCAGTCCGGAAGGAACACAAGGGTTGACAAGGGTGGCACCATCCTCGACGAGGGAGTCGTCCGAGTTGATGTGGTTCATGACCACCTGTCTGTACATCTGCTCCTTGGCGGCATTGAGACCGTATCCCAGATGCGACTTTTGGTAGAGAGAGTAGGACAGATCTCCAAACTTGAGCTCGTAGACGTGGTCTCCGGGCTGCATGGCGGACTGGATCTGCTTGGCAGTGGGCTTCTTGTCTCCCTTGAGCTCGGGCTCAAACACAATCTGAGTGGATCCTCCTCCAAGGTCGAAAGCAGCAACGGTGGGCTTCTTATCGGGCGATCCAATCTTTCCAAGCAGGTAGTTGATGGTGATCCAGGCGTATACGCCCTCATCGGAGTCGTCCATCATACCCACTCCGTCCTCTCCAGCAATGGGGAAGGGGTACTTGGTCTGGATTCGGTCGTGAACAGCCTGGAGGATCTCCTTGGCCTTTTGCTCACCGACCATTCGCAGACCGGCGGTGGCCTTGACCTGCAGAGGAGAGCAGCTGTGGTACTCCTCGGGAATGTACTCCAGCGCAGAGTCCAGGTACTTGTCCAGCGACTTGGCGGCCTCTTCGGCGTCAGTGAACGCACTGAGACCGGGCTTGTCCATGACAAAGTGCTCGTCCAAAAGTCGGGGTGTCGATTGGCAGTTGTTGAACTTGTAGACGTGGATTCGAGAGCCGGAAGATCCAGCATCGATCATGATGACATACTGGGTGATGGGGGTCACTCCATCGAAAGATTTAGTGCACTTGAGAGGGTCCTGGACACTCACAGGAGCAGCAGCAGCTTTTGTGGTATCCAGAGCAGCCTGCGAGACCTCAACGCCGCTGTTTGTGTTTCTCAAAAACAAAAACACAAACACCAGAGCACAAACGGACAAGCCGATCAGCCGCAGAATTCGGGTGGGCACCTGGTTGAACATGGACAGGGGAGAAGACATGGCGTCTTTGCGGGGTTTGAAATCGTCGTCCCGTTTGTTGTTTTGCTCCAAATCGCTGAATTTGAAGTAGGACGGCATGGTGGAAAGACGTGTTGGGTTATGCGGTATGTGATGGGAGCAGTCACGTGAACTTTGGGAGCAACCTCGGACGTTGGTGGTGTTTGTGGAGAAGCAAGTGGGATATGGGTTTAATGGGAGTCACGTGACCAGGTGGTGGTATGTATGGCCTTTATTTATTCATTTATTTGCCTATTCTACACTTGTCTATAGCTATATCAGTATTCTTTAAGGACACGTCGATTAATCTTTTTTTTCCAAAATAAAGTTGGCGTATGAAATTCTGTAACATGCACGCGTCGACACAAGGAGGGAGTGTAGAGGGCGTAATATACGGAATTTTGGAATTTTGAAAACGGTGCTGGAATCGTAAACACGCTATTTACGTGTCATCGAAAAATTAGCCAAATCTGTGGTGTCCAAGGTGCCTTTGAATGCTTTCCGTTTGGCTGCACCACTGCCCCTGTCCATACTTTATCAGCAGCCTATAATTAGATAAGTTTGCGATGAGCTGTGGAGGTGTGGGATTGTGTGGGGGGTTAGTGGAGTAGTATATAGTGTATATGAACGTGTGGCAGTTGATTCCAGTGTCTAAAACTCGATTTGGACGAGTTCCGCTTAACAAACTGGTGTTTTTGTGTTTTTGTCAACTATTTAGTTGACACCTTGTGGAAAGACATTTAGGCTTCCAAAAAAAAATTAGCTTTTCAGATTTCGGAGTCCTATGATTATGTAAGCACCATCCAACTACACTAGAACCGCAGTAACAGACCTCACGTGACCTCTCACGTGACCTCACGTGACTTTAAAATGACATTCATCTCCCTCCTCTCACCTGTGACCTGTTAGCGTTCCTCAAGCTCATTTTATAAATTTTGGACTACCAAGGTGCTCACGAGATCAGTTCTTGGTGTCCATTTTTTGGAGTCCAACTAACACACACAAAATAAGGCCGATTTCAGCCTCTTTAGACCATTTTCCAAGTGGTTCAATTTTTTCGGTCGAATTTTCGCTTTTCACACATTTTCTAGGCTCATAAAGTTCACAGCATGAACGTGCAGCGTCGATAAAGTATAGAAAAAAGAGAGGCCTTTGGAGGTGAAAAAGGTAATCGTGAGGGGGCCTTGGATAGAGATATAAGTACGGTACAAGTACGTAGCAGTATGGATGAGTCAGCTTAGTCAGATGTATGGGTTATTCTGGTCTATCACATGGCTTGTGGCATGGACCATGAACCCCTCATGTACGTACTTGTAGTTAGAGTCATACAAGTGCATACAAATGATGTGCATCGAGCTCTGTTTGCAAGTCAGGAGATGAACTACGATGCATATGCGAGTCTAGAGATGATAAAATGACATAATTTCACTTCACACAACCTGACCAGTCATTCATACTCTTCCCCACTGTACACTCCCACGTACACTCCCATAGGTAACATGCAGCAACTAGTCCCACGAGACCAAACCTTGTTTTGCTGCAACTTTATCGATACGACAATCTGACCTTCGAACCAACCTCTCTACACACTTTGCTATGCCCTCAAATTACAAACGCGACTGGGCGGTGGAGCACCCCAAGTCGTCCAAGCGAGAAAAGGTCGCTGTTCCTTTGGAAACGACTTTGGTGGAGGAAGAGGAGGACCCCAAAGACGACTCTGTGGCGTGCACTTACGACAGCAACAACCACTCGACTTTCTTCACGCAACGGGTGATTCCCACGGTGATTTCGTCGTATTTGCGAGCAGGATCGCGGTTTGTCGGAACTCAGGTCAGCAACTCGCAGAAACACGCAGTTAACGTGGAAATCAAGTACGTCGACATGTCCAACTACTTTGTGTGTGGGTATTTCCGCATCCAGGGGCTGGATGGAGCGAATACGGACCTCACGACGTACTTTGAGGGCGAAATTATTGGCCCCAAATACTCGTTCTACACACGACGTCCGGAGTGGGGAGCCAAGGAAAAAACAGACTTGACGCATTGGGGCCGGTTTCCACCGTGGCGGCATATCCAGAAACAGGCGGTGGATCCGGACTACGTGCATGAGGACTATGATAAGCAGGACCATATCTATATGCGATGGAAGGAGTGCTTTTTGGTGCCTGAGGAGCAGACGATTCAGGCGAGTTATGCGGGCTTTTATTATATCTGTTTTAATCAGATTGAGGGAAAGATTATGGGGCTGTATTATCATGATAGTGCGGTCAAGTTTCAGGAGCTGAGTTTGAGTCCGGTGGATGGAAAGTTGTGTTTTGGGTCGTTTGAGTTTGCGTAGCAGGGGAGCACCGCAGGTGCGACCCTGCGCTACAACTACAAAACGAGTACAACGAGCACCGAAGGTGCGAGTTGTGCGAGCTAACAAAACGAGTACCGAAGGTACGAGTTTTGTACGTACTCTTGAGTACAGCTTTCACGATACTAACGACGGTACGAGTTTTGTACTTTTTTCGGTACTCGTTCTGTGCAGGCCTAAGTACTCGTTATGTGCTCATTCTGCCTATTGCACAAAACTCGTACCTTCGGTACTCGTTCTCCTACAGCTCTGTTGCTACGTTCCTAGCAGTGTTGTAGGTTGTTCCTGAACTACAGCTGGACTCCATTTTGAATACCCTACGGGGCGCATTGACTAACTCTCTGATTATTTATAGATAATGATAATGACACAAAAAAGAAGACGGAGGTAGGGCGGAAGAGGCAGGGTGGCTGTAGAGGGCGTAGAAGGGGTGGTGGCGATCACTCGGTACGGAGTGACTGTAGCTGCCATGAGCGTTTCCGTCGTTTCAATGTATGTGGTGATAGTTACTGCGCTGAGGGTAGTGGAGGTGGAAGTGGTTGAAGTGTGGGTGCTGAGGTGAGAAGAAGCTGAAGTGGTCTCAGCTTCACCAGTAACACGATCAGAAGATGAAAAGTGATCAGAAGTAGTTGGTTCTCCACCAGTAACATGTTCTGATGAAGAGTGATCAGCTGTAGGTGTAGCTGAAGCTGTTGGTTCACCAGTATGTTCTGAAGACTGGTGTTCAGCTGTAGCAGTAGGCTCACCTTCAGTAACAGTATCGTGTTCTGTAGGCCCACCATCAGTAACAGTATCGTGTTCTGTAGGTCCAGGAGTGACAGTGGGAAAATCAGTGGTTGTCATGAGAGTAGGTGAATGGTACTCAGTGGTTGACTCGTGTGTAGATCCTTCAGTAGAGTAGGTAGTGGTAGTTCCTTCATCTCTAACAACATAATTAGGAGCTTCATGTACGCCAAACTCAGCACACGCCGCTTGGAATCTCTGGACCGCTTTTTCTTTATCAGAGGGACAAATTTCATGCAGACACTCGATGATCTCAACAGACACGGTTTTGCAGATACAGCTGACCTGGTTGAGAGTCGGGCAAACGCTCTGTCTCCGGTGCTCTCGAGCTACACATGCCAGTAAGCAGGCAGGAGGAGTAGCGTAGGTGAGACTCAAGAGGGTCAAGAAGATGATTGTGAGGTGCATGAGAAATGAATTGCTGAAATCCGAATTGCTGAAATTGTTGTTTGTGAAGTACTGTACGTGGTAACGCCTTTTTCACATTCATCGAGGCGTGTTTGCAGTTGCCTAATGGAGGTTGTACAAGGAGTGGCTATTTAGAGTGGGTAGATTAAAGAGCAGTGAATATTGTCCAGGTAACGGGTTAGTGGACAGTGGATATGGATGCCCTACAAGTACAAACAAAAACTTGAGATGCATGAACTGTTTGCAAGCAGTCACAAACACACAGCTAACGGAATATTTACTGTAACATAGTCCAATCAGCTCTTGTGGTTCGCTTCTTTAAGTGCATTTATTTACAGTGCCTTATTTACCATGCTTTAATTACAGTGCCTTAATTACACTACAATTCTCACACCTCTCACACCTCTAACATGAAATACGAAACCGAAACTGAAATCGAAGAAAAACAACCCGCATCACCTCCTACGGACTCGCCTCAACTCGGATTCGCCATCCTCTTGTCGGAATACCTCCATTCGTGCGAATCGGCCGACCACAAGATCACCACTGTGCACTGCAACAGTCCGTTTGGATCGTATTTGGAAGACACAAACGGGATTACAGTGAGAACGGATATTGCCAGGAATTGGGCCAAGATGGAAATGACGGCTATTAAGAATCGGATAGTGTTGAGTGGGTTGACCTTGACGATTCCGTTGTTTATGTATTTGAAGGTTGTGTTTTGGTCTGACTGACTGAGACTAATAGCGGTCTGTCTATGCTCCAAACAACTAGCTGTGAACCTCTCGGTAGTGTAAATGCATATATTAATAAATGACTGAATGCTGTACTTGAAGTGACTCATTTGTAGTTGTGAATGGCTGTAGCAGTCATCGTTTGTGGTCGTTTGTGTTCTTTTGTGTTCTGTTGTATCCTGTATCTCCCCCTTAATCCTCATCAATCTCGTCATCTCCATCTAACAATCTCGACTCAAACTTCTCGTCCTGCACGTCGTTGTGCATTCGTGCGGTCAAAAACTTGTTAATCTCAGCTTGCACTTTGATGACATCGGCTCGAATCTGGCCCAGAGACGAGTCACTAGGAGCCGTAGGAGCGTCGCGATCCGTGGCGATTTCGACATTTGGAGCCTGAGAGGGCTCCAGAACGGTGGTTTCGTGTTCAGGAGCGGTGTATGTAGCTCGGACTCCCGTCATTGTGCTGGGTTGAAAGGTTGAAAGATGATGATAATGGGAGAAGTTGAGCAGGACGTGCATGAACTTTATTGTTTGAGAGGAGATATAGACAACAAGCTGAAGGTAAGGCCACACTTGATTTGCTTTGTTCAGAGCCCCATTGGATGTCTTTATATCTCTGCAAATATGCACCCGACCAGTCGCCCCCACTCAACAAAGAGCTGCTCTCTTGTTAACAAATAGAGTTGGCCACAACGTTAAATGTCCTCAAATTTAGTTACTCTTGAGGGGTCACCACGGCCCTTAGCACTCTACAACCGTCAACCACGTAGCTACTGCCTATATTTTTTACCCACAATCCTCTTCCATCTCATTCGAAGCAATCGCCCAAAAAAATACCCCTTTTTCTTTGCCTCCATGCTCCCTCTATGGGTCAGGTTTCAGAGCAAACATCACTGCACAGGCACCAGGGTTTGGGTCTCTGCACTACAAATAGTTTATCTTATCCTTATCGCATCACCTCACCCCCATCCCCAATGAACACCACAGCCACCATCAAGTCGTTTGGAGGCAACCTCCTCAAACTCGCCCATGAGTCCAAGGTGAACTCGTGCAAAATGGAGCTCAATGTCTTTGTGCCTCCCAATGCCCCTGCTAAGATCCCCGTCTTGTTCTTCCTGTCGGGCCTCACCTGTACCGGCAACAACTGCGCTGAAAAGGGCTTTCTGCAGCCTTTTGCAGTCAAGCATGGCATTGCCATTGTCTACCCTGACACCTCGCCACGTGGCCACAACATTGCCGGAGAAGACGACTCGTGGGACTTTGGATCGGGTGCGGGATTCTACCTCAATGCCACAAAGGAGCCCTACAAGGGCAAGTACAACATGTACGAGTACATCACCGAGGAGCTGCCGGAGCTGCTGTGGAAGGAGTTCCCCCAGTTTGACAAGGACAATGTCGGTATCACGGGCCACTCCATGGGAGGTCATGGAGCTCTGACTATCTTTTTGAAGAACCCCGGAAAGTACAAGTGCGTCAGTGCCTTTTCGCCCATCTCCAACCCGAAAAACTGCCCTTGGGGAGACAAGGCGTTCAGTGGATACCTCAACGACAAGGCCGAGTGGGACGATTATGACGCTTCTGAGTTGATTAAAAAGTACAAGGGACCTACGCCTAGTATTCTGATCGACTGTGGAACCGCCGATAACTTCTACACTGCTGGTCAATTGCTGCCTGAGAACCTGGTTGCTGCTTCCAAGGGCACTGAGTTTGATGGAAAGGTCGATCTGCGACTCCAGGACGGTTATGATCATTCCTATTACTTCATTTCGTCCTTTGCCGAGGACCATGTGGCTCACGCTGCAAAGTACCTTACTGCTGCCAAGTTGTAGGTTTAGTATATACAATCATACGCCTCACAGGTACTCAATTGCAACACCTTGAACACTAGCTACAGTAGCACAGAGATTTCATCCATGGTCAATTCTCATAACACAGTATTACAGTTCTTCTCTTTGGTGTCTACTTTTAGAGGACTGTTCTTTAAGTATTGTATCGTACCGCAAGTGAACAGATTTGTATAGACAAGAGAATATTAATACATTGTTGGAATCTCCAGACTCGGGGCTATCCATCCATTTATATATTATTCAGTAGTATTAGCTATTGACTGTAACAGTAGTTCATTAGAAGGCCCATAGTTATCTACTGAGCTAGGTCTGGTGTCTTTAGACTGTTGATAATATGTTGTTATCAGTTCTAATACATTGTAAGGGTAGTCTAGGGTTAGTCGTAGTTTCTTACATACATACAATTTGCGTAGAGACATGTGAGTTTGATGAAGTAGATATTTTGTATAGATAGTGCAAGGGCTGGGTAAGCGAGGTCTTCTATATTTATGTGGTTTGTATTGGCTGACGAGTTTCTGAAGGCTGATCTGGAGTAAGTGGGATATCTATGTATCGTAGTTAGAATGATAGAATGCAGTATTACTTGAGATCACTACGGTGTTGATCAACTGTTGAGTATGGTAGCCTTCTTCAACTGAGCAGTGTGAAGTTACACAGGAAATAAATACTGGTGCTTTCATATGGCTTCTAGCTATCAGATTTTTTATTCCTATTGCCTTGGTGTACGTACACTGTTACAGCAGTCTTGGCTCTGTCTATTATTAAGGGTGACCTTGAAGATGACACTGAGAAGATCATTACGATCATTACTGTGCTTAATAAAGTGGAATATACGGAATTCATAAGTATAGCCTTGTATATTAGCTGATTGTATATCTTTCAGTATTACTTAACACTACCAGAAGGCCATAGTTATCTACTGCTATGTCTTCTGTCTTTAGACTGTTGATAGTGTGTTGTATGTTGCGTAGAAATGTACGTATCTCAATTACCAATAATATTACCTCTATATATCGTTCTTCGGTGTCTTTCACTGACTTTTCGGCTTCGCCTCAAAGTCGACTCGGCTTCGCCTAGTCCTGAATCCCTCTAAAAAACTTTCCCTCCTTCTCACTACCAATCTTTCCTTCAGGGTCGATTCCCATCTGGATCATCTTCACCGCCAACTCCAACAAATAATCAATGGCTTCATTGTACACCTTGGCCTTCCACACCGTTTCTCCCCAGACGTAGATTCCATGTCTTCTCACCAACACAGCTGTACAGGTAGGATACTCCTTGATGGCAGCCTGTAGAGTATCAGTAAGATCTTCCTCCAGAGCCGTGTTTTCAATAATCGGAATTTCCAGCGTATCAAAAAAAGACAAGTATCCGGACTCAGCGACCTTGGGAATCGCCTTGACCTGCTCAATGTTGCCAATCTTGAACACCTTGTCGTAGAGAAGGGTGCACATGACAGCAGCCTGAGAATGAGTATGGATACACGCTCCAGCGTCTCGAAGAGTGTAAGCTGACAGAAACAAGGGGGTACACGCGGAAGGCTTGAAGGTGGGCGAACGTCGCAGGTAGTCACGTGACTGCAAATCCATCACAAACATGTCTGTGGGCTCCATTCGCTCTTTCTGGACACCTGAAGGGGCCAGCCATACTGTATCTCCCTGTCGAATAGAGATACCTCCTCCGGTTCCAGTGACCCAGTTGTTGTCGTAGAAGAGCTTGCACAGCTCGACAATGAGGTTGGCGGGGTGTTTGGGGTCTGAGGAGATAACCAGGCTGTCGTCACTCATGGTGTAGTGGTGGTGATGAAGTCTGGGGTAGGTTTGGGTGAATTATGCAAGTGAGAGCACGTGTTGCACTTGTGTGGTTTGGGCAGGTGCAATGACGCAATTGAGTGTATGCAAAGGGTTTGGTCACGTGACAGAGGTGAGGTGGTGTTTTTGAAAAAAATCGTCGTTTTATATATTTCTATAGTGGCACGTGGGTGATCATGTGGTCCAGAGAAGAATTTCAACATGACGGTTGAAAGTTAAAATGGTTTAAGGTTTGGTGAAGGGGGTGTGAAGATGTGGATTAAAAAGGGTGTTCCAAACGGCTGAGAGAGTTGTGGTTTTGTGTGTAGACTCGCTTGTGTTGGCTTAGGGTTGTGTAAAAAAATCAGAACTGTAGGACGAGTTTTGAGGGAGTTGTGTTTTGTGTGGAGGAACGTCTTTAAAAAGGAACAGGGGTCGTCACAGTGTAAAGGCGATATGGAATATGTGGTTTTAATTGGTTTATTTGGGGTTCTGGGTTGTACTGGTGGTTTCGTGGTGAGATTTTGTACCTGCGTTTTTAGACTGAGGTGGGTGCAGCATGAATGCCAAAGTACTCATACAGCTCTCAATAGGAGTATCTTGTCTTGTTCACTGTTCCTTGTATGGTCATCACTTGCGTTTGAAGGTGGAGTCTGTGAGTGGAAAACACACTCTATACGGGTTGCTAGTTAAAGTTCAGTTTGTTGGGATTTGTTAAGAAAAAACTCTGGGGTGGGTGTGTCGCGTTCCAGGGGCCGACGCGCAATTCTGAAGAGTGCAAAAGATAGATAATCAAAAGCTACCAACTATAATGTGATCAACGGGGAATATGCCAGTACAATGTTAGACACAACACGTGATTTAAGATATTGTTTAAAGTATAGGTTGTTTAGACTTTTGTTGGGGAGTACTTAAGGAACTGTAGACATCCACTGTCGGTATCAGTACTGGCTCACTAAAGCCGTATTATACTCAAGATGGATAATCACTCTGGAACAGTGGATTTACTATAACAGTACGATAGTCTTGAGTATTTCAAGCCGCTGACGTCATCCTACTGTATCCATTGACAGTACAACTAGTCTTTCCATATACAACTAGAGCAGCTGTCTTTACAGACAGACTATTCATTGTCGGATCTGTCACTCACACCTTACTTGTACTGTAGGTGAAGACAGTAGTACATAAATCCCTCACCAAGTGTTTGGTATTTATGTCTAGACAGCTGATGTAGGAGCTACTATCTGGTCTCTTCTCTTGTCCCTAGATGTGGTTTCCAACAAGGTATCACTATAGCCAGATCAAGCCGATCAAGCCCTCAGGGTATCTGTAGACATCCACTTAGTTTCAAGTTTCAAGTACAATTTTCCTGAATATTGATTCTATCTGAATCAGTACATACAGTACTGCCAGCCAGACAGTTTTATAGTGCACTGATGGTCATCCTACTGTACAGCTTACAAGATCCATCAACTACTCCTGGTGCTACAGATGTCAACCTCAGTCGATGCACAACTATCTGGATGTCTACCTAAAGCTGATTATAACATGTGCATCTGCTGTGATCTCTACACTCCACCTACACTGCAGTCGTTTAAATGTCACTATTTCATACTACTGTATGTACTCGTACGATGCAATACATCAATCTACAGTTCATTGTATATTCATTGTCAGACCTGTCACTCCAGTTGTGGTTTTATTGTAGGGTATACAGGCATACTACAGTTTCAAAATCAATCAAACAGTCATTGGGTGTATAGTTCTTTTGAGATCATTAGAAGATTGGTAGATATGACGACATACTGAGCTGCACACTGGATTCCTGTAGAGTAAGATATGTTAGATTTAGTAAAGGAGAATATCATCTTGGAAAGAGTCATACTCATCAGATATGAGCCAAATCATCAAAAAAGTGTTGTGTGACAGCCTAACCGGTCCATAAATGATTTTTCTGATTTTTCTGATTTTTCTGATTTTTCTGAATAATTCCAAATAACACGAAACAATTAAAATAAATTATAACATGCTTCTACGTCATATACACAGTTGTAGACAGATCTAATACACATATGAAAGGAATATTCACGCAGATACCTGTTATTTCCATGAAATGCCATCAAATCAAACATCATTGTTCAGTATATTCATTGTCGCGCGGACTTCGCCATCGTGCTCGCACCGTACTTCGTACGGCTCGTGACGTACGGCTCGCTACTCGGCTCGTCCGGCTCTCGTAATTCATAATCATTATCCATCCTACAAGGTTCCACTCTCCTTGAGCTTGCTCACAAGCTCATCCACACTCTCCACCTTGACACCCGCCTGTCGCTTGGCAGGCTCGGCCACCTTGACAGTCTCCAGTCGGTTCTTGACGCCCTCAAACTCGCCAATCTTGATCACCTTGAGAGGCTTCTTCTTGGCCTTCATGATGTTGGGCAGAGTCACGTATCGAGGCTCGTTGAGACGCAGATCGGTGGTGACAATCATGGGCAGCTGGGCAGCCACCGTCTCCACTCCTCCATCCACCTCTCGGGTCACCTCCACCTTGTCACCGTTGATGGACACCTTGGAGGCCTGAGTAGCCTGGGGCCACTTGAGCAGACCAGCGAGAATCTGACCGGTCTGGCCGTTATCGCCGTCAATGGCCTGCTTGCCGAGAATCACCAGGTTGGACTTTTGCTCCTCAATCAGCTTCTTGAGCACCTTGGCCACTCCCAGAGGCTCCAGGTCGGCATCCTTAGCTCCAGTCTCAACCAGGGTCGAGTCATCAGCTCCCTTGGCCAAGGCCTGTCGCAGAATGTCCTGCGCCTTGGTAGGACCCACAGAGGCCACGTGGATGTTCTCCACCAGACCCTCATTGCCCTCCTTGATGAGAAGAGCCTCCTCGACAGCAATGTCACAAAAGGGGTTGATGGAGTGCTTGACGCCGGTGGTCTCGACACCGGTTCCGGCCTTGTTGACTCGGGGCTTGACGGCAAAATCAATCACCCGCTTGACGGGCACAAAAATACGCAGCTTGTTGGACATGTTGAGGATGAGGTGTGAGAGGAGGACGCAGATGGGTATATGAGGGAATATAAGGTTTGTGGAGACGGCTGGTTTTCGGTCGGGGGGTGAGTGTGGGGGGGCGAGGGGGAGGCTTACGAAAAATCTAAAGAGTGCATTTTGAAGAGACGAACGAGACGAACAAGATGCACTTTTCGGTTTTCCCCCAAGACCTCTGGTTGCTCCTATAAATGCTCCCCATTTAACCCACAGACTCGGAGAAAGCTCGGCTCCGGTAACTATTGCCACTTTTGAAAAGCTTATTTTCGTCACCCGTTTCCCCAGACGATTGCTATTGGATGTGTGGGGTCGAGGTGGTTTGTTGCATGGTGGTTTTTTGTCCACGCTTGGGGACTTCTGCTTACGTCATCCTACGTGAATTTGAGCGTTTTCCATCGTGTTTTGAGCTCTTTTTGGGGCACTTCTCAACCTCACACCCATAGCCGAAACAGAGTACTCCACGATGGAACCACCTGGGGCTTAACGGACAAATGTACGGCAAGTAGACACGCAATTGATGAATTTGACGGCTTTTTTTCAAGTTTTACTCGAATTTTGAGCCCAGCAAATGATAGCCGAGATGGTCATTCGAGAACACATTCCTGGACGCGTTTTTGGACTTTTGGGGATTTCAAGACCACCATTGGAATCCTCTCGATGAGACGGTTCGATTGCCGTGCTCCGATCTTCCGTAGTGTTATTGGATCATGTTGTGGTGGGTGGTTTTGGCAGTCTTTAAAACTACTTCAGGTTTAGAGACTTTTCAAGGTGTTTTTGTATGCACGGCAATCTCCCCACCTCGGCTTTCGGCAGGTCACGTGACCGCCCTCGGTGCGGAACCGGACCTGCATGTCTAGTGTGGCTTAGATAATCGGGTCGGATAACCTTTTCTCTGAGTCATTTTGAAATTTGAGCGGGAAAAATTGCCGTTACCCGGGAGTCAAGAAGAGGGAGCAAAGTGCGAGGAAATGGGCTATTTTTATATGGAAAATGATCAGAAGGGCGCAAATATGGTATATTCAAATTTTGGTTTAATTTGGACGAATATTGAGCGAGCTGGAGTGTTTTGTTGGGACTCAAGTTGGGAGTGTTAAATTGGAGGTGTATGTTTAAGAGATGGGATTTGGAAAAATGGGTGAAAATGAAAACATCTGAATATAAAAAAGGCACCTGTTCAAGAATTCCGGATAAATCACCTCATTTCTGATATATCATCAAATCTCCGGTTTGTCCGTCCGTATCACTAATATTCACAAGTCATCAGATGTAGAGTTGGAGAGGTTTCAAGAGCCAAAACGGCATCCACTGGTCTCATTAGGTGGGGAATGTTTCAGGTTTAACTTAGCTGTTGAGCTACGTCTGCTACTGCTACTGGATAATCTGGAGTATTTATGGCGGTTGCATTAATGCCTGATTTTTTATTTTATTTTCGCCTTTATCGTGCATCTGCATCTCGTTATGTGGGGTAACGTACGTATACGTATATAGATATAGAAAAGACATAGAGGGGAATATTTTAAAATGATGATGACGAAATAATAGCTGGTTTAATATGCAAAAGAACATCAGCGATTAAGTGGGCATTGAAGTTCAGAGTGGGCAGTGACATCTGATAGAAGATTGACATTGTTTAAATTGCTGCTCAGTGATATAGTAATTTATAGCAATGTATAACCAGCTGATTTATTACATGTATTATTACTTGAATATAATCATGATATGTATACAGTACGAAATACAGTATATACTTGTAGAGTATCATCTCTAGATCGTACAACACTCCTGTTAGACCCCGGTTCACCAGGTACAAGACAAAAGCGGGATATAATAAACCCAAAGCCGTTCATCCCACTAGAAAAAATAAAAAATAAAAAAATTGGCATGGGTGGTTGTACTCGTACCAGTATAGTTATCGTGCTTAGATACAGAACATACAACATAACCATATATCACTAAACAAAACATAACCAACAAAACATAACCAACAAAACATACACAAAACAATATATCCTCGTTGTATCTCGTTGCATCTCGCTCTTTTATTCATTCCCCGCTACCCCACGTACCTGACTGATATAGCAAGTCGAGGCTAGTGTAGCCCCACTTACCCCACCCTCTAACAGGGCATCGTTCAGTGTCTCATTTCGGCCGAGAGTGGGGTATTTAGAGATGTAGATTTGGAATTAATTACTATATTGGATGTGCTGGATTTTTGTGTGTTTTTTGCTGTCGAAATTCAGTACCTGGTAAAGCAACTCGTGTTGAGAAAAAATGGCTTTTTTTTTTCCGTCCGACAGGGGCCCCTCTTAGCCTGTCAGTGTTGTCGTGTCGTCTGTTTTATGTAGAGTTTAGCCCCAACCTTGTTTATGTTGAGATGTGTTTGGGTGCATGTAACGGGCGGAGTTGAAGTGCTACAGAGATATAAATTGCAGAAATGAACTCCCCAAGTCCAGGGCTTCAAAATGAGCTACTCCATGTCTCTATGGCACCTCCAACACGGGCACACGTCACGCACTATTTCGCCCAAATAACCTTTTCAGCCGTATGCGATAAAGTGCATTGTTCATGTATCTCCTCAAACAGGGATATCAAATATATACATGCCATATGGCATATTTTCTCAGGTTCAGATTACCATGAACACAATACCAATCAACGACCTGTCTCAAATGGAGCAGCTTCTGGCTCTCATTCCCAGACTGTTCCAGGGAAACGGAAACCTCGCTGCTGTAACCAGTATGCTGCCGTTTGGCATTCTGAGCACCGTTCTAAACTCGCCATACGGCCCTGCTCTTGTGGAAGTGCTTGGATCTCAAGATACAGTGCCCCTGGAGTACGATAGCAGATTACTCTCGTTATTTCCAATCCCTCCGTTTGCATACACGGGAACTGGAGTTGTCAAGGTGGTTAGTTTTGCACACGAGCTGGTAGGTAGAGATATCCCTCAGTATGTGCTAGACCTGGTGATGACGACGCAGTACAATATTTTTGGCACTTTTCCCAAACGCGATGTCGACACTGTTCCGTGTGCGATTTTTCTGGTGATAAATGCAGTTTTGGCGCTGGCGAATTTTTACGTGTTTGCTCGAGGATTTATGCGCAACCACAATTTTTACCTGACGTTTGGCCTCGGTTGGCAGTGTATTTTCAACTGTCTGGGGTTTGGAATGCGACTAGGCTGGTCCTTTGATATTCTGAATTTGAGACTGGGTATTGGTTCTACCGTGTTTATTATTCTATCTATTGTCACGATTAATTTTATGAATTTTTTGCTGGCCCATAGAATCTTGACGTTTCGACACCCGGAAACAGGAGACGCCACGTGGTTTTCGTTGCTCATGATTCTCGTTTATCTCGGCTTTTGTGGAGTGCTACTGATGGCCATTGTCACGCAAGTGGTCATTTTCTCCTACTTTTTGGACTACATGCACTGGCGTCAAGCTACCTCAGGTATGCAGGCTTCTAGTGTGTTGATTGTGCTGTTTTCAGCTGGAGGAGTTGTTATTATTATTGCTGCTTATTTGATCCCCAGAGGTGCTATCCCTTTACATCATCATAACCGACTCAGATTGACAGCCTCGAATGTGGAATCATATGGCATGTTTTATTACCCTCCTAAACACTCCCAGGTGATTCAGTACAAAGGAGATCCTAGTCAGAAGCTGGATTCTGGAGATCTAGCCTCTAGAACTATTAATGGACGAGATTTGCACACTTCTGCAATCATTGTTATTTTCACTTCTCTGCTTCTGGCAGCTACAGCAGCTATGAGATGCGCTACTATCATGATTGGAGACCGATGGGAGGCTTCTCCAAAGCTCATTTATACCCAGACGATTTTCTACATTGGTTTTGGCGTTTTCGAGGTGGTTGTCAATGTCATTTTTCTGGTTTTCAGAATCGATCTCCGATTTTATATTCCAGACTGGCCAAAGAAGGGACATGGAGGAATTGTCATCAACAAGGAAACTATGGAGTATGTCAAACCAGGAGACCTGGAATCTAGACCTGATAGAAGAGACTTTGTATTTGTTAATGTGCCTCCTATGGATGATTCAGAAGCTATTACAGACGAAAAGGCGACTTATGGAGCACTCAATGCTGAAGCTAGATCGTTTGAATTTGAAGAAAAGGAGAAACTGCCGATAGTGGAAGTCAGAGCTGTCCCTGAGGAGGATATGGAGATACCTAGTACTCCCATGTTTCCTGAAAAAACATACGTCACAGTGCACAAGAGCCCGTCTCTGGCGCCAGAGTACATGTCTCCTAAGACGTATGGAGATTTGAACGGGACTAACGGTGGTTTGAATGGATCTACGACATATGGAAGTCTAGATAAGGGTTTGGAAAGCTTTGTGGAAGTGAAACCAAAGGCATCAGCTGAAACTATTCCAGGAAACCCGCCTTCTTTAGCAGCTGCTGCTAGACCTACAGTCATTTCTCCTCCTCCATCAGTATCCATGCCAGCTACACCTACTTTGCCTATTCTGATGGAAACTGTGGAAACAGCTTCTTCTCATAGATCGTACTCTCCTTCTAAAAGCTCAGCAGAAGTGCTGTCTATGCCTTCGCCTCATCACTCGGATTATGGCTACTACGCTAGACCATATGAAGAGAGACATAGTGCCTTTTACGGAGAACGATGATTTAATTAATGTATTTATTGTAACCAGTGTAGCCAAAACCACTCCTAGCTCACTCAAAATCAATCTCACAAGAAAACTAATTATACCAAAGCAAGCCCTAGCTCTCCTCTACCTGCCCATTGTAATTATATTCTTTTGTCATTCTCCAATCCGCCGTAATTTTTTTTTTTTACTTCAAGGGAAATGCATTTAGCTATATATTAGGCGGAGAGCATCCCAGACTCATATGTTTAGAGACACTTTTGTTCGGACTCAAGGATTTTCATATTTTTTTTACTTCAAGGGAAATGCATTTAGCTATATATTAGGCGGAGAGCATCCCAGACTCATATGTTTAGAGACACTTTTGTTCGGACTCAAGGATTTTCATTTTTTTTTTNTCCTCCTTTCTCAGTCCTCCAGTTCCAGTCCTCCAGTCTCAGGTCTTAGTAGTGTGTGTTCATGTACTTAGTCCTCATGTTCGTTTTCCTCCAGGCGGGCTGCAACAGCAGCTCGCCGCTTCATGTCCATGGCATAGCCAGTGATAGCTCGGTCAAACAGGTGTAGATGTGCAAGTTGGACGAGGGGATCAGAGCCTCGAAGGCCCTTCATTCTCATGGCTCTCTCGAACCTCCAGATAGCGTTTGCAAGATCTCTCAGGTGATGTTGTATGCCGTGCTTGGACTCCAAAAGGACCCAATCGGCCATTCTCGCGGGCAAAGGGACACCAATGGTGTCGCAGATGCGTCTGATCACGGGGCATTCGTTGAAGATGTGCTGGTGGATTTTGGCGGATTCGGTGTAACTGCGGCAAGCGCCACAGCCTGCTTGCTTGTATTTGAAGACAGAGTCAGGGTAGTAGCGTCGAATGACTTTGAGTCGGGTGGCTCGGAGAAAGTGCAGCGTCTCAGCTGCACGGGAGTCAATGCGGTAGTGTTTGTTCAGGTGTCTGTTGGCGCGTTTCCAGTTGCTGTAGTCCACGTCCTCCTCCATGGGGAGTAGGAGCTTCCACGTGTCGTTCTTCTGAGGAGTGTCGTAGGAACGCCACGCCTCCATAGCCTCGGAGGGGGTTGCAGGGATGTGGTCGAGGAGATAGGATATCTGTTCCTCGGTGATGGGAACATTGGGGAAAACACAGCGTTGGTTGTAGAAGGTCAGGCACCGTAGGCGCTTCTCGAGGGGTGGAAGGTCGGTCTTGACTGGGAATCTCCCGTGGAGGTCATAGAGACCGGCCTCAAGTGTCGGGCTGAGCAGTTTTTTCCAATACCAGTTGTCCAGGGCGAACCAGTTCGTCTTGAAATCGAAAAAAAAAAAATCGACTTTTTTACATTCAAATTGAATAAATAAGGTTCAGATTTAACTTCCCTCCCGGTGGCCAAGCTGGTTTAAGGCGCGAGACTGTAATGGCATAAATTGTAATCTTGAGATCGGGCGTTCGACTCGCCCCCGGGAGATTTCTTTTTGCCTCGAAAAGTGGTGTTTTTTTGCTCAAAACACAGTCAGTCACGTGATATTGCACGGCATATTTTTGCTTTTTGTTTAAACTATTTTAGTGTGGAGTTTGTAGCGCCGTTGGAGCTTGTTTAGGTGGTAAAAAATACGACATACAAAAAATACACGTATTGACGCGTTCGTCACGTGATACTCCGATACGGGGAATCGAACCCCGGTCTCCACGGTTCTCAATATGAGAGCGTGATGTGATAGCCCCTACACTATATCGGATGGGTGAGATCCGGCATGCTTGGGAGTAGTTACGGGGAGGTTTAGAGCGAAAAGCCGGGAAAAAAGCCGGCTTAAAACTGGTAATTGGGCCATGAGAGGTCGATAGCTGGATTTCTTGAAGTCAGGGAATTCAGGAAATGTACATTTCATGTCATTTGAACGAATTTTGAGTCAGCTAATGAAGTCACATCAGAAAGTCATATTTACTTGATCACTGAGATCGCTACGGTCGTGATATGAGCTGTTATTTAATATCAACATGATCGCATGAACAGTGCGATTATTATGAACGACATTGTAACTCTGTAGCGCAAGTATTACGGGAGTTGTAACCCAGTAAACTTTGAAACAACGACAGCAGCAGAAATATTCACGAAGACGCTTAGCAAATGCCATATTCGACATCGCACGAGCTCAATGAACTCACCCATACCAAATTCAGAATTTCTCTAAAAAAAAAGATTCGACCCCGAAACCTAAAATATATGTGTGCAGAAACCCAAAATAACCCAAAATAAACGATACCATTGTGTTCGTCTGGAAACAGAGATCACTTCTATACGAATTACTTTGTATTTCGTTTTATAAAACTTGAAACCATCCTCACATACCCAGGAGGAATGGCAGAGGTTTGACACTTTAAGGTAAGTACCCCCACCCAGTAAAGGTGAGCCCCGTAGCTGTCTTTTTAATAAAAGCATAATCCCGAAAAAAACAAAATTCACATTAACTTCACGAATAATAGCTGAAAAATAAACAAATAAATACACAGATCTTTGAATAAAATCTTGGGGCTATTTATGATCACAGGATAGTATTCTTAGTGATTTATTCTCACATAATCTTCCTTTAAAATATTTCTTCCCAATTTATTTTGAATTAATGGAAAAAACTAATAAATCAAGTCATGTGATTTTGATTTATAGGTGAGCATAAATCGACAGTTACGGGGCATACTGGAACTGGGTAGGGGTACTTATTGTTTATTTAAGCTATGGGAGCATTGGCAAATATTTTGGTTAAGATTGGCTATATTTTAAGCCACAAAATACTTCCAATGTTACTTGAAATACACCCAATCTTAACCAAAAAATCACCCAACGCTCCCATGGCTTAAATAAACAACACCTTAAAATCCCAATCCTCCACCATTAACGCTGGGTATGTGGGGATGGGTTGAAGACGTGTAAAAAATGAAACACAAAGTAATTGATATAGAAGTGATCATCGTTTTCCGACAAACACAATGATAGCATTTATTTTGTGTTTAATAAGCGTTTCTGCACAAAATATTTAAACTTTTCGGTGACCCAAACTAGGATTTTGACAGGTTAAGAGTATGTAAAAATTCGAAATTTCAAAATTAGTATGAGTCGATTCCTTAGAATGCAGTGATGACGAATCCGGTATTCGCTAAGTTTTTTCATGAGTATTGCTGTTGCTGTCGTTGCACGATGTATATTTGGTCGTAACTCCTTTACTATTAGTGCTACAGAGTTGAAATGTGGTTCATTGGAACCGCATTGCTCATACGGTCATTTTTATATTATTTAATAGCTGTTCATGACATTAGTGGCGTTCTTAGTGAAAGTGATTTTCTGGATATCTGTTAACATAGTTGCCTCAGTGATTGAAGAGCATATAAGCACTATTTATTGCTGAAGAGGATCATATCTGTTCATTAACCAAGCTACAGTCTGTATAGTCTGACTACAGTTACCTGTTAACAATAATATCATGACACAGTAAGACTCACTAACTGTCTATGACTGTCAGCCAGAGAGCACATTAGAAGCACCAACATAGGTACCGGTACCGGTAAGCAGAATACAGCAGGTCAAAATCAGAACATTTGGAGCATGGCACCAGCAGCTATGTTGGATAAACGACACTAGCTAGCATTATTCAAGGGCGGATCTTACCATGCCCTTAGTGATAACAATCTATATACTTACAACATGATACAGGCTCAAGGCATCTAGTAACTAAGTCTTGTCTGTAGTATACATTAGCCCGTTGAGTGGTTGTCTGTAGCTATTACTGTTCGTTTATTGAGGGTGCGTCGTATAATAGGAACAAACTGCACCATAACCACCCCCCTATTTCAAAACATCGTAAAATAGGAGAACTCTGCACCATAACCAACCATAATAGCAAATCTTCGTAAAAAAGGAATCTCTGCACCTTGACCACAGAAAAAAATTTCATCACTAATGTCAACAAATTAAGATGTCAACAAAATCGACGAAAATTAAAACAGCCAAAAAAAATATTAAAAAAATTGGTAGACTAGTAAAATAGGCTGAAACACATTCTCCATTCGTCAAAGAGTCTGCTAGAATGTTTCAATATAAAATATTCTTACTATGAGTATCTTTATGACCAAAAGTTCGGAATGGTAGACCATCGGGACCAATTTCGTGAGACATCCAAAAAGTTCCAAGTGAACTTTCTTGTAGACCATTGGGCTGGAAAATCAAAACAGAAGAAAAAGTTCCCCACGGTCTACAAAAAACTTGAAGACCATTGGGACGAAACAACGAAAAAGATCAAAAAGGTCCCGATGGTCTTACAGAAATCGCCAAAGACCATTGGGACCAAAAATAAAAAAAATTCAAAAAGGTCCCGATGGTCTACAATGACAGGACAGCAGTTAGTGCTGGGGACAGCCTTTATTTTAAGAAACTAGACACAACGCCTCTGGTGTTGTAGCAGTAGAAAAGAAATAAAAATTATTCAATAGAAGACCTTACACACAATAGAATATACTACCGCCAGTCTCATCTTATATTTTGGTTATGAGGCTGGGGCCATTTGGTTTTTTTTCTCTTGTATCCTTACCCGCCAATCCTAACAATACAGTGAGAGCAACAAAGACCATTGGGACGAAACACCAGAAAAAATCAAAAAGTTACTCACAGTCTTGCAGAAACCGTCGAAGACCATTGGGACGAAACATCGAAAGAACTCAAAAAGTTACCAACAAGCCAAAGATTATTGGGACCAAAAATAAAAAATATTCAAAAAGTTCCCAGTGGTCTACAGTGGTGCGAGAGCCTACTTACCGTAAGTAACAAAATCTTAATGAAGGCCTGGACAGGAGAGTAAGCACTCGTCAGATACGGGAGGAAAGATCAAACAAGAAAAGCAATATTTTGTGATGATACCTCAGTAAGCTATCTACTTCTGTACAACGTCAGGTATCACTTTGATTCCTCACACTCTCTGTCCTATTCCATTGTGTAGTCCTCATTTTCGCTACAACGTAACGTTGACTCTGGACCTTCGCGCAGTCTTTACGGTTCTCTGGTTCCGACTAGATTGTAAGTGGGATGGATCCCCGATATAAGTATGGGGTATTTGACTGTTTTTCATAGCATGACATGGTGTAGCCCTCCCTTCACTCTGTGGCACCTTCACCTCGCTCCAACATCATCTAACTTTTGTTGAATATACTGAATAAAGTTTGTCAGTTATTCGTATTGTATTATTTTGTATGCTGATTAGTTATATATCACTTTCTACCCGATCCAGATCCTTTTATCTATCGATTGAGCTGTGATACCTGGGCTGCCAATTCCTAACGGCACTGCTACAGGTACAATGATTACAGCTTCGTCTAGTAAACGACATATAATATAGCCCTTGGGCTGTATAACACATTGTGTACTTTCGGAGCTCTTACGACTACTACTTCCTTGTGGTTTTCGCTCCGGAACGTTCAGGGTGCATGGTAGAATTTATCTTCAAAATTATGAACCTATATGCATTGGATTTTGGTCTCCCATTTTTGATCATCCCCACTGTACAGCAAAAAATGCCAATAAGCCCTCAAAATAAGTCTCACGAGAGTATTACCTATGCAAATTTAATATAAATTACCAATTGTACACACACAAAAAAAATATCCGTGAGATTTAATGGTCAATAGCTCTTGATTTTGGCATTTTTTCGTCGTGTTGTGCAGTGGTACGCATGTGTAATTGTCAATATCACAGAAATGACGAATTACGCTGAATATGTAAACGTACGGGCAAAAGAAAAAATCAGAGTAGTAAAGGGCATGTTAAGAAATATGTCTATGTCATTAATACTAGAATTAAGTGTTGTTTAGTATTTTATTTTATTTATTTTCTTCTCGCTAGCATGTAGTTGAGGATTTGTTGATCGCATACATAACCTAACAAAAGCTCACTGTTGGGAAGTCTTGTGGGGTGGCCAAGGTGCAGAGCTTCACTTTTATACGAAGTTTTGACATTAGGGTGGTTACAGTGCAGTGTTTTCCTATTTTACGAACACTAATTAATTAGGGTGGTTATGGTGCAGTTTGTTCCTATTATACGACGCACCCGTTTATTGATGTGTATATTCTGGTAGCATCTTGTGGAGTGGATTACTGTAACTTGGCCTACAGTACCACTATGACAGTCACTGCTATTTGTGAAGAGGAGCAGAGCATGTGAATTCTGTAGAAATATTTCTGTCTGACAAACTAGTACCAATATACCACCATACCATGAACATCTGTAGCAACCTTCTTAGTCAAATACCCTTAGCTAATAGCTTGTATTCCACAGAAACACAATTCATTATAATTACATCAATAATTACATACTCCTGAGTTCAGTGACACCAGTCAGTCACATCTGTTCATACATATTAATATAACACCTTTGGCATTAGAACATACATGTGCGCTGTAGGTCCACATCAACTTCTCAGCATATACCTGAACCAATACAGCTACACACGGCCATTAAATATAAATACATCATTAATTACATACTCCTGAGTTGTACCAGCATCAGTTAACCACAGGTAGACATGTTAACCAAGGGTAGACAGGACCACACATCCAACACCTTTGGTGTAGTATGCTAATAGGTCCAGAACTAAAGGCAAACAGCTAGTCCGCATTCCTGTGCCGTCCTTCGGACGCCACAATAATGCACTTTAGGTAAACTTCCCCACCCTCCTCTGAGCATTCTTCAATTTCGCCCCCGTCAACTCCACTTCCCCATTCAACTCATCCAACTGCTCATTCTGCAGATCCACCTCCTGCCTGATGGCCTCTCCGAGCTCCTTTTGTCTCTGAATAGTGCCCAGCATCTGTCTGAGACTCTCATCTTGTTCCTGAAACGAGTCCTTTTGAAGCTGCACCAAACCCGAGTTATTGAGCTGTCTGGTTTTATCAGTTTCTCCAAGCACTCGTCCCTTCCTTCTACTACTCACAGTACCCGTTAGAGGCGTAGAAGCTCCTGAAGACGACTCTGAATGTTGAGCCAGAGACGTAACCACCTGTTTGAGCAGTTTCTGCAGCTCCAACAGCTGCGTACGTTTTCTGCGGTGCTCAGAATCGCTCGTTTTCTCGCTCTGATGCTCATTCACCTGCTTTTCCAGCTGAGCAAAACGAGTTTGAGCCGTGAGAACCAGTTTCTGCGTCTCATACCGCTCAGAAGTGCCTGAAATGACATTACTTCGGGCAGTTTTGAGCATCTGAGTGATTCCAGTAACCTGCTCATCCCAAGAAACCTCAGCTACTCCAGTTTTTGTGCTTGTCACCTTTTGTAACTGCAAAAACTCAAGCAAAGCAGCAGACGAGTAAAAATGCGGAATTTTCACCAAACGTCTCAGAAACACCTCCAGACCTCGTCGCCGATCGTCCAGAAACTCGACATTTTTGCTTTTGAACCACGATTTAGGCGGTAGGGTAACTTCAACCTCCCGTCCTACTTCATCCTGAAGCTGCTGAACCAACGCCACAAAATCAGAATACCGCTTAGTCAGACAGTACTTGTTTTCGTCGTTTCTGTGTCGCACGTCTCCGCCGCCAGCCAAATCGACTTGAATCGTGTAACTGGTCGTAGAGCTGACGTCGTAGCTGGGGATGGAAATGTCCATGATGGTGGTGAGGAAAGGAGCGTGCATGGACGTGCATGTATTAGGTGGGGGTTAGGGTTTCAGGGAGGGTTAGGGGGGGTGGGGGTGAGCGAGAAAGAAAAAAATATATAATAAATATATAAAAAATGTCTTATGGATCTATAAGGGTGGGGTCTTTGTTTTGCTCTTTGGAAATAAGGTCAGGTGTTATGTGCAGATGTTTGGGTGTAAGGTGAAGGTGGAGAAATGATAAATGGAAAGAAAAAAAAAAAAAAAAAAAAAAAAAAAAAAAAAAGTGATATACCATGGTACGAGTCGGTGGTAAGTGATAAATGTGTTATTTGAGGTTGGTATGGGTTATTTGAGGTTTTTACTGAAGCTCTGGGTTGATTTAAGCCACCTTGTTCAGGCTTGGAAGCTGCATAGCCATTGTTGCTGATTGGCCTACAGCTCCAAAAATCATCAACTTTCGACGTCCGAAGCAATCCAGGACGCTAGAAAGTCGTCTGTACCGTTACAGGCAGCTAGGATTAATGCCTGTAATCTGCTGCATCACCTGGTTCCAATATGCCAACATTGTTCGATGGACATGGGTAACCTGACTGATAACATAGGGATCATCATTAGATACATCTTCAAGAGCAGCAAAACCTCCAGCAGCTTGTTCAAACCGAGTCAGGAAGAGTAAGAACAGTGCACATGAGAAACACACAGAAGACGATCTGAAACGCTACTGGAAAGTGCCAAACAGCATCATTAGTCGTACCCAGTAGAAGCCAAAACCAATCCAGTAACTCAAGGAATACCAGCTGTAATCAAAGCTTCTTCAAGTTGCCTCGTTTTTCAGGTTTGGCGCGTTCTGATTGAAGCATAGGGACAGTAGCAGTGATGAAACCGTTACCGATACCTGAAACCACTCTTCCAGTGGTGATTAGATGTTGGAAACCATATATATGACTATTGATATTTAGTTAATGTGACCACTTACAGCCCACTTTCTAGGAACCCCAGGTTCCGGTAGTAGCACACATCTAGATGAAGAGATGTGTGTTTGAACATCGACAAGAGAAGAGATTCCAGACCAGAGAGTAGCTTGAGCCTACTCAGACTGGCCGAGGTAAGAATGTCGGCTGGTGGGCGGGTATCATGAACTCGTTCTGGTGGGAGGATAGAGAGAAGGGTGTGGCGGGGCTGGCCCAGGTTCAGATTCTGCCGTTTGGAGATTTGGATACCATGGTGCTGTGGCAGACGATTGAGGCGTTGACTTATCAGGGCTTGAAACAGTAGTTAGACGCGAGAGCCTGCGAAAAGCATGGACACATAGGACGAAGTCCAATGTGGGAGTGCTTGAGTAGGCCTCGAGCGTCGTTTCACTGAGTATACGATATTAATGAATTCATGTTAAGACAAAGTCCTCACGGAAGAGCACTTGAAGTAGACCTCGAGCGTCGTCTAACCGAGTATACGATATTAATGAATTTATGTAAGAAAAATTTACTTCGCAGTTTGCTGCTTATCGTAGTACCAGGTACAGGTTTTGCTAGTTAAAGTTAAGTTTGTTGAATTTTGTTAAAGAAAAAACTCACCTGGGGGTTCGTTCGTCATGTTCCAGGGGTCTCAGCGCAATTCTGAAGAGTGCAAAAGATGGATAATCAAAAGCTACCAACTATTATGTGATCAACGGGGAATATGTCACTACAAGGTTTGGCACAAAACGTGATTATTTAAAGTATAGGTTGTTTAGACTTTTGTTGGGGAGTACTTCATCGAATCGATTTTGCGAGAGCTGCAGAGACTCAATCAGACTGTTCCAAGAGATTGCCAGTAGTGTTTCAGAGATTACTGCTATAACTAGTGCGAAATATGTAAGTGGTACAATGGTACAATAGTGACAGCTGTAAATGTAGTATACTGTATCTGGTACAGAATGGCAGGTATCATGGGCAATATCAGCTATCTACACATCAATACCATTCACATAGTGAGATTTATGTAAGTAATCTCCTACCGGATATTATGTTCAACATTTCTGGAGTTGTGTGTGAATATGTTATACAGAAGACAGATCACAACGGTGTTCATAGTGTAGAAACAAGTAGAGATGAGATGTGGTTATTTGATCTTTCGTAATATGTGTTTATCGGTCCTGTCGGATGTTTTCTGATAGATAGCTCTTACTATGACTTCAGAATGTCTATAAAGCTGTTTCTGAGAGGATTCAGAATGTGCTTGTAGCAACTCCAGGTAATTTAGCTGTTTTAAATGATTCTAAACATGTTATTGTTATGTCATTCTACTAAACATAGCTAAACAGACATGGAGATAATGACATGTAAACATTCAGCTAAAGGAGTTCTTCTTTCTGTCATCTCTTTCACATCTGACCTCTTTTCTCAATCAGTACACCTCTCAGGCACATGTCACATGAACATGCATTCGCACATGCGCAAATTGATAATATCCCTCAGCTCTAGGCACATAGATGGGGTTGGTTACACTGGATTCGCCATTCTTTTTTCTTTAGTACAGTACACAGCACACACTGTACTGTACAGGTCTGCTGTGTTTAAGAAAGCACCCTTTAACCCAACTAACTACTTACCTTCTTTAAAACAGTCAACTAAACACATCATAGAAATACCCCATCAGACCCACTCTTCAAACATGAACCACACACACAAGCCGCATATCCGCATCCGCACCCGTATCCGCTCACGTGACTTGCTCCCAATCTGATAACGGTATAACTTTGTCCAACATTCGACTTTACTTTATAAGCCGACGAACGACCTGAACCTCACCACCACACAACACAACACAACACCACCACAACCCCATCAATTGGACTGTCAAAACCACACCCCCTACCCTACCCTAACCACAACCCCTACCCTACACCCACCTACCCTAACCCATGTTCAAACGCGCCCTAACCATCCCCTGCTTCACCCTCACACGCACCATCCGCCAAACTCTAACTCTGCATACACCATCCCAACTCATCATACGTCTCTACACATCCACACACATGTCTGCCCTTACCCCTATCGTCATTTCCGGCCCCTCCGGAACAGGAAAATCCACCCTGCTCAAACGGCTCTTGGCCGAGTACCCCGACCGCTTTGGATTTTCCATTTCGTACACCACTCGACAGCCCCGAGCCGGAGAACAGGACGGCAAGGACTACAACTTTGTGACTGTCGACCAGTTCAAGCAGCTGATTGAGGACAAGGCGTTCATCGAGTGGGCGCAGTTTGGAGGCAACTACTACGGAACTGCCGTGGAGGGCGTCAAAAAGGTGGCCGAAAAGAACCAGCAGTGCATTCTGGACATTGATATGCAGGGCGTCAAGGCCGTCAAGAACTCGGATCTGAATGCGCGGTACTTGTTTGTGGCTCCTCCTTCTATTGAGGAGCTCAGGTCGCGACTCACTGGCCGAGGAACCGAGACTGAGGAGTCTTTGGAGAAGCGTCTGGCTGCTGCTGAAGGTGAGATGGAGTACGCCAAGGAGGAGGGCGCTCACGATCTGGTGATTGTCAATGACGACCTCGAGCGAGCTTACAAGGAGTTCAAAAAGTTCATTACCGGAGAATAAGGACAGAGATGATGAAAAACAACTCCACAGAACATTAATAGATTTCAAGATGAATACTGGTGTAGGAGGTGCAGGGGGGTAGAGGGAGGTATATCCAGGTGTAAGGAGTGTAGGGTATTTTTCCCAGATTTATTTGACTTGTTTCTGATTTGTTTTTGATTTGTTTTGATTTGTTTCGATTTATTTTCGATTTTCCCGTGATTTTTTACGTTTGACGTGTCAAATGAAAAACGTTGATTTCTCCACGAATAAAAGTCCAATAAATGTGTGCCTAACTGTATCAGACGCAGAAACGTCTGAAAATAGTTACATGAATTTCCCACATTTTTTCCGTCCAATTTGGACCGTTTGGCGTTATCCAAACTAATTTGGCCTGTCGACGACGTGTTTCGTGTTTAGGGGGAGGGTTAGGGTTGTCCAAATTGGGTATTAGGGTTAGGGTGGGGTTATGGTTACTCAATATGGGTCCTAGGTTTAGGGTTAGGGCTACCCAAATTGGGTGTTGGGGTTAGGGCCGGAATAAGTTACCCGTACCGCCACATCTACGCCACCCCACCAGCCACAAGGGTACATATAGTGTTGTAGGGCGGAAGTCTAGGTGGATACTTGGATGACGGGTGGTTTTGAAAAATAACCGATACGAATTTGAGAGCAATGTATTTCCCCTGTTTGTGTAACTTGCTCATTTGCAAACTTACCCTCCTTGCTATCTCCTGACACGCCTCAGAAAGAAATTTTCCCTACTCATTTGCTCACAATTCTCAGACCAACTTTGTCTTCTCCACACCACACACCAAAACGAAGACAGAAACAAAATGTCCGATCTTCCTTCCAGTTTCGATAGCGGCAACAGTGTTGAGTGAGTATGAGAGGAGAAGGAGAGGGGGGAGGAAAGAAGGAGAGAAGGGGGAAGTGGGGTTTATATATGGGTGGCGTGTTACATGGGTTGTGTGGTGGGTTGGTGGAGTGGAGGTGGAGTGAGGGGAGTGGTGAGGGGGGTGTGGTGAGGTGGTGACGGTAGTAACGGCGGTGTTACTGTGGTGTTTGTGGTTTTGTGGTGTTGCCGTGGTTATGTGCTACTGTGCTACACACAAAGTTGCTCTAAATTACTATACACTGGACATTGCCACTGTCACTCTGTCTGTCACTCTGCGCTACTGTCTCTGCCATGCTACCCTTTCTGTGCTCTCATTGCTCTTGCTTTCGTTTCTACTGTCTCGGGCAGTTGAGGCAGCCTTACCACACCACTATGAAGGATACCCATATATGACCCTACAATTTGATAGAGTTGACTGAGTTGAGAATGGAAGGCTCTACGCTGAGCGTGCATGCCTTTCACTTCTGATATCTACTGAAAAGAAGGTCCCAATGACTGTTTTCTGATTCTTCAAAAGTGTTCAGACTGTTCTTGGTATCTGGAGTACCTTCAGCTCCGTTGAATGGGCTCACATTCTCTATTACAGACTCTGGCACTCGTACTGTCTACTCAGTCACTCTATCAAGTTGTCCTCCATTGACCTCTCCTTCAATTGAAAGTTTGGAGTGTTATCGCACTATCCTTCGATTGTGTTTGGATAGTGTCGCACACTCTCGTTCGATTGTGTTTTGATAGTGTTAGCGCACTATCCTTCAATTGAGCGTTTGGAGTGTTATCACACTATCCTCCGATTGTGTTTGGGTGGTGCCGCACACTCTCGTCGAGCTTTGCTCTCCTCGATTGAGCGCTATCCTTCGATTTGGATACTGTCGCACACTCTCGTCGAGCTTTGCTCTCCTCAATTGCGCGCCATGTTACTAACCCAGCCCCGACGAAAAGTCTCCCGGATACTACAAAATCCTCGAACGATGCAAGGAACAACCCCTTGTCCCTATCGGCTGTCTCGCCACCTGTGGAGCCCTCATTCTCTCCGCCAAGGCGCTGCGAGCAGGTAACAAGCGACAGGCCAACCGAATGTTCTTTGCCCGAGTCGCTTTCCAGGGTCTCACTGTGGCTGCCCTGATTGGAGGAGCCATGTACTACGGCCAGGACCCCAAGGAGAAGATGGCCCAGAAGGAGCGAGACAAGCTGGTGGCTCGACACCGAGAAAAGCTGTGGATCGAGGAGCTCGAGCGACGAGACCTGGAGGTCCAGGAGCGACGAAAGCGAGCCGCTGCTTACCGAGCCGCCGAGGAGGAGAAGTAGAGAGAACGCTTGTGGGCCGAGAGAATGGCATTTTGTGTATATAGTTAACGTCTGAGATAGGAGCCGCATGAGGGTGTAGCGCGAGTGCGTAACACGAGTGCGAAGCACGAGTGTGAAGAACTAGTGAGCGAGTGTAGCACTAGCTTGCGATAGTGTAGTTTTGTCTGTACTGTAGCTTTGTTGATATACTTAATAAACTCCCAACTACTATATGCCCCAACTCTAACAATATACTTATCAGATACCGCCTACACCCCTCAACTCAGTGAATATTCATCCTAGAACCGTCAAACCAGTTCCATTCTTCTCCCCTCATCCCCACGAGTCCATTGCTATCTTCAAAATACCCTCCACTCCCCTGTATCCCCTTTGACACTACCTTTCCCAATTTTCGGTGCCTCCCAACAAATAAACTTTCTCGATCTAACATAACCTCCATCTCCATTTGTGCACCCTTCTCCTACACACAACAATGTCCAAACCATACATCCAGTCCCTCTCGCTTCCGGAAGCCCACAAAGCGGACATTTTCGCCGTCGCCACCACCGACAAGTACACGATTTCCGCCTCGGCTGATGGAACCGTGAAAATCTGGGAAAACAACGACACAAACCCGGCTGGCACGGTTCTGGCCACAAACGCTGTGGGATTCCACCATGTGGCCACAGACACAAACGGCGACGTTCTGGCGGTCGTGGCATTCGATGGAACCCTTACACTGTTCGATTTGCGCACTCTGGAGCCCGTGGCGTCCAAAATCAACGATGAAATCAGCGGTATCTGGGCAGTGGCGATTTCCGGCAACGGCCACATGATGGCTGTGACCAACACGTCGGGCCATGTGTTCCAGTGGAACCTCGAGACGGACGCATTGGTGCACAAGTTCCCCGTGACCCGGCCGTCACATGGCATCTGTGTTGACTACTCGCAGTGTGGAGAGTTCATCTCCAGTGGCCACGAGAACGGAGGCCTGTACCTGTTCAGCACACAGACCGGTCGGCTGATGTACTCGCTTCTGGGCCACTCTACGCCCATTCGAAGCGTCAAGATCTCCCCCAATTCGTCTCTGCTGGCTGTGGGAGACGACTCTGGTATCGTCTATCTGTACCACATTTCGTCAGGTGAGTACTACACCAACCTGACTGGTCATGATACCTGGGTGATGGCCGTTGCGTGGAACGAGTCTGGAGAGTACGTGCTGAGTGGATCATACGACGGAAAGATCAAGGTGTGGTCGACGGAAAACAAGACGTGTGTGTGCACTCAGACTGCTCTCACGACGCCAGTGTTTGCTGTGGCGTGGCTGAAGAAGGGGTGGGGCCAGGGAGTCATTGGAGGAAAGAACCAGGGCTTTGTGGCTGGAGGTGTGGGTAAGAGTTTGGTGTGGTGTCGAGAGGCTGCTGGAGAATAAGTTCCTCGGTTGGTGCGCACCGAAGGTGTGCAGCAATGATGATGTCGCACTACCCACGATGTCACCCTACGGCGTATCAGCAACGAGGAAGCCAGTTCAGATGGCCTACTCTCGCCTGTAAAATTGACTGCTGTATTATTATACGGACGTCTAGGATTATAGATAATGTATGTTGGAAAATTGTGTAGTACCGTACTTGTATAAAATTTCAATTAATCTACTTGGTCTTGTTAAAAGTGGTAAAGTCGAATCTGCTGACAGTCTCGTAGAACTCTCTGCCCTGAATCTCGTGCATCTCAATCTCCAGAGCAGTGGGTTGTCTCTGAGCATCGACATTGGCAAAAGCGCCAGCTCCCCAAGGAGAGCCTCCATGGACTTCAGTGATGTTAGTCTGCAGCTTGAAAGTGTTCTTGTATCCCAAAGGCACGTAGATCATGCCATGGTGGGCCAGAACACTCATACAGTTGAGGATAGTGATTTCCTGGCCTCCTCCAGGAGTTCCAGTGGACACAAAGATGCCTGCAAACTTGCCATGGAGAGCTCCAGCTGCCCATAGACCGCCAGTAGTGTCCCAGAAGGATTTCCACTGAGCAGGCATGTTTCCAAACTTGGTAGGAACGCCCAAAATGTAGGCATCGTAGGTGGCCAGAACAGCAGGAGTCATTACCGGATCATCAGCAGGTCCGGGAGCTTTGAGAGCTTAGAGAACGGCTTCATCGTGAGTTTCAGGGATTCGGAAAAGATCAGCTTTGCCTCCAGCTGAAGAAATACCTTTCTGAATAGCCAGAGCCTGGGTTCGGACGTGTCCAAAGGTGGAGTAGTAGATGATAGCGATTTTGGCCATTGTTGAGAGGAGATGTTAGTGTGGAGGTTGTGTTGATTGATAGAAGATAATTGAGGAGTCTAGGGTGTATTTATGTAATTTTTAGGGTGACTATGACGTTTCTATGAAGGTACGGTTTTAAAAACAGGGTTTGGATCATTGTGGGGTGAGTATTGGTCCGATTGGGATGAAAGTAGCATCAATCGATTCATAATTACGAGAGGAGTCGATCTGTTTGGGTAGTGTTCTTGTATCATTATCTGAAGTCCTGTCATTGCTCTAGACAGGCTGCTTAAAAACAAGCTCCATCAGCCTTAAAGGTGCAGCAGGGGAGATAACAAAACCTTAAAAAAGTTAATTTGTAACGAACGAAATCACGTGCAGGGAAAGTGAAGCGGGGAACTTCAAGAGGCACGTTGTATGTGTATTTATCTCGGTTTACAAGCTTCTAACTGCATCGTACGGCTACCTACAGCGTTTGTTGTTGTGTGTTGCGTTATAAAAATAAGCTTCTTCCATTGAGAGAAGGTGGAAGGAAGAAATTTTTAGGACACCATTTATGAGCCAATGAAAATAGCTACCGAAAAACTAACCAGATAGAGCGGTTTATTAACGGTCATATGATTTTATGATGATTTTTCCGCTTTATTTCGGACCATATTTCAGCCCAACATCTACACTCCGCTGTCTCCACTTTCCACAATAGGTTGACGGATTTCTAAACTTGCGTTTGAGAAGCAAGGTTGATGTTCTCGGTTAAAAAGCGGAGAAAAGAGCTGGGAAGTGGTGGGAGGTAGTGGGAGGGATGATAGTGATATGGTTGGAATACTGGAGACGAGGAGAACAATATTATGGTGTTATTTTTTTATTATGAGCAATATTCAATGAGTTGGGACCGTTCCACGGAATGAATATGACAAACTTTATTGCAAACGGCTGTCTGCCAAAGTTTCGCTTATTTCCGTTCGGTGGAGTTGCAGAAAGGGATTTATCAGCGTTTCACGTGACTCGAGCGGATTTGTGTTTGTATACAGTAATTTGACATGTGTTTAGGGAGATTCGAACATTTGGCTGTATTTCATGCTGCAAAATCGAGTTGAAAAAAGTGCCTCTAAGGGATCTTTATCATTGCTATTGGTCCCTGGTTATTATCAATGGCACTGACAAGTCCGTTGCTATAGCTGTCGGACTTGTATGAAAGTCTACTTTTATGACTTGGAAGGTGATACCCCCTTACTTTGTCTAACTCTAGGATATATTAAATACAATGTGGTACAGTATAATGACTGTACATTCATTCATGTGTGATGCAGTTCCTGATCGTTGACCTTCGCTTCACTCTCTACTCATCGTCATCCACCTCCTCCACCTTGGGCTCCTTGGGCTCCTGGTTATCTGCCCACTGAGTCACATCATCGAGATAACTGAGAATAGCCGCCACCGAGTCCGGGTTTTTGGCCTCCAGTGGCAAAAACTGCACCATGCCGAAATCCTCAATCATGTTGGTGATGGCCAAATTGAGCTGGTGGAACTTGGGGTTTGTCTGGGCGTTGGCCTCGTCTACCATAAGTGTAGGATCGGGGTTGAGGAAACGCTTGAGCTCCCGTTTCGGCACTTCATCCTTGATGAGATCCATTTTCGACAGAATGTTGATATGAGGAGTCTCCAGCAGAATCATGGCAGACATGGCGGACATGACTCCAGAAAAGAACTTTGGTCTGTCCAGCACGAAAGGAGCCTCCAGAATGTAACAGGCACATAAACTGAAACCCATGTGTCTCTGTAGATGCTTGACAATAGTAGGCAGAACAGGAACATGCGTGTACAGCTCAATCTGCCCCGGACAGTCGAAAATCAGATACTCATCCTCAAACTCGCCCAGCTCTTCTTCCAGCCAGTCCATGTTCTGCAGCAGAAACTCGAAACAGTACATGAGGCCTCCATTGGGGCCCAGCTCCATCTCCTCCATGACGTCATTGAGCGAAATCAGGTCGCGGATATCGACAGTAAACTCGTATTCGTTCGGTTCGGCGGCGGGATCGAGGTTGACAATGTGAGCTCGACGGCCAATGGACTGAATGTGGGTGATGAGGGCGTTGCAAAAGGTGGATTTTCCCACTCCGGCGGGTCCAAGGACCAGAATTCCTACTCGGGACATGTGGTAGTGTTGTTGTAGAGACTGTTGGTTAAGCAGAAGGCGGTTTTCTGCGGTTGCTTCGGGGTGTGTAGATGCCTGACAATAATTTTAGACAGTGCTGAAAACATGCATGAGAAGGTGCCTGAGAAACCTTAACTGGTAGGGGGTTCGATTCCCGGTGGCGTTGATATGCAGAGAGAGAAAATCACGTGACTGGGTTCGTATGAATAGTAATGTGGCTATAGTATCTTCTCTCTATATTTATGGCTTTTTTATACCCCTTTAGCTTGCTGAAGCCGAGGTTGAAAAATCACGATTTTTGGACCAGTTCGTGGCCGAGTGGTAAAAACTTGGTGATGTGGATTTTTAAGTGGTGGATGAACAAGGAGTTCGAAACTCATGTCGAGCTGTAAATACATCCTTATACAGGTGAATTGACATGTCAGAAGAAGGTCATAGAAACGAGACTTTGAGACGAAGCAAACGATACTGAGATTGTCACCAAGCGTATTAACGAGACATTAAGTCCAGAGAGTATTAGCTGTTTCTCATAAGTCTAAACAATCAGGCATTGTATAGTAGCTAGAACTTGTAGCTATCTTTTAAAGTGATCATTAGCTATCAGCAGCTTTGGATCAACAAGAGGCTTCATTTACTTGTAACTTCTGTGTTCTAAACACTGCAAGTGTGTATACTGGAGCTGTAAACCAGTATATAGACAAGTGGTATTTACATATGATACCACTTATATACCACTGACATGACTTCTACTCCATCGCTTATGCTGACTAACACCTGCCAAACCTTAGTTCCCGCGTGCTCATGCACAACACTATTTTCCAAGTCCCAAATTTTATCCTCACTCTAACCACAACCATGAGCTCCTCTTCAGACGACGATTTCGGGCCTTCTTTGGCCGGCCTGAAACGCCCCGGGCCCGATGAAACGCCTCTGGAGCTCAAAAAGCCGAGCAAAAAATCGCGACTGCGAAAAGTGCAGGAAAAAATGATTTTGAAAGGCTCGTTTCCGCATAACGGCTCAGATTACGCACATTACACGCAGTCGTTCCAACACAAGGGCCACGTGACGTCCGTGACGGACTGCTCGGGTTCCAAAAAAGATTTTCTCGTTAGCGCTTCTGCTGATGGAGTAATCAAGTTTTGGCACAAAAAGGGTCCCAAGAAGGATCTGGCTGAAGGAGACGAGTCAGAGGACAGTGAGGTGGTGGAAACGACAGGTATTGAGTTTGTGAAGGAGTACAATGCGCATTCGGGGGAGGTTTCTGCCGTCAAGGTGTCCAATAACGGCAGATACATGGTCAGCTGTGGAGGAGGCATTTTGCGGGTGTTTGACGTTGCAAATTTCGATTTGATCAACACAATTGAGCTCGGGGAGGATGTGGGATGTGTCACGTGGGTCGATACTCGCGGTGCATCTCTTGTGGCTGTTTCTGTGGACTCGAAAATTCTGATTTTGGACGTCACCGCCGGTACTGATCTCGGATCGTGCCAGAAGGCAGTTTATTCGAATCTCCATCGCACTCCGATCAAGTGCATGTCATTTTCTTCTTCCCTGGACATTGGAATCTCCGTTGAGAGTAACGGCAATATTGAGTATTGGCGCTATGATGGAGACAAGCCCAAGACTGATAACCTGCATCCTCACATGTTTGAGTTCAAGAGCAAGACGGACTTGTTCACTTTCCGCAAGAAAAAGAGCATTCCCTCGAGCATTTCCATTTCCAATGATGGTCTGAAATTTGCCTGCTGTACTTTTCCAGATAGACAGATCTACGTCTTTTCTATTGTCACTGGAAAGATCATCAGTCAGTATGACGAGTCTCTGGAAACAGCTAGAGAGATGCAGGATGGAGAAACGGCGTATTATGTGCCTGAACAGGGTGTTTTTGAGCAGCGAATGAGTGAGGAGAAGGGTATTACTTCGATTGTACCTTCTTTTGATCCATCTGATACGTTCCTTATTTACCCTTGTTTACTTGGCATCAAGGTGGTGTCTATTCGAAACCACAAGGTTGTGCGAATGTATGGATATAAAGATGAGGTGCGGTTTTCTCAGGTGTTTTTATTCCACACCAATTTTGAGAAAATGTCCATTGAAGCAGCTTCAGCCAGTAACCAGTTGCTGGATAAATCGTGGAATTCAGATGCTGTGTTATTCGCTACTGGTGAAGGAGAAAGCAGGTTTTACTTGTTTGCTAACACCTCCCAAGAGTTCAACAAAGACAGAGATGTTGATAATGAGGTTGAGGAGGAAGTTGAGGAAGAAGAGGAGGATACGTTCAAGTCTGCTTCAAAGGTGACTCTGCATACGAATTTGGGTGATATTATCTTGACTCTGTTTCCTCAAGCTGCTCCTAAAGCATGTGCAAACTTCTCAGAGCTCTGTAGAACAGGCTACTACGATACTACCACGTTCCACAGAGTGATTCCCAAGTTTATGATCCAAGGAGGAGACCCTAAAGGAGATGGTACTGGAGGAGAGAGTATTTGGGGAGGCCATTTTGAAGACGAGTTTAGTGATGAGTATAAACATGACCAGCCGTTTACTCTATCCATGGCCAATGCGGGTAGGAATACGAATGGATCGCAGTTTTTTATCACCACTGAACCGACACCTTGGTTGGATAGAAAGCATACTGTTTTTGGAAGAGTTACGGGAGGTAAGACGGTGGTGAAGGAGATTGAGGGGGGGAAGAGAGAGGGAGAGAAGTTGGTGGAGGAGGTGAGGGTGGTGAGTGTGAGTGTTGAGTAGATGAAGACCAATCACGTTAGTGATTGGTCTGAGTCGTAACAGACATGTCACCGGAGTAAGCAGCAATGAGCAAACATGATCACGAAGTGATTATGTTTGTGAGTGCTGCTTCACGACTGTGACGGTCTTACAACCTGCTATGTCACTAGCTCTACTCACTGTTGTCTCACTCTAGAGATACACTCTCACTAATTCCATCTGCTCCCTCATGGCTGTCATTTTAGAAATGACATGTATTAATAGTATTTATCTAATGTATCATATCACATTTAATCCGAGTGTTCTACTGTACTAGCATTCCCCACCCCCACACTAACCCCAAAAAAATTATGGGCGTTTTTAGTCGGTTTTTGAAAAATCCAACGTCAAAAAATCTTAAAAATGACCTTCCCTCTTCAGAAACTACAGGTACACCACCTTTCTTGGTCTCATTCTACTGCCCTTAATCTCCTCTTTCCAACACTCCTACCCCCATCTCTCCAGCATCACCACCCACCCTTCTACCCACCAACACGCGTATTTTTTACCTCACGTGACCAACTTCCAACGCACCTTGGTCCTCCCGCATGCGGCTCATTTTCTCTGCGTGTTTGGGAGCAGCTCATGCACAAGCAATGCACATTATGTTTAAATGCTGACTCAGCACATGCGGAGACATTCCAACCTGTCTCACACGTGTCTGAGAGCTGAAATTTAGCAATATCTAATGCTTGGTAAGGCCATGTGGGTCACGTGATGGCACGATTTTTCACTCACGTGACTCCATGCCTAAAAAAACAAGACCAAAAAGCAAACCTATAACTGCTCATCTATAGCAACGGTTTTTTTTTTACTTACGGGTAGACGGGGATCGTATGTCTGAGGTTGCTTATTTAGGGTTTAAAAAGTCACGTGAGGGTCGCGAGATGTGTCACCTGAGTCTCATACGAACTGTCAAATAAAATCTGACATGATAATACGACACATCGAGTCATACTGATGAGGTTCAGTTGAGGTTCCGTGGAGGTTTTGAAACGAGTGTAGTTTGCTTAGTAATGAGTATTTTTGAAATCTGACAGGACTCTAATGATCACGTGACCTCCAGCTATCCAACCATGCAACATTCATCCAAATCGAACACCTTGCCCTCTTTTCTCCCTATTGTTGTTTTATCCCCTATTCTTGCAGCAAGAATAAGATCTGCAGTTGTAGAGTCCTAGGAAAATCCTGGGAGAATTCTAAAGAGACAGTTTTGTTCCAAATCTTTCACTGATTAAAACTAGCCTATCCGCTTCTCTCTACCGCCACTACACCCCCTTCAGCACCACATGTGCCAAATTCTCAACCATTTTTAAGCTTTTCCTGCCGCAGCTAATAAACTTTGACGATGCATGAGGTCCAAATATAGGCAATCTTCCTCAACATCGCTCGACATTGCTAGTGAGTATTCCGGGGGAGGTGGCGGGGTCACGTGACCTGAAACCGACTATACCGAGTCACGTGATCACACACGTCCACTTATTTCACCACGTGACCCCCCTTTTCACACCACTCTACTAACCCAGATGGGCCTCCTGGACAAGACAATCTTCGCCCAGGGAGAACCGTATTCGTACGATGGCAACAGTGGGAAGCGCAAACTGCGTCCCATGGACGGGTCGTCGTTGCCGCTGGAAAATACCGACTTTTCGGCCGAGACTCTGGACCGTTTGGTGGGCAAAAACGTGATTTCGCCAGCTTCCGATTACTTTCATTTGGGAGGCGAGGGAGAGGTGTCCGAGGAGGTGACACAGAGGAGAGAGTCACGTGATCGGAAACTGGCGCTGGAGGAGCAGAAAACGAGGGACGAGGTCGAGGCTAGAGAGAGGGCTGCGAGGGAGACGTGGAGGGATATCGAGGGGCATTATGGGGAGGGTAAGAGTGTTGTTGTGGGAGACAAACGAACGAGGGAAGGATCACGTGATGAAGAGTCACGTGATGACCCGTTAGGGTCGTCACGTGGCTCTGAAGATCGTGCCGACCTGAGTCCTGATCCGAGAACTCACGGTTCTCTTGATTCACACTCAGCTGAGCCCCTGAATAAGTCACGTGACTCGGACTCTACACCACGTGACCATGTCTCCAGGCGCACACCCGGCCGTTACTCTGACGACAGAGACGCCTTGCCCGGTCGTGATCCACATGCTCATGCTATGGATATGTTGGGTGATAGATACCAAGAGTCACGTGACACTACTCATACACGCGACCTGAACCTTTCTGACGTTTGCTCAGACCCTAGCGGGTCTTCACGTGATATACCCATGGATACTACAGAAGCTACTACTACAATGATACCAAAAGAGGAAAGTCAGGCGGGCAGGAAGGACGTAAAGCCGCCAAAAGGGGGGTTTGAGAGGGAAACGCCGAGTTATTTGACGAGGTTGCCGAGGGGTGAGTACGAAGACGTGAGCGTAGCGAATGTCTGAGTTCCTAGGCGTCGAACGAAGTGAGACGTCTGCATTTAGATGAGAGCGAAGCGATCATCTGAATGAGTTGGATTTTTTGTTTGTTATTTTTTTTGGATTGGTTTGGTATGGAAGGGTGGTTCTCTAGGTCGACTTACTGTGGTTTGACTACAGTTAACTTGGATGGAGTGAGTTGGAACATGTTGAGTCTGGAGTGATCAGAGTGCCAGTGACTGCTACAGAAGATGCAGTTGATACTTGTTGAGAGTGTATGTATCGCAGTTACTGCTGGTACTGTTGCTTCTGATTCACTGTTACTGGTCTTCACTGTATCATCTACATTGAATTGTAAACAGTGGCAGATCATTCACTCTGTTTCTGATGCTGTTCATCTGCATGCTCTATTATCACTCCATAAACCATCCACAACCACTCTACACCTTTTCCAGATTTTTTCTTATTTTTTTCTTTTTTTTTAAACAATTGCCTCTCCTCCACCATATTAACACAGCACCAACGAGATTTGCATCACCATCACCGTCCTCCTCCGACACGGAATCGAACTCGGACACTAAGGAAACGCACCATGCTCCGTTCACTTACCACGATACTACGTCCAACGACTCGTTCAAGGACGCCCTAGAGGAGTTGTCTGATGACGACAGTTATCCGGACTTGTCAACGGCCAAAGTCACCCATTGGGGGGGGGATACGTTACGTGAGCATGATGGAAGTGATGATGTAAGCAAACATCATGTAAGCAAAGATCACCACCCGCTGGCTGACATAAGCATAGGTCACGTGATGGGCAGAACACACTCACCGTCCATCCAGTCAAGTGAGTCAGCCGACGGAGTCGAACCCGTGCCGATTGTCGCTGACGACGATGAAGACGAGGAGGAGGAGTGGGGGAGGTCACGTGGACTAAGAGAGTCGCGTGGGAGTGAGTCACGTGATCGGACAGTTACGAGAGGAGGGGAGTCACGTGACCCTGTGTCGCGTGATTTTGGCGCCCGCGAAAAGACGGTTTCTCGAGGCTCGTCTCTGTCACGAGTCAAGTCACGTGAGAGTACTAAAACGTCACATGAGAGCACGAAATCGGCACGTGCACCTACATCACGTGACTCGTCACGTGCCAACTCCTTGTCACGTGTTCGTTCAAAATCCCCCCCACTTCCTGCCTTTACCTCGGCCAGGAGAGTCCCCACGCTCAATCTACCTGAAGGAGATGGTGGTAATCACGTGACCGAAGACCTGGACCTCTCTGAAATTCCATCACGTGATCTCATCAACCCCGGTGACTCAGCCGTATCCGATTCCGACTCTTCTTGTTCCTACGAAGTCGAACGAGAGATGCCGACTATCGATACAGCCATTGATTCGTCGACAGAAAACCTGCATGACGACATTGATCACCTGGGCATCAAAGAAAAAGATTTGGCACATGACCCGTTGCCTCTGTTGCACACCCTTGAGTCTCACTTGTTACCTTCTCATGATCATCATCACCATGGAGTTCGTAAGAAGCTCATTAGACGGCTGAGTAACAACCGTTCAAGGCAATCGTCTGAGTCATCAGTGTCGTCTGTAGGGTCACGTGACAACTTTTCCCGTCCCGTGCAGTTCATTAACGACGTTGGTGTTCCGGACCCTTCCTGGCAAGCTCATGAGGTGTCTGACCCTGAGGAGATCTCTGCTCCTATTCTTCCTCGGTTCGAGTCCCTGAAAAAATCTACAAAGGGCAAAAAGGTCCTGGGAGGCAGAAAAGGCAGAAGACGAGCTGCTATGGAGGAAGAAGCCAATGGAGGAGCTTCCAAGGGCGGCAATCAGGTGCTGAAGAAGACCAAGGGTAAGGAGAAGGAGGATGATGGGTATGAGAGTGGAAAAAGCCGAAGACAGAGCGTGGTTTCGTCTGGTACGTTTTCTGACTACCCAGTATCCGATTATGAGACTGATGTGAGTAGGGGAACGTCTAGAGCGGGGAGTGTGCTCAACAAGTCGTCAGATCACGTGAACGTGGCTAGCAATCACGTGATCCCCGAACACGATACTGTGAGTCACGTGACCGAGCCCAAAACGGAAGCCGTCGAGCTCGCGGGCCATGTTCCTGATAGAGAACAGACCGGTGGTCACGTGACTACAAACGCCTCCGGTCACGTGACTGAAGACTCCCCCCACTTGGCGAAAATCGGTTCCAAGCGCTCAGTGAAAATCGACGAGCCTGAGTTCCTTGACAAAAGACATACAATGTCTGATCCTCTGTACCGTCCTAAACCGCTACCAGAAAGGAAATCTACTGAGTCATCTAGAAGCGCGAAATCGTCCAAATCGTCGAAAAATCTCCCCCATATCGCCAAAGGAGTGGCTATGCTGATGACTGGTCTGAGTCCTACAAACAGTACTCCTGCCAGTATGCGTGAGAGTATCAGTGGTAGTGAAAAGGGGTCCCGTGCAGGTTCCATGTTAGATGGAGCGTGGAAGTCACGTGAGTCGGTGTTATCACGTGAGGCAGGTACGAGGGTAAGCTCAATGGACTTGCCGCGGGAGTCTGATTGGTCACGTGACCAGGGTGCACGTGATTACAGAGATGCGTCACGTGTTCAGTCTATTTCGAAAGAGCCCGGATTTTCGCGCGAACCGACTTTTACAAGACGCCCCTCTACGTCTCGTGACTCTGTTTTGAGGGATCCATTAAACCGACTTCGGTCTTCATTCAGACACTCTTCTGATGTGTCTTCTTACCCTCCCTCTATGGACTTGAATTTACCCCAAGGACGTACCATTTCTCATTCAGATATCAACATTCATCACCCCTTGTTTCATCAGCAACAGCGTCAGCATGAGCTTGAAGAACTGCAAGGGGGTATAGGCTGTTGGAGAACGTGTCTCATGTCTGGATGTGTGCCCTGGAACATGAAAAGATGGCATACTGAAGCCGACTGGAACTCCACTTGGGGTATTTCCTGGCCTTGGTCCAGTAAGAAGAATGCCCCCAAGAACAATGAGATTGGAGGAGATTTGCGACGAGATGGAGATGCTCCGTGTATCAGAGTACGAGGAGATCCTGGTCCAAGAAGTACCAATCTTGAGACTATGGACCATACCACGTTGAACTCTTCTGCTTGTGATGTTGCTGCTGTTCACTCGTTGGCTTCTCGATTAGGCGATCCTTCTGATTCTCTGTACGATTTGGCAGATGAAGAAGCTGATATGTTTGAGCAGGGTCAGTATTGGGGCGTTTCAGGCGATAATCCTGAAGTCCGACCACTTTCTGAAGCTGCTTCTCAAAGGGGAATGGTTTTGGACGTGATTTACGAAAACCAGAGAGGAATGTTTGTCTTTGGACATCCCTTCTTTTCGTCAAACTCACTGCTCAACTTTGACAGAAAACCATGGACCACTCTGGACAACAAAGCAGCTCCAGGAGACCCTCAATCGTACCCACTACCAAACACAAACTGGCAGTGGGCTTGGAAGTACTGGTACATTGATATGAGTGGTGATGTGGACGATCATGGATGGAGTTACTCGTGGTTCTTCCGGTCTAAAAGATGGCATGGAAGTCATGTGTGGTTGCATTCGTGGGTGAGAAGGAGACGGTGGATCAGAGTCCGAAAGGCGAGAGAGTTCAACAAGTCTGAAGCCATTACTGGACGTCTAGAGCGGCCTATCAAGATCCATGATTCTTTACTGGAAGCTAAACAGCGAGGAGATGCTCATCGGGCTAAAAAGAATGTGGTTACGAATTCTGCAGCTCACGATTTCATGCATGCCAAGTACTCTGTCTTGGTTGAGTCTGCTGCTTCTGCTGCTTCTTGGGGAGACTTCTGGGACGTGTTTACAGCTTGTAGACTCGATAGAGAGCGTACAGCTGTTATTGTGACGTGTATCCGGAACCCCATGAACGTGGGAGCTCTGAAACGGCTGTCAGACAACCCCAGTGAAGCTATTGACCAGTACCAGTTTTCTGAAAACGTGGATAAACTGTGTGCTCGAGTTACTCAGCTGGTGGATGATGTGGAGGAGGTCAAGGGTACGGATTTTGCCAAGAGAGTCTATGATGTGGAAATGGGCCATGGTGAGGGTAAACCACCCAAACCAGATGAACATTTGGCCATGCTCAGAAAATTCCTGGATGGTGTGGAGGAGAGTACCGGAGGTGAGGGAGGGTTCTACAATAGGATAGAGGAACTAGAGCAAGATGCTCCTCAGACTGCTAGTAGTGCTCGAACGGGCACTGCTGATAGTGAGCGTTAAATGTGATACCAGCTCGCCGTCTCAAGCATTGCATTTATGGCTTGAGACATTTCATTCGTTAGGATATTGCTAGGAGGAAAAAGGAAACGCGGAGGAATGCATTAAAATTACAGTACATATTAATATTATTGGTTGGGTTATGATTGACAGGAATACTTAGATATGCATAATTTACTTTAGACTTTTGTTATGAAATGGGTCATGAGAGAACCCCATCTTTAGACGAACGAAATGCCCACCCCCATGTATTGCTACACTTGTTCATTCTGTCAATCAATAAATTACTGTAATATATAAATAATCAGACTCACGGCTTTGCAGCCGCGGCTTACAACTTTTCTAAGGAGCGTAATAAAACACAACTGGATAATGATCAGTCATGAACTAACGACAAGGTGCGTCAGTAGAGAACCTGATACTGTTCTTTGGAGAGTGATGCTCATTGCATGACTGCATCAATCTCATGTAACTTCGCTCACTCGCCACTCACACACTGTCTCATTCGCTTCGCTCATTCGTCAGAGTGTTCGTTACTCGCTCGCTCGTTACATGTACAACGGCTGAACCACCCTCTCTCCCTCCTCTCCCTGCGGCATCATTCCTCCCGCCTGCATACCCCCAGCCTGCATTCCCATGCCCATCATTCCCTCTCCATGTTCTATCGGTTTGCCCATCATCATAGGTTGATGAGGTAGGGGAGGAATTTGAGATGGCAGAGGTACCTGCTGTGAAGCCAGGTGTCCATTGGGAACCTGCTGGACGTTCTGAGGAACACCTTGAGGATGATGCTGCGGAATACCCTGGGACATTTGCTGTTGAACGGGCACTTGTTGAGGCATCTGTTGTTGCACAGGCACCTGCTGCTGCACCTGCTGCTGCACCTGTTGCTGCACCTGCTGCACCTGCTGGACAGGCACCTGCTGAACAGGCTGAGCTTGGGGCACCTGAGGAATAGGAACGGTGGCAGGAACATTGTTAATGACAATGTTTGTGTTGAGCACCTCATCGAGAGTAGCAGCGGGAATCTTGGCTCCGTTACCATTCTTGAAATCCATGACAATGCCCTTCAGGCCCTTCACCTGGTCCCTCAGTCTGGCAATCTGCTGGTTCAAGTTATCGTTCTCAGACGCGTAAAACTCGACCTTGGCTTCCAGATTGGCCAGCCACTGCTTCTTTCGCTGTCTGCACTTGAGAGCGGCCACTCGGTTTCGTTCCAGGAAACACTTTCGCTTCTCTTCTTCGTCCTGGGGCTCATCTCCTTCAGCAGCAGCCATGGCAGCCTCTTCCTCCTCCATTTTGATCTCCATTTTCGTCTTCTTTCGTTTCTTGAGAGGAGGAGACGCCTGGGGAGGATCGGGAGAGGTCTGGGTCTCCTTCTTTTCTCGCTTTTTGCCCTTTTTGGCGGTTTTAGCGGGAGCAGCTGCAACGGGAGCAGCGGAAGCAGCAGGAGGAACAGCAACACTCTGAACAGGAGTGGGAACAGCTTGAGGGGCTGTAGGGGCCGCTTGGGGAGCATTGGGGGCTCCATTGGGTTTACTCTTGAGCCCATCGGGGGTATCCAAATTAAACAGAGCAGAGAGTCCTCCGGGTGTAGTTTTGCCCTCCTGGGCTGCCACTGCTGCAGCCGCTGAGATGGGCGTCAGCTGGCCTCCAGGAGTCAGTCCTGACCTAATGCCACTCTCTGCAAAACTCCGATGTCTCAAAGACGACACCAGAGAAGAAAAGGCGCCTGGGGACTGGGCTCCGGGGGTTCCCGACCAGCCCGCAAAGCCCGGGGTGCCGTTCTGCGGCTTTTGCAGAAAAATGGCCGGCGACAGAGGCCCCGTTTCAAACCCCGAGATGCCGGCGGAGGGGGTGTTTGTGCCAGAACCACTTTGAGCGATTTCTGACAACGGTGGCAGGATCCGGTTGCCTCCGGGAGTGAAGACGCGTGCCAGGGGAGTCAGCTTGGGCGACTTGTGGGGGTTGTCCATAGACGTGTTTCTGGAATGAGACAGTCTCGGCGCCCGTTTTTTGCCATCGTCTTCCGGAGCCGCAAACGACTGCTCAAAGGGGTTGGGCTCGAGGTCAAAGGTGGTTTTGAACGCGCCCCCCGAGTCCACCGACGACACGGACGTTTTTCGCCCACTGGGAGAAGTGGAGTCTGCTTTTGACATGGGAAAAGAGGTGGCACAAAGAGGTGTTTGGTGTAGAATATGTGGCTTGGAGATGTGGTCACGTGATTGCTTCAGACTGCGTCGTTTGCTTTGAGCCTGCTTGTGTCAGCTTCAATGGCGCGTCTCAGTCGTGTTTTTCCAGCTTCAGCTTGCGACTCTTGGGCTGTTGCGTGATGACGTAGTTGGGTGGGACAAGCAGATGGATGATGTCACTTCAAGGTTCAGGGTTAGGTTTTTGCCGGAGCTGAGTTTGAGCGCAATGCCGACAAGTAGGTAAGTCGTGGGTTTGGTGGGTGACTAAGCTGGCGATTCTGAAGCTATGGGTGGTGTTGTTTGGTCGGTATGAGTGTTGTAGCGTCCGGTTGTCTTCCCTCTTCTGGCAATATAGACTCTCCTATATTAAGCAATATTCAATGCATGACGTATAATAAGACCAGAGGCTAAGAGGACATGAGTGCATCGGGGGACATTGGGTAAAACGTCTTATCAGTTATTAGACGGGGTGTATGAAATGAGTTAAAAAGCGGTATCTGTGTGTGTCACGTGACCGAATTGATCTGATTTTCGCCCATTTTATTCACACTTGCTCGGCTCCACCCAAACGGACTCCGATTCTCCCTCTTTTCTTTTCTGTCTTGGTTGCGGCTTGCACGTGAGAATGCATTGAGCGGAATGCTGGGTTTGGTGTTGATTATGTAATGGGAGGGTGGGGAGCGTGTGTTGATTATGTAATATTGTTCTCTGCTTACTACGCGGCTTACTGTGGTATTTGTAAGACTCTACAAGTACTTGTACCGGTACCTCGGCACAATTTCAGAGACTATTTTTAACTCCACTCAGAGTATATTCTCGGTGGCTTGGAAGCGTTGAATGGGGTGCGTATGGAGGAAAAAATGAGGAAAATTTGGATTAATTTGAGGGAGGCAGTTTGAGCCATATCAAGACGTTTCAATTCTTAAAGAGTGTTTTAATGCTCTTAATGAGTGATGTGTTGTGCTCTAACAATACTCTGAACAAGCGTACTTAGAGATTCAAGAACACCTCGGTCAAATGACCAAAACTAATGCTACATACACGTGAACACTCCTCATCGACTCCCCAGCTCTTGGCGATCATGGGAGTACTAAAATCCACGTCAATATCCCACCACCCCACAATCTGTCTAACATCTACCTACCCCAATTCCACCAATTCCAAGCAATCTCCTCCAATACCCCTCCAAGTCCCATCCAACCACGTCCATTCAACCCCCCAGTCGACGACAACTCGTTTCGTACCCATAAACCCGTATTTATTGTCCACTTTCGGTAGTCTGGGGTACTTCAAGTATCCCGAAACCTCACTTTTAGCCGCCCCAACGTGGATCTTAGAATCAACGTACTGGTCCCAATATTCTTTATTTTCACACGGGAATTAGTTCAGTCGACTCCCCGAACCGAGGCCTATAACTACGTACCTTCTACACACTTCTTTTACACATTCTCTTGACGGTGGGCTAGGCCTAAACGGGTTTCGTGACAAGGACAATAAATCTCCGATATTATCGCGGCTGATTGAGTCAGCGATGATGTACGTAGATGTGTTATAGACACCTGAGAAGAAAACAAACACCACCAGAAGATAGCTGAGATCCAGGGCATCTCAAAGATACCAATAAAACACCCAACATACGAATATCCCGTCCTCAACATTGCCAAAACGCCCAAAACCAAGCTAAAACCTCCATAATACAAGCCAAGTCTCACTAACACTCGTTTCCATCAATCCGGACCCACCTACAAGTACCTGGTACTGTACTAATGACTCCAAGCGAAATTACTTTTTTTGTAAGGGTAGTCTAGTTTTTTTTTTTTTTTTTTTTTTTTTCAGTATGAAGTGTCAGACTCGGCTCTTTTTCGGCACGTCTAGACAAGCCAAAGAGGAGCGTAGAGAGGTGGATTTTGGGGTATTTCCTAAAGTACCACATGTCACGTGTCTGTCACGTGACCTAGGCCATTTTTCCCAGCATTCACAAAAATCCGGGGTCTCCACACTTCCCCGGATGTCTCTATCCGTAGCGTGACTCATGCGTCATGACGTTGAAAGGATTTAAAATATTTAAATAAAACAGGCCAAAACTGGCGGCTAAAATCAACAAAACGTCGGATAAAATCGCCAAAAATGAAACCAAATACCCTCCTCCGCGCGGATAATATTGCCGGTTTTTATACATGTCCAGCGACTCTCACCGCCCGGATTAATGGAATCTACTTTACCACAGAGGCCGGTTTATGTACGTCGACCAAAGGTCTTTGTTGTCTGAACAATACAAGGTTCAACCGAACCCCGGATTTGACGGTCTGATAAAAAAACGGCCGAATCAAGCTGAGCCCGGAGTTGAAGAGGTAGCAGGATACAAGTCACGTGACAAGGTAGAGCGACCCCGATATATCACTTCCTGCACCCCCACTTGACCCCCACCCTAGCCCAAAACCAACACTCTTCCCTGTCCTATTCCCTCAGACCGATATCGCATGCAGATCATGGTGTCATAATCTCTGAACGTGAAGGTTTGGTGGGGGAACTGGGGAGGATCTGGAGAGTGATAGAGGCATCCTAGAGAGATGAGAGTAGCACTGTTAGAACCGCCTCGTCGCGCTGATCAAAACCCTATTTCAACCACCTCTGTAGCACCACCATAAGGCCCACCTCGTCATACCCACCGATACTCCACACTTTTTTAACTCTGGCGCGTCTGCCGAGGCAGGTGGAAATATGCACTCTGCAGTTGTATGGAAGGTGGTGGAAGGAGCGGGTACCAGTAGTGTGTTTGAGTGGTGGCAAAGGCGTTGTGGTGGTTCTGTGACATCACGTGACCCGTATATACATTCTCCCGGTCACGTGCTCCGGTCGGCCGACTCGGACCGGTAAGCTCTCAGTGTGATTGCTAGGCTGGAAGTTTGTCTGGAAAGGCAACGTCGGAAAGGGTCGGGAGGTTTCGGAACAAACGAAAATCGGCCGGCTTCAGCGGGGGTAGTTCGGCCGGCTTTTTGAGGCGCTGATAGTGGCACCAGCAACACAGAACCACGGGTGAATTTATATCCCCCTTGTAGAGCGCGCTCGAGAGTACCCTAGAGACACCCCTTAGTAAGCACAAGTACCCCATAATCTGGTTCTCAGTGCTACGTTAAAAGCTAACCTCCACGTCAGACAAAGCTCTTGACTAAGGCTTGTTCCTTGCAACCGAGGAGAGAGGACCAAACTCGGCACGCGTGTAGGCGGACGAGCAGGTGGTGAAAACGGATTTTGGAAAAAGGTATCGACTCGCCGGAGCCAGGAGACCGAGGATCAGGTGCGATCTCAGCAGTTCCATTACCGCCCGTGTCCACAAACGCCCCTCGGCTCAGGCGTGGCCGGTGTGAAAAACCCTAAAGCTTGCTGCAAACCATAGGGATGCACAGCAACACATCTCAAAGAGTCACCTGCAGTATATATAGATCGCGACGCCCCCAGAGTAGAGTCAAGCATACAAAAAGTGAGTACCTGAAGCGGTGTCTGGTGGCACACATGGACATGGAAGGAGCAAGGATATGAGGGACACAGAAGACATGGTGTGACTTAAGATCAGGGTGAAAATAAAGCGTTCTCAAATCGAAGACGTTCTCAAGACATTCTTCTTCTGTCCCACAACACACAGCACTTCATACTGAACAGTGACAGATTTGTGCCTCTGTGACGTGGCAGTGATGTGGCAGTGCTGTGGCAAAGTGTCTGTGACGTCTGTGTGCTTGTGGTATGTGCCTGTGGCGTGATCTATCTATTGGGTCGTTCACGACCTCCGTTCACTACCGTGTTGGGTCCTTTCACGACCTCCGTTCACTACCGTGTACTAACCCAGTGTCCGAACAGCAGCGATTCAACAACGAAGTCGAGGAGATCAAGAAGTGGTGGTCCTCCCCCCGATGGAAGAACACCAAGCGTGTCTACTCCCCCGAGGACATTGCCTCTCGACGAGGAACCATCAAGGTCCCCCAGGCTTCTTCCCAGCAGGCCGACAAGCTGTACAAGCTGCTCCAGGAGCACGAGAAGCAGCACACTGCCTCTTTCACCTACGGTGCCCTTGACCCCGTCCAGGTGACCCAGATGGCCAAGTACCTCGACTCCATCTACGTTTCCGGATGGCAGTCTTCTTCTACCGCCTCCACCTCCAACGAGCCCTCTCCCGATCTCGCTGACTACCCCATGGACACCGTTCCCAACAAGGTCGAGCACCTGTGGTTTGCCCAGCTGTTCCACGACCGAAAGCAGAACGAGGAGCGACTTTCCGTCTCCGAGTCCGAGCGAGCCAAGCTCCCTGCCCCCGTCGACTACCTGCGACCCATCATTGCCGATGCCGACACTGGTCACGGAGGTCTGACTGCCGTCGTCAAGCTCACCAAGATGTTCATCGAGCGAGGTGCCGCCGGTATCCACATTGAGGACCAGGCCCCTGGTACCAAGAAGTGTGGCCACATGGCCGGAAAGGTGCTGGTCCCCATCCAGGAGCACATCAACCGACTGATTGCCATCCGAGCCTCCGCCGATATCTTCGGCTCTGACCTGCTGGCCATTGCCCGAACCGATTCCGAGGCCGCCACCCTCATCACCTCCTCCATCGATTACCGAGACCATTACTTCATTGCCGGCGCCACCAACAAGGAGGCCGGCCACCTGGTCGACGTCATGGTTGCCGCCGAGCTCGAGGGCAAGCAGGGCGCCGCTCTGCAGGCCGTTGAGGACGACTGGAACCGAAAGGCCGGTGTCAAGCTCTTCCACGAGGCTTTTGCCGATGCCGTCAACGCCGGCTCTTACTCCAACAAGGCCGAGCTCCTCGCCGAGTTCAACAAGAAGGTGACCCCTCTTTCCAACACCCCCGCCCTTGAGGCCCGAGCCCTTGCTTCTCGACTCCTCGGAAAGGACCTCTACTTCAACTGGGAGGCTGCCCGAGTCCGAGAGGGCTACTACCGATACCAGGGAGGAACCCAGTGTGCCGTCAACCGAGGTATTGCTTACGCTCCCTACGCTGATCTCATCTGGATGGAGTCCAAGCTGCCCGACTACGCTCAGGCCAAGGAGTTCGCCGATGGTGTCAAGGCTGCCGTCCCCCACCAGTGGCTGGCTTACAACCTGTCTCCCTCTTTCAACTGGACCACCGCCATGTCCCCCGAGGACCAGGAGACCTACATCAGCCGACTGGCCAAGCTCGGCTACGTGTGGCAGTTCATCACCCTTGCCGGTCTGCACACCAACGCTCTCATCTCCGACAAGTTCGCCAAGGCCTACTCTGAGAAGGGTATGAAGGCTTACGGTGGCGAGATCCAGCAGCCCGAGATTGACCAGGGTTGTGAGGTTGTCAAGCACCAGAAGTGGTCCGGAGCCGAGTACATTGACGGTATTCTGCGAATGGTCACTGGAGGTATTACTTCCACTGCTGCCATGGGTGCCGGTGTTACCGAGGACCAGTTCAAGTCCAAGCTTTAAGCAGTAAAATATATTTAACGAGTTGACATTAAACATGAGTGACTTTGAGGCCAAGCCGAAAAGTCAATGGAGTTCACGTAGACACACAACAAGTATCTCAGAAGATAGCCACGAGTCTGGAGATTCTAAATATGTAATACAGTAATATGGTGTTTACTTAAGGTTAACAAAAAAGCCAACTAAAAAAGTACCCTGGGGGTGGCTACTGCTCGTTACAGGCCTCCTACGGACATGAGAGTTTCAGTAATACATCGATTGACGCATGAAATTATATAATCCACATTAATCTCACATGTGCTAGTACAAAAATTCCGAGTTGGACGCTCTCAAAGTCTCGATATTACTTGACATTTTAAATTTACTCAGCTTGTCCCAAAACCTTAACAAAGTGTCCACGCCGACATCGCTCACGCGTCAGTGTCTCAGAGGTAACACTATCGCTGTCTGAGTTTGTCATGTTCCAGGACATTCTGAGTTTGAGTGGGGCCATACGAAGAAAGAAGGCATGTGGAAGGGTGACAGAATGGGCTAGAGGGAGGTGGCCAACATGTATTGTATTATGCGGTGCGTGAGTGACTGGTGAGTGTGCTTATGTAATTAAATAATGTGTTTTGGATGTGCTTTGGATGTTTTGGATGCCTTGAATGATGGCCTGTTTCTCGATTTGCTCATGGTTCACGGTTAAGTGGACGTGACTTTACGGATGGTGGGAATAGGTGGTTTTTATAGGCAGTCTTGGATCGAGGATCGTCCGAGCAAGGGAGATGAGGGGGGTAGCTAGTGCTATTTGGCTGTATGGAGAGGGTGTTTGCGAATATGGTATTAGAGAGAAATGGTGAATACTGTATTAGGGCTGAGTGTGAAGCCTTGACCACAGTGTATTCGGTTTGAACGAGATCGGAGGATTGAGAGGTTTGTGGGGTATTTCAAGGCAAGTTTCGAGCAATAGGATAGACAAGGGCATGGGATCGGAGAACAAATAGGCCGTTTGACCGATGGTGGTGTTTATATAAATGCTGAGACGGTTATGGGGTGTATGCAGATTAATCTCTTGAAGTTGCTGTAGAGTTGCTATTGTAAGTACTGTAACAGGAGGTCCTTCTGGTGGTACGGATGTTGTTCAGGTTGATTAGTAATATCAAAGTATCTATAGAACGCTGTTGTTACTGTAGTGACCTATAACTGTCTACTGGTACATAATATACTTCGCTCCCGTCCAATAATATCGCAATATTATCTGGCGCATTAGCTCGGTATCGTACAGTAGCGCCATCATGGCCTTATCTGCTATCGTGCATAATCGTGCATGAACTTTGTGTGCTACGTATGGCTGTTGGTGCAAACAATACAAACCACCATCATGCTCTACAAGTACACATCTACTGTTGTCTTTCTGACACAATTTTTACTAATTAAAACCTCAAATAGCATACCGAAAGTACCTGTTCTGCTTATCGGTCAAATCCAACAGCTGTACTCTCTCCAACTCCTCTGGAGTAGCTTGGGGATCATTTTTATCTCTGTACCTGTTTTCGAGAATATTTACCCAGAGGAGTACTCCATTAAGAGCCATGGCGATACAAAATAGAACCACCATAGCAACTTTTGCAGGCACATACTGAGGAGCATCTTTGGCTCGAAAGGTCTGAGGACCAATGATGTTACCCACACAGTATCCAATGAGAAGAATGGCGTTGACAGTCACTTTTTTCGTATGTCCACAAGTGTTGGAAGCCACCGAACTGAGCATACAGATGAATCCCAGAGGGTAGAGGATAAGCAGATAAAGACCAGCTAGACCTGCTCCTTGGTTGTGAGGAAGAAAGGCCAGTAGACAAATAGCCATAAAGGAGATAGCTTGAGCAACCAAACTGACGATAAGTCTCTGTTGAGTGATTTGGGCAATAATTCCAAACAAAATACAGCCGACAAATTCCGTAGCTCCTTGAGGTGTTTGTAACAACAGTCCTCGGATTGGTCCTAGTCCTAGAGTCTCTGAAAAGAGAATGGTGTTGAAATTGGTGATTCCTCCATTTGGAATATTCTGACAAATGCAGAAGAAAAAGTAGATCCAGGTTCGGTAGTCTGTGAAAGCTTCAATGAACTGTTCCTTTTTGAATTTTTTATTCTCGAAACCCTGCTGGTTGGCTCTGATTCGTAGAATGACCTGCTTCTTTTCCTCTTCATTCAAGAACCAAGCCTGCGAAGGGTCATCAGGAACATGAAGCAAAAAGACAATACCAAAGACAATAGTGAGAACTCCAGTGATGATAAACACCAGTCTCCAGCCTTCAATAGGAAGATGATGGTTCACAGCTAGTCCATAAGCCATAAACGAACCAACCAAAAGACCAAGTCCGTTACTTCCCAGCCAGATGGCTGTTCTCAGAAACTGCTCTTCTCTCTTGTACCACTGAGCCGTGAGAATGACAAAGGCAGGAGTGACTGCAGACTCTAGCATTCCGAGAATGGTTCTCAGAGCAATAAAACCAGCGAAATTAGGAGCAGCATGAAGACACAAGACGATACCCCAGAGGATAATGAAGCCAGAGAGGGTTTTAGCAAGAGGAAAACGCTGAAGTAGAAGAACAGATGGGAATTCAAAGACCAAATAACCCAGATAAAAGGCAGTTCCAGACCACGAGTAGTCATCTCCCTCCATCTTCAAATCGGTTCGAAGACCCATCACTGAAGCGGTACTATTGGTACTCTTGTCCATGTACTGAACCGCGTAAATCATCATCATGATAGGACACATGTAGAGATCTGTTTTTCGCAAAAGACGACGGTCAGTCTCTTTGTCCAAAGTGTAAGACAGAAACTGGCCTTCTTCAGAAGTGTCACTCTTCTCAAGCTTGTCGTTGGACGTCTTCTTCTCCACAACTTGACCCTCTGTCAAAGTCACGTCTCCATTTTCAGCGTGTTCAAAACCAATGTTTTTGTCGTCGGAAGTCATTGCCGGGAAAATAATACAACTCCTGGACATGATATATATATCCCCACATCGAGATTGTGGGGAAAAAAATAATCTAGTGTCGTGCGACTAAGGCGCTTGTACTGTCTGCTATAGGATGTGGGGTAGATATAGGAGGGTGGATATTGAATAAAAATGACGTGATTTTGAGGAGAAAAAGTCATCCCAGAAATTTCTTTCGAAATATTTCGCTTTTTCAGATTTTTTTCCTGCCTAACATCCTCCCTACATATCCATCATCTCACCCACCAAACCCGCAACCTAGACTAGTCCAGCTAGCGGACTTTTAAGCATATTTGCGGCTACAGACGCCTTGTTGGAGTTTCCAGAAGAGGCAAAGATAAAGTCGATTTATCGACTCCTGTTTGGGAAACTCCAGACGACGCGGGGTATTTATTGGCTGACTAAGCGGGGGCGAAATTGGTATCAGGAGGAAGAGAAAAACCAGGGGAGTTTAGGGGTGGCTTTGGTTTTCTTCTAGGGTTGGTATTTGTGGAGGTATGACCGTTCAAAAAATTAAACTATTGTCGCTTTGAATAATAACCAAAATTCAATTTAATAACCACCTTCGTAAGTTGAGTCACGTGCATGTCTGACAAAATCAGAGACATTAGCACTGGAGCAGGTGAGACGACTGATACTTTGCTGGACCCCTGCGAGAGTTGTATCAGAAAAAAACGATAAATTCGTAAATTCGTAAATTCGGTAAATTCGAGAAAATCCGGAAAAAATGGAAAAACGTGGTCAATCGCAGCAAGTGGTTCCACCTAATATCCGTCGTACTCGTTACGATCGGATTAATAGCCGGGCTGGTTATTACGGCTGCAGCTTAAGTCCGACTCCGCCCTGCATGGAAAAAAGCTCAGCTTAATGAGACAAGTGGGTAGTAAAAACGTGCTGTGACGAGTAATTAGAAATGGTTTCTAAGACGTTGATTTCTGCATTTCTACCTTTTGCACTTGCTTTTCTCCACGGACCTTGGCATCGAAAGCCGTTGTTCAAAGCCATCTTTGGAAATACAGCTCATGCCTGAGCCCACCTATACACCTATACAATGGTTGTCTGCAATCATAGTCCTGAGTCTCCGTGGATAGACGGCTGGTAGCTTGAACTCGCCGTAGATTAATAATAACACCCCGTCTATCATATGCTAACCCCGCTGTCTCACACTAATTCCACCCACTACGGTCTAACTCAGGTCTGAGGTACACCTTAAAGACCCCACGTGTGTGAACAACAGGCTCACGGTCTCTGTAGATCGACAATACGGGATACGAGTTTACGGATGGAAAAAAGGCTTGGACTAGCGGTAGCGGTAAAAGCGCTTAGCTGTGTTGTCGGGTTTTTGAGGGTCTTAACACGCAAATATGCTACTGTTTCAGAATTTGTGGGCTGGTTTTTTGCGGTATCAGTTACTGCTCGACCCACTGATCTACATGGATGCCGTTTGCCGTTTAGAAGTCCATTGATTTTCCAGACTTTGTCCCTCTAACGTTCCATCTTCTTTTTCCTTATTCTCTTTTATCGTTTCCCACTTTGATTTCATCTCCTACACTTTTAGGTTATCGAGATGAAGAGACAAAGTGACATTGATCAAAAGCTGTGTCGACAGACAAGGCCCTCTAATAACCCCACCACGTAAGTTTGAGACAAGCAATTGATATGGGAAGGACGTGCTCAATACGGAAGTACGGTACAAGGTAGCTTGATGGACTTTACACAATTTTTTGCCTAATTTTTCACCCATTTTTCCAAGCTATGGACGGCTCATTTTTTTTAATCGCTTTTTTTCCACATCCTTTTTCCGCTAATGTAAAGCTAGCCATTGGTCGCGTGAGTCTAGACTAATCATAGTTTCATGTGGGGAGTTGAGTCAACATTGGGGGAGCAAGTGGACAGTGTAGGCGATATTAGAGCAGGTATAGGGACTCTGAGGGGACGGTTCGAATCAGCAGCAGTCAAAAATCCATACACACCAGCCCAAAACCCGCCGGAAAGCCGAAAAATCGCAGACTTTGGCCGTAATCTACCTCCTAAGTCTCTCTGGGTTTACCTCGGAGTCTATGTCCACATGGGGGCGCTGAGTCCATGTATTGGCTGATAGATAAGGTGAGAAGCATGAGAGGTAGGGTTGAGTGAGTGTTGTACGGATTGGATATATTTATTTGCACCTACAAACCCCCCTCACGTGATACGCTGACTCGCTTATCTGACAGCATTAATCCCGCAGTATCTCGCTTGGCGTCTTGGCACCTCCCTCAGAAGATCGACAACAAGCTTTTAACGCCGTCTGTTCTCGTCTGCCATTGCAAACTCTATCTGCACGTGGAGACCGCTCTTAAATACTTTGGATCTGCTCAAGCAAACTTCAGCAACATCTGGAAAAATGGAAACAGCTGAACCCCCTTCCTACCATCCAACCCCTCCGGAAATGTCGTGGAAACGGCATTTCAACGGCAAGGTCATTCGAGACGAGCTGTACTTTCCCTGGTCCGCTAGAGACCGGGCTAGAGACCAGCAGTCCAAGGATCCCGTCTACGAAGACGCTGAGGCTGCCCAGGGACTTCCTGGAACCCACTACAACGCCCATGAGGAGGATATCAACGAGGACGGTACTCCCCGAACCGTGTGGGGCCAAAACGGAAAGGCTTGGCCTGTCATGACTGCTGGAGCCGGTCTGTTTTCTGATGGATACGTCAACAATTCCATGGGTACCGTGACCACGGTGCTCAAGCGAATCTACGGAGAAGAGTACTCCAAGTCGCGAAAGTCGCAGATTCTGCCTGCCATTGTCTTTGTGGGAACCGTCGTGGGTATGCTTGTCTTTGGCTACGTTGCCGACTACCACTCTCGAAAGCTCGGAATGATCATCTCCACCCTGATTCTCATTCTGTTTACCATTCTGTGCTCCGGTTCTTGGGGCGCTGGAGGCAAGAAAAACATGGACGGTATGCTTGCTGCTCTCATCACCTACCGATTCTTTATGGGTATCGGTCTGGGAGGAGAGTACCCTGCCGGCTCTGTGGCTTGTGCTGAGGCCTCTGCCATCATGGGCCGAGGTACCCGAAACCGATGGTTCATTCTGTTCACCAACTTCATGATCGATTTCGGCTTTGTGTGCTCTGCATTTGTCCCCTGTGTGCTCTGGTGGATTTTCCATGACCGTCATCTGCAGGCAGTGTGGCGATTGACTCTTGGACTCGGAGCTATCCCTCCTCTGGGTCTCTTTTACCTGCGAACCAAGTTCAAGGAGAACCCTTCGTTCATGAAAAACAACTTCAAGCGAACCCGATTCCCCTACTGGCTGGCCATCAAGTACTATGGAGTTCGACTTGCATGTGTGTCGCTCATTTGGTTCATTTACGACTGGGCCTCGTACTCCTACGGACTCTATGCGTCCAGTATTCTGGACAACCTGAACCCCAACCAGTCGCTCATCAAGAACTTTGGATACACCACCATCATCAACCTGTGGTACCTTCCTGGCTCTTTCCTCGGAGCCATTTGTGCTGATTACATTGGACCTCGACTGGCTCTTATTATCGGAGTCGTTCTCCAGGCTGTGGTCGGATACGTCATGGCTGCCATCTACCCCCATCTCAGTAAGCCCGAGAACGTAGCGGGCTTCATTTGTATGTATGGAGTTTTCCTTGCTCTTGGAGAGTTTGGTCCTGGTGATCAGATTGGTTTGATTGCTTCCAAGACCTGTGCCACTCCCATCCGAGGCCAGTACTACGCCATCGCCGCTGCCATTGGTAAGATTGGCGCCTTTGTCGGTACTTATTGTTTCCCTGCCATTCAGAAGAGTGTGGGTCACGGAAACCCCGACTCCATTGCCGGTCAGCAGGGCCCCTTCTGGGTCTCTTGTTCCATGAACATTCTGTCTGCCGTTCTGGCCTACTTCCTGCTGCCTTCTATCACCCAGGAGACCATTCAGGATGAGGACAGACTCTTCCGAGAGTACCTCATCGGACACGGATTCGATGTCGGTCTTATGGGAGACGCTGAGTTTGCAGAGGGAGCACAGGGCTCTTCTGAGGAGCATGCCGAGTACAAGGAAGGCCAGGAGCCCACTCATTCCAGTGATGAGCAGGAGCTGCCTTCCAAGCTCGAGGCTGTGCAGTAATCAACTCGTTCCAATTAGAGCAGTCTTCATAGCAATGAAGGCTGAGAGAATTGGTTGAGGGTTGATTCCTCAGCTTCCAAAACATTCACTTCTCGCTGCTACTTGTAGCGGCCCTCTAACTCACCAAAAAGCTCTTTAGCTCTTGCTTATAATTAATCAGTAATCGTGTTTGCCTAATGATAGTAGAGCAGTAGAGCAGTAGAATCGAACAAGCAGTATCACAGTAACCAGTATCACAGTATTCAGCATCACAGTACAATAGCCAGTATCAATAGCCAGTATCACATAAGCCAATATCACAGTAGCCAATTTGGTGATAACCTCAAAAACAAAACCATCATAAACACCGGATGGCAACTGTTTATCCGATAAGGTACGTGCAGACGGCATCAACTCTATGACCAACTCAATGACCAACTCTGTAACACAACTCTGTAAGGGACCCACTTTGATAGCCCAAACCATATCCTCCAGTTTCCCGGATTAATAGCTTTTCAAGATGTTAGTAGCACTTCAAGATGTTAGTCATTGACCAATGGTGTGTGGTATCTCTGTGATGGTATAGCTATAGTAGCAGGTATCAGTATGGTAGTATCTGATATAGGTGGACAAAAGGGTATCATGCTAAAGTTTCCCGGAAAAAACCACAAGCCTGGTTTCATCGTCACTCAACTCTCTCTCGGTTACCTGCATTAGTGTGGCATACAGTTCAGAACCGTTGCGCGGCTGTTAGTGTGGTCTCACCTCGAGAGTGTATCTCTAGGGAAGTGGTTGGTTGGAAGAATGACTGGTACTTGTAAGAATAAATGAGTGAATAAGAGGGTAATTGAGAGTAACTGAGGCCTGAGGTCATCTCAAAAAAAAAAAAAAAAAAAAAAAAAAAAAAAAAAAAAAAAAAAAAAAAAAAAAAAAAAAAAAAAAAAAAAAAAAAAAAAAAAAAAAAAAAAAAAAAAAAAAAAAAAAAAAAAAAAAAAAAAAAAAAAAAAAAAAAAAAAAAAAAAAAAAAAAAAAAAAAAAAAAAAAAAAAAAAAAAAAAAAAAAAAAAAAAAAAAAAAAAAAAAAAAAAAAAAAAAAAAAAAAAAAAAAAAAAAAAAAAAAAAAAAAAAAAAAAAAAAAAAAAAAAAAAAAAAAAAAAAAAAAAAAAAAAAAAAAAAAAAAAAAAAAAAAAAAAAAAAAAAAAAAAAAAAAAAAAAAAAAAAAAAAAAAAAAAAAAAAAAAAAAAAAAAAAAAAAAAAAAAAAAAAAAAAAAAAAAAAAAAAAAAAAAAAAAAAAAAAAAAAAAAAAAAAAAAAAAAAAAAAAAAAAAAAAAAAAAAAAAAAAAAAAAAAAAAAAAAAAAAAAAAAAAAAAAAAAAAAAAAAAAAAAAAAAAAAAAAAAAAAAAAAAAAAAAAAAAAAAAAAAAAAAAAAAAAAAAAAAAAAAAAAAAAAAAAAAAAAAAAAAAAAAAAAAAAAAAAAAAAAAAAAAAAAAAAAAAAAAAAAAAAAAAAAAAAAAAAAAAAAAAAAAAAAAAAAAAAAAAAAAAAAAAAAAAAAAAAAACCAGTCTTCATCCACTTTCTGGACAGAACAGAACACTGTAGACCAAATACAGCCAAAACCTGGCTATACTGTACACCAGAAAACGTGGAAAAAGAAAATACCCCGGTCTATACTGTTATGTACACCCTTGCTGTGGCCCTAACCTAAGGTCTAGACTGAATAGACCTGACGTATGTACATACTGCAACCAGCCACTCTTGCACCTGATATCCGGAATGTACTGGCATGTCATCCCAATCAGTGATCTGACATGGCTGCTTGGTTCGTTCTAGGCCTGTCACTGTTCTTGGATACCCTTCCGGAACATTGTTGTCCTGTCACTGTCACTGTCACTTGGCTCTCGGCTCTCGGCTCCACCTGCATCTGTCACCACGTGTGGCTGTCATCAACCGCCAAGAGAAGAGCAGTACGATACGAGACCGTGGAATTTGGCCATGTTGCGTGGACCGTATCTGACGATAGTGGCTTGACTCGTGACGAAGACAACACTGGTAGGTATCATGGTGTGCATTGACTTGGTTTCACATAGGCAGCATGTTTATGGGTCCCTGGTTTATGGCCCTGATGTATGCTGTATGGAGTGAGTCAAAGTGGCTCCTTTGATTTATGGCCAACATGACTCCTGAGTCACTTCGGAACAACTGACGTCTTCGCAATCGTCTCTGTTGCCAAGAAATAACCATTCTCTCAAGTCCAACTGCTAGCCACGGACAGCGTGGAGTAGAGCCTTGGCAGTCTAGACGGTAAGAAAAAAATTGACGATTTTGACGAATTTTGCGAAACAGCAGACGTAGAAAAAGAAACCAAAAGCAGTATTTTCGACCCATTTTATGAAGCCCATCTTTTGCTCGTATCGAAAATTAAACGCGGCTCGTTGCTCGTAAACAATGCATGGGTCGAAATTGAATGTGCGATTGTGTCGGATGTGATGGGGCTGCGGCTTAGATATTTTGAAACTGGGGTAATGTGAATATTTCGCGTCGATTGCACTTACTGGAATTCCCCTACCTCTTCAGGTTGTCGAGCTACAAAACCTCATCTCCTCCACCCAAACATAATCTCTTTAAGCTTATTCTCATGTTGGGACATGTCTGAGAGAAGAACCCGTGGTTATCTCGTCGTAGAAAAATCCCACCTACAAACCACCACCGCCATTCGAATCAGCTCGTCTCAAGGATTCCAACCATATAAAAATCTTCCCCTTTTCTCACACAAAAACCCCCATTACTCTCCGTACCCACCTAGCCTACCTCTAGCCACATGTAAAAAATGATATCCCAGCCATCAATGTAAAACATGTACCCTTTACGCTCTCTGATGCCTCTCGGTGGGACCCCACAAGACCCCGTTCAGTTTCAGATTTCCAACGCCCTTGGTAAAAAATGGATAAATGGAAGGTTATTTTTTTCATCCACGTGCGCTGACCCACGTGGGCGAGAGTGGGTCCTGCTGGGTGGAAATGTGCCTGGAAGAAGCCGTTCAGGGTGTCAAAACGTGCGTCTGTGTGCAGCGGTTACGGCACTAGTCTCTGGGAGTCTGTATCGTTAATATCCGTGTAGCTACGTGCGTTTCCGTCCCAAAGGCCGAGCAGCGATGTTCATAGCAGATATAAATGAGACCTGCGATTCTTAATTTAAACGAAATCGAGAGACGAACACGACGAGGATCGCTTCAAACCTGCACAGCAAGTCACACGACCAATTGAGCACATTTTGGCGTTAGCGTATGTATACTTAGGGTGTTTCTAGACTGCTTCGTAACCTGCCGTTAGCTGCGAAAGCTGTATAACCGACTACCGATCTATAGGGATTGGCTACACGTTGAAGCACGTTTTTACTGCCAAGCTGCCAAGATTGACATGCCTTATCGGCGGCATCGAGCCGCTGCGGAAAACAGTCATTGTACACAACGATCTGCTCGTCAACCACGCTCCCACCTCCCTAAACGGGCGCTGCACATATGTAGGGACCAGGTGTCCGCGGAGAGTATATTGAAGCTCTGCATTGTAGTTTGAACGGATGTTGAGCAGTTGGACTAATTCCGCGACTTATGCATTGGCCTATTGCATGTTCATAGGAGCGGGAGAATCGTATAGCCGTATCTGTTTGATGTAACCACCTATATGACACCTGACGTCTGACAATGGACCGCTCGATTTTGCGATTTATTTCTATTTTTGCGTGTCTCAAAAGGGCCTTGTATCTGCCATCTGTCATGCTTCTTAACCCTGCCAGCTGAAGGTTTGTTAAGTGGAAACTCTCTTTTTTTTCAATAAACTTCACTTTTGTACGTCAAAAAAAAACACGTGGGGAAACCAACATGGGTGATAGGAAAAGACAAGGCTTTCGAGAAAGGGAACAAAAAAAGTAATCTGCCATCTGCTAAATCAGCCTTTGGATAAGATGCGCTTTAAGTTGGATTTGAAAAATCAGTGAAAATTCGGCAATCCACAAGGACGAAAGTACATGGCACTGTGAGCACCCAAGCCGTATTTTCTCTGGTTACGCACTGTACGTGTGCTCCTTGTCTAGCCCCACACGGGATTTTCCGTGCACTGTACGTGTGCAGGACAAGTGTATGCTACTGTACGGCACATAGAGTTGCAGCTGAAAGTTTGGGCCTTTTGTCGGGGGTATTGGAGGGTGTGAGCATGCTAGAGCTTGGAAAATTAGCGCGTTCGAATCGTCTCTGCCGGGGGAATCGATTGCAATCGCTTTTAGTTGTGTAGGACTGGTGAACAAACAGATACGGCCGTTTTGCGTTTGCGTAAGGTTACACTACAATTTAGGCTCGCCAGACACCGAGACAAGGAACAAGACATCGCTATGGAGGGGTAGGGGATGAAGACAGAGTGGTTGTGGTCCAGCGAATGTTTTTGTGTTTGTTTTGTGCGTCGAGTTTTTCAGACCAAAAATTTCAGCTCAAATAATTTATCCGAAACGGACGCTATCATAACTTGCATCGTCACATCTCGCAGCACTACCTAATACTGGAACACCGCTAGTTGGAAAACCCACTTTTCGAAACTCTAACAGCCTCCCCATGCACCTCCCCTTCATCCCGTAGCAGGTGCAAGCTGTATATAAACCGGCTGGCCTGCCTGCATAAAACACCATCCAACCATGCCTCAAATCTTCTTCACCAAGATCTACCCTGGCGAGATGGCTCTCCCCGGTCGAACCAAGACCGAGGAGGAGCTTCGTCAGGCTGCCATTGACGCCCAGGATCCTGTCTACCAGCGGTCTCTGTTTGGCAAGGACGGCCGAGCTTGGCCCGTTATTACTGCTGGAGCTGGTCTCTTCTCTGATGGATACGTTAACAACTCCATGGGAGCCGTTAACACCTGTCTGGCTATCCTGTACGGAGAAAAGTACAAGAACTCCACTTACTCGCGAACCGTCTCGTCCATTGTCTTTGCTGGAACCGTGCTGGGTATGCTTGTCTTTGGTTTTGTCGCCGACTACCATTCCCGAAAAATGGGTATGGTTATCTCTACCCTTATCCTGATTGTCTTCACCATCCTGTGTGCTGGAGCCTGGGGAGCTGGAGGAAGCTCCAACGTGGATGGTATGCTGTCTGCCCTGATTGCCTACCGATTTCTCGTCGGAATCGGTATTGGAGGAGAGTACCCCGCTGGATCTGTGGCCTGCTCTGAGGCCTCTGCTATGATGGGATCTGGAACCCGAAACCGATGGTTTATTTTCTTCACCGGTTTCATGATTGATTTCGGCTTCGTTGTCGCCTCTTTTGTGCCTCTGATCCTCCTGTGGATCTTTGGAGAGAACCGACTCACCTGGGTCTGGCGTCTGACTATCGGACTGGGAGCCATTCCTCCTCTGTCGCTGTTCTACTTCCGAACCAAGTTCAAGGAGCCCGAGACCTTCCGAAAGCACAACTTCAAGCGAACCCGACCTCCCTACCTGCTGGCTCTGCGGTACTACGGACCCCGACTGCTGGTCATCTGTCTCGTGTGGATGCTCTACAACTTCATTTCGTTCCCCTTTGGAATCTACTCCACCATGATTGTCAACTCTCTCAACCCCGAAGATAGCCTGGTCAAGACCTTTGGCTGGGGTGTTCTGCTCACCGCCTTTTACCTCCCCGGAGCCTTCCTTGGAGCCATCTTTTCCGACTGGTTCGGACCTCGAGTCACTCTGGCTGCCTCTCTGATTCTCCAGGGAATTGTCGGTTTCATCATGGCTGCTGTCTACGAGTCCATGATCAAGCACACCGCCGGTTTCGTCATTGCTTACGGTGTCTTCCAGGCTCTTGGAGAGATGGGACCTGGAGGAAACATTGGTCTGCTGGCCTCCAAGAACTCCCCCACTGCTATCCGAGGTGTCTTCTACTGTATCGCCGCCTCCATGGGTAAGATTGGAGCTTTCATCGGTACCCAGTGCTTCCCTCTGATTATCAAGGGCTTTGAGAAGAACAACTCTGAGATTTCCGGAGTCCAGGGTCCTTTCTGGATCTCCTCCGCCCTCTGTATCTTCTCTGCTCTCATCACCTACTTCTTCCTGCCTCCTGTGACCCAGACCTCGGTCCAGGACGAGGACAGAAACTTCCTCGAGTACATCCGAGCCCATGGCTTTGATGTCTCCAAGATGGGAGATGAGGGCTTCGAGCCTGACTCCGAGGAGTCCATGGAGACCGAGCTCTACGAGCAGAAGGATGGAGATGTGGCCTATGTCCATACCCAGCCTGTCAAGAACTAGCAATCCACGTAAAACAGTAATTAATTTATTAACAGATGATCCCACCAACAGTAGTTCATACAGCTTTGATGCAAGGAAGATGACAGTGATGATCTGTGCATTGTCTATGTAAGAGACAAATACGATCTTGCACAGACCTTGGCAGGTTGGTCCCTGCAACAGACGAGCTGTATGGTTATGCACAGGACAGTGGGCTTTACTTTACAGTAGCCTGCTAGTTATCATTCTGTTGGTGTTCTTCTCTACCGGTACTGTACTTTTTTGTATTGGTCGGTTAAATATTTAGTCTAATATTGCATTTGTATGTGAGATCTTACAGAGAAGCTGTTCACCAATGGTACCATTATATACAGTAAAAATAAATCAACCTGCTTAATTGACAGAACTAATCACAATAGATTGCTCTCGAACTTCTCATATTTCATTTGCTCTCCTGTCACTCATCTCTCGTGCACCTTTGCACCGCACTATCGGTGCAAGAAACAACTTTATCGTGAGAGTGACAATGGCAAGGGTATTTTTCAAGCCCTTATTTATCGAGTGAATCGGCTTGTTTTTAGTGTACCCATCCATCTTATTAAATGATACGTTCCATTTTCACGTGTCGTTTGGCATTTTCAAAATTTTCACTTTTTTCCTCCAAAACTCACAACTTCAAACTCCCACCCTTGCCTTAATATGCTCCCCAGAGTCACCAAATGACTTCCATTCGATTCTACTCATTTACAGCTACATTATCACATCACTTACACCCCTCTCAGACCCCTGTAGCCCCCATTTTCGGCTTACTAATTACATCGCACAGTCCCGCGGCACTTTTTTCTGAAAAATTAAAATCCGGTATCCTGGCCGAGCGGTCTAAGGCGCCAGGTTAAGGTCATACCTTAACAAATTTCCTGGTCTCTTCGGAGGCGTGAGTTCGAATCTCACGGATATCATTTTTTTCTCGACGGAACGAGTGATTTCTTTTTTGTCCCAGCAACTTGAACTGTGTCAGAATACACTTTAAAAGGGCCCCGCTTTTTTCTTTGTCTGACAGCTTAGTTTTGAGGGGCTTCGGGCCTGTTTGACAGCATGTTTTAGCCCATAAAGAAAAAGCAAGTCCATAGACCAAGCCAAGAAACTGCAAGTAACGGTAAATTATGTACTACTCGTATGAAATGAACATGAGTGGAGATAGTGGATATAGAGGATGGCTTGATAGTTTGAGGTTGAGGGTTTTATGTTTGCTGTGTCTTGAGAGTGCACTTTCTGTTTTTAGTTGGAGTTGATAAGATAACAGATTTATGAAGACAATTATACGATGGACTGCTCTTTGTACTGTACACACGTGTTTGAAATGATCCACTATCTCTACAGTTGTAATTACGTTTTCAAAGCATTGTTTTTTAGCTTGTCACGTTCGCTTCTTAAAGCAGCTCTTTGTACGCTGTCTCAGCTGTGCCAAGCCGTGTGGGGTTATTGGGTCTAGACTTTTTGGTCTTGGCAGTAGGGGTAGTTCTGGCGAGCCGAGTGTAGGAGTAGTGCGGGTAATGTTGACATGGTTCGAAAGAGGGCGGTTAGGCGATTCTGGCAGTGGTTTCGGTTTTTCAATAGGACAACTATTGAGGCGAACACAAGTAGAAATCTAACTTTGTAAATTACCCCTTGGAAGACTTCGAAGAACTCACTTTTATCAATCGAACCTCATTGAACTCAGTGGTTCGGTGATTGAAATGACGTCATGTGACAAGTATTTCTATGGAGCTTGATAAGGGTATTAGATAACTCGTATTCAGTACAATTGTCAGAGATTAGTGCTTGGACACTCTTACTATGAGAAAATTACCATCTCCAGTAGTAACAAGCCAAGTATCAGATTTCCTGTATGGATCGTAGCAGATCTGGATTCTGATGTCTACGTTTTTATCTTGAAAAGTAGTACTGTACAGTAAGAAGGCTCTCCCTAATCAGATCAGCATACTACTCTTTCAGAAACTTGGCTAATGTAACAATCAATTAGAAATAGTTCCTTTCATCATAATTTACTTTATGATATCGAAGACGTCCACATCTCCAGGTGTAGTACAATTGCTCTTATCAATCTTTGAACCTGAACTCTTCTTCACTTGTACTCTGCTTTATTTATGTATCCTTCTACCATACCAGTTCCTCTACTCAAGTCTCTACCATAGACACACCTGCCTTACACCCTCATCCCTCTCTCCCTATGCCAACACATACTTTTCATTCATTATTAACTGATTATTTACGCTCCGTTTCCGGTCTTTAAGCTATCCTAGGACTGTATCGTAGGATGTTATTGTGGACCTACGGTCCCTCCCTCCAACCCGCTTAGGAGATAAAAGTGGCCTCGCAGAAGATGTATCCCTTATCCGTAACCTCCTCGCCGTCAACCTCCAGCTTGAGCTCCATGTCGTTTCTAAACTGGTAAATGTAGGGCTTGGTGCCGGACACGGTACTTGCCAGCGACTTGAGGAAGGCGGGGATCTCGGCCATGACGTCCATTCGCTCCAGGTGCGTCAGGTTGCCCTGCAGCACGGCCTTGCCTCGGTTCTCGGGCTTGGCCACGTCCTCGTCGGCCACGTCCACCTTGGGTCCCTCACATTCGAACCGAATGAGAGTAGGGACCTGCCAGCCGACCTCCTCGTCCTCCTTGGTCTCCACGTGCTCCACCTTGCACTCCGCCGAGGTGAACAGCAGCTTCTCGGCCGAGGCGACTCCTCCAATGGTCACTCGTGAGCTGCCGTAGGAAGGAGGGGTGGTGTAGTCCATCACCACAGCCGAGTACTTGGGCGACTGGTAGGTGATGAAGTTCCACTTGGACGCCGCGTGGTGGGGCTTCATGCCCTGGGTGGCGTGCACAAAGAAACCAAAGTCGCCGTCCAGCTCCATGGTCTCCTGGTTGGGCAGCTCGATGGAACCCGAGACCACAGCACGGGGCCAGAACGAGTGCCGCATGGAGCCCCAGGGGTTGGCCAGGTCCTCGCCGTACTTGGACTGGCCGGTGGAGCCAATCTTGAATCCCTCGACGGTTCGGGTGAAGACCAGATCCAGCTTGACCTCGTCGGAGACGTGGATCTTGACGTGGAACGCCTCGGTCGTCTTTCCGTCGTCGTCCACGGTGGGCACCAGCTTGATGCTCACTCCTTCCATGGGGCCCTTGGCGGTGAAGTTGGGGCCCACGGGCTCAAACTCCTCCACGTTGGTCGACGACCACACGTTCTCCTCGGGCTTGTCGGCATGAGAGAGTCGGAACGTGAACTGTGCCGTGTTCTGGATGCCGAGAGGGTTGGAGTGGATGATCTGCACATGGCCAAACCGCTTGCCGTCCTTGGAGAAGAAGTAAAACGTCTGTGTCTCAACGTTGGAACCCGCGGGTTTGAGCCAGTTGAGCTCAGGTAGAGTGAGCGTTCCGTAGGGGTTTTTGTCCTCCACGGACTTGGCCACAGACTCAAAGGACTCGGCTCCGTACTCGGGCTCAGCTGAACCGGTCAGCGCAGAAACGCCGCCTTGAACCCACTTGAGCATTGTCTTGTTTGTGTTGGGTGTTGGGGTGTTTTTTTAAAGTGGTGGTCAGGAAGAAGAGTCTGAAAAGAAAACAGAATCTAACTTAAGGACAAAAAGGTGTAGGAGGATATTACACACTGGTGATGTAATGGGTCGCAAAGAGGTTGGACACAAGTGTAGATGAGCAAAGTTTTGTTTTGCCTCCCAGCTTAGTCAGCTGTGGGAGATGGGGTGGTTTTACACAGAAGTACAATGAAAGTAATATGGCTGGAATCGGTTCATTGAGACAGTTTTAATGGTATAAATATTATTCTGGTCGGATATATATTCAGCCCACAGTATGTCATCAAGCTCGAAACACTAAATTCCACTTCCTGAACTAAGTATACTTCCAGTTACAACGTGACTATATCCAAAAGATGCCTCTCGTTCTCCTCTTCCTCCTGCTACCCATAAGCCTCCACTTTTATTCTCCTCCATCCCACAATGGCATTTTTAAACTTTTTCTACAGGTTATGAGTAGCTCAAAACTTGTCCTTTTATAAAAACATTACAACCAAAATGTTCACCTCGTCTTCACCAACACTCCTGTAAACACCTTTTCCCATTAGCTTTCGACACTGGCCTGTCAAGTTCAAAACAATCCCTAAACCCCGTGCAACTCAACATACAGGCAAGCTGCAGCTTAAAACAACATATGTACATGTTCCCCTCGTCCTGCAGAACCGGGTTGTCATATTTAAACCTTATTTTACCCCGAAACACGCCTGCAATCGGTCATTTTCAAAAAGTTTGTTTGGATGTGGAAACCATGGTAACCAGATGCACTTCACACAAGGAAAATAATATCCACAGGCGCTACACTGGGATAGTTAAGGGGTTGGAAGGGTGACGATCAGGTTGCTGTTTGAAATTAATTTTGGACGTTTTTGGAGGCAACTGGCGCTACGATGGAGATTTTGGAATTTTGAAAGTTGCATGTGAATCCTGGGAATCAGGGGAACACTGTGGATATGTCTATTTTCCAATTGCATGTCTGTAGAGCTCTGTAGAGCCTTGTGTATTTATCGCAAGGCTGACTTTATTTACAACCTTCGGCACACGAGCCAAGCTTATTATATCGGGTGGCAAATATGAAACACAGTGTTGTTGAGTTGCTGTTTTGGAGAAATTTTAAGGGGATTTTTTGGAAGCAATTTTGAGACTCTGGCAGGGGTTCGTGTGAATTTGCTGATTTTTTCCGTATTTTTATTTATTTGTTTTGATTTGTTTTGGATTATTTACAATTAGAATTGCTTATTCGGCTATCAAATTCATTTTATTCTATAAATAACACGTGTTGGGGTGGATTGGAAAAAATGTTGACGGGAGTAGTCACGAATCTATTATAGTAGACTGGGGTTAATTTTTGATTCTGAATCGAACCATACCATTATTATTCCGTTATCTCTTATTTCCAGTGAGCTGTGCACTGTCCTTTTATTCAACTACTTTCTCACCCCCCAGTTGGGACATTACTTAAAGTTAACATTAATAAATACAATTATTCTGAATAATTCATACAATTCCAAACAATTCCCAAAAAAATACCTGTGACTCCTATTTCTTCTCAGGTTCAGGACACCTGTGAATAATAGTCAAATGCTCCCCACAAATAGCACAGGGCTTGAAATTCATGATTGTACCGCGAAAAACAGACGTCAAATCGTCATCAGAAGACGAAGATTTTTGTGAAGGGGGAGTTTGAGACATAGTGAAGTGAATACAGAGTGATACTCTGCAAAATGAGCTATTTGAGCACTGTACAAGTGTCACTTTTGAGTCTCTATGTCAGATGACGTAGGAGATATTATTGCGACTTTGGGGCACGTTTTGGTAATATCACTGGAGTTGAAATAGGGTTTCATGGGTACAAAAAGATGCGTCTTGTTGAGAGGAAGAAGATGCAAGTGTTGGATTTTTGATAGGTCGGATGTGGAGTATGTTAGAGGCTTATTAATAGGGAGAAATGTATGAGGCTTAATTGAAATGGGGAGTTGAGTAGTAGCTTAGTAAGCGGTGGTTCTAGGTAGCTGGATATCACGTGACTCGAGTAGTGGTGTTTTTTTTCTTGTGTGATTACTAATAATTGAGATACAATGACTTCAAGTAGCTAACCATAATGTGCCCCATCCGGAGTGGGATAATAAAATAGCTTATTTGGACTTATTGATGGAAAGCGACGTCACGTGATTTATATTAGTATCATTCGAATCAGCTCGTTTAGACGAATCTATAGATACTAATATTGATACCTGTAGATCAACGCCTGTTTGAAACCGTGGTAACTCACTTAATACTCCTTTAATCATCTCATCTCCACGCCCACCGCCTTTACAACCTCTCCACCTCTCTAATGACACCAAACACCCCTTACTTCCGTCTATCTCTCCTGTTTTTTCCTATCTCTCCACCTGAAGTTTCTCCACCTGACAGAGAGATCCACTGATGTTCATCAGTAGAGACGGGTTATGGAGATATATGAGAGTTTGGAGATAATAGGAACCTTCAGGAATCTGGTGATCACCTTGAAAATCCTCTGACGTCATTTTTGAGCGAGATACATGGAATGTATATATTTCTTAAGTAAACGTCAAGTAATGTGCTCATGACGTCAAGTATAAGGGTATTACTAACGTCCATTTATCTAGCTCTATGTAAAAGCTACAGGAAAACGGAGGCTTGTACTGGGATCAGCACTTTCGGCTCTTTAAAATAAGACCACAATCGACCCACTTCCTCATCAGACCAGTCTCAGGTTATACGCCCTAGATGGTCACACTATACCCGCCTGTTTTTCTGCATGTGAACACATCACACGACTAAACGGGAAGGTTTGCAGCCCGAAATAATTCAACATAAATCTAGAAAAATCCCAACAATTCCAAAAAAATACAAAGCCACTCCAAAAACGTCCAATATTACCAGCGTAGTGTCCAATACCCTCCTAAAAAATTATACCCCGATACACCCACTTTTCCCATTTTTTCCCATTTTTTTCCATTTTTTTCCATTTTTTCGGCCATTTATCGCCCCATTTAAATTTTATTAAATTTTATTAAATCCCAATAAATTCCACCCGACAATTATCGTCCCAACCGAGCAACCACCGGTGCAAACCCAAACCCTTGCCCCTTCCCGAGGGGTTAGGGCATGGGTTAGGGGACTTCCACTTACTGACTCGGCCCTCGGATTATGCACATTCTCAGATCATCCCGAAAGTCACGATAACGGCGGCTGTGGGATATGATCACATTCACATAGCCCTAACCTATACCCTAACCTATAGCCCTAACCCTGGAAACGTCAGACGACTTTTGGTCACGTGACCAATTCGGAGAATAAGCTTTTTTCAGCCCTCGGTGGTGCGGCTACAAAAATCGGAATTGCAGTGTTTTTGATAGGCCAGACGGAGGGGTAGTCACGTGATTAAAATTTAACCTGTGTAATCACGCGACCCAAACAAACACGAGCAAAACGCGTGTACTCACGTGTCCACACCCTGCTTACTCATCAAACTACACCTCATTTTTAATCCCATCACGTAACAGCAACTTACTAAGAGCTTACTGTGCTTCAGTTTTCGTGTTGCACGTGCAAGAAAAACGCGTTTTGTTGCAACGCGTGTAGCTGCCTGAAAAGCCCTCCAAACACAAAACCAAAAATCGGAAATTGGAGCCACGACCGGGCCCATCCCAACAAAGGTCTTAAAATGGGTATATCTCTTTTTTGGCCAAATTACAGCCCTGTCATTGTCGTAGGCTACTTTGTTGGGCTCAAAGTTTAAACTACCCCAAACGAGAAGTTTTCGTGCCAGCCGAGGAGGGTTCGGGGAGCACGAGAAGGACCGGAACAGGGTTAGGGGAGAGCTTAAATGCGGTAAGTTTCCGAAAATAGCAATGGAGGGGAAATGTCTGAAACGGGGGTGTGGAAAAGAAGGAAAAAAACGAAGGAAAAATAAAAACAATTGAAAATTACAATTCGTTGGGCGGAAAAACCCGGAAAAATGGGGCGGAAATGGGGGTCACAGAGGTGTCAAAATGTGTCAAAATGGAGGCTCAAAATGTTGAACTTGTGGAGAAGACTAGCGTGTGGTAGGTGCCTTTGCGTTTGTGGGGAAATGTACAAGGGAAATGAATTACTACGGACGAACTAGAGGTGCTGGTGACAAACAAAAAACAGCAAAAAATCGAGCTCGTTGCGGCGGTCATTTTGCATATTTTTTCATGTTTTCCACACCCCAATTGCGCCTTGTACACCCATTTCCAAATATCCATTCCATGCATATTCCTCGTATGGCTCAGCCCCACTGTAACTTGCATGTAAATGTTGGGCTGGCCACAACTTTTTTTTGGCGCTACTTGTGGACCTGGGAATAGCTCCAAAGTGATCCCCTCATTTTTGCGAACATTTTGAGACTCTCCACACCCCGTTAGGACTACTGGAGCGCTCAAAACCGTTGGCTTTTTTACCCCAACCCGTGGACTAACTACATTGCATTAGCGTCGTGTAAGTAATACTGGCGCGCTAATGCAGGAGATGTTCCGACTTTTCCGACGGCTGAAAAATGCGAAAGAATTCCGAATAAATCAGGGGAAAATGGGAGAATTGCGGGAATAATTCTGGCGGATGCGCCATAATTTTGCGAGTCACGTGATATTTTGAAATCAAAATTCGGCCGGAAAAACCCGCGTCTACACAACAGCAAGTCAAGCCGGTGTGAATGTGATTTGCGCCAAAGTCAATTTGCAGGCGGTTGCTCTGGATAATGTAACGGCCTAAAACAGCCGCTGTAGAGATGTCACGTGACTCAAAGGTATGGTCGCGTGATGCCCCGGCTCGGGGGATCATTTTAACACCTCAAACTCACCTCTACCATGCCGACTCGGCTTGACTCATTTTCGGAATCTTTCGGCATGTCCGGAAAGGTCGGAATGTTCGGGACATGTCGGGACGAAAAGAGCTGCGGGTGGTTTTTTCGTTTCGAGGCAAGTGACGATAGAGTTGCTGGTGTGTAAGGATTTTGGGGTGGGTGTTTGGGCGATTTGAGATTTGAAAGCAGTGGGAGAATCACGTGACAGAGGCGAGTAGAATGCAATTTCCCAGAGTCTTATAAGACCTCTGTAGCAGTCAGTATATCGTTCTGAAAAACCCCAAATCATCCCGGCACGCTACGCCAAACCTACTTTTCCGCTGGCCTACCACTTTACATGTTTTACATTGCCTTACATGTGGGGTAGAGCTGTGATGTTGGGTGATGAATAATAGACGATATATTGATGTTAGAAATATGGAAAAATCACCATAATGTGGAGAAAAGTCGGGGCGACATTCTTATGTAATGAGATCACTTGTAGCTATTTTATTGGATTTAATATTCGTGTTTTAAGATTCGTGCCCATTTCAAACACTAATAGGTCCGCCAAACCTTCCTTTCACACCCTCAATATATATATACCCTCCCTGTCCTCCCATATTCCTCATCAAACAACATGTCTCCCCCCGTTAACCAGACCCAGCTTCACCCCAAGGGCGTCGAGCCCACTCCCGCCGCCGAGGAGATCGAGAAGGAACTCTACGACATTGCTCACATTGAGTACGAGCGAGTCAACATTGACCACAACCCCTCTGTGGCTTCTCTTTACGAGGATGCTCTTGTGCAGGAGTCCGGCTCTGCCATCAACTCCACCGGTGCTCTTGTTGCTTCTTCTGGTAAGAAGACCGGCCGATCTCCCAAGGACAAGCGTATTGTCGAGGAGCCCGGATCCGTCGAGCATATCTGGTGGGGCCCTGTTAACAAGAAGCTGTCTGAGCAGTCTTGGTTGATTAACCGAGAGCGAGCCGTGGACTACCTCAACACCCGAAAGCGAATCTACGTTGTTGACGCTTACGCCGGATGGGATCCCAAGTACCGAATCAAGGTGCGAATCGTCTGTGCTCGAGCCTACCATGCTCTGTTCATGCGAAACATGCTGATCCGACCCACTGCCGAGGAGCTCAAGAACTTTGGCAAGCCCGATTTCACCATCTACAACGCCGGAGCCTTCCCTGCCAACCGATACACTTCTGGTATGACCTCCAACACCTCCATTGACATCAACTTCAAGTCCATGGAGATGCTGATTCTCGGAACCGAGTACGCCGGCGAGATGAAGAAGGGTATCTTCACCGTCATGTTCTACCTGATGCCTGTCAAGCACCAGGTTCTCACCCTGCACTCTTCTGCCAACGAAGGTAAGGACGGAGATGTCACTCTCTTCTTTGGTCTTTCTGGAACCGGAAAGACCACTCTGTCTGCTGACCCCAACCGACTTCTTATCGGTGATGACGAGCACTGCTGGTCCGATACCGGAGTCTTCAACATTGAGGGAGGCTGCTACGCCAAGTGTCTCGGTCTGTCTCGAGAGAAGGAGCCCGATATTTTCGACGCCATCAAGTTCGGCTCCGTTCTTGAGAACGTTGTCTTCGACCCTCTTACCCGAGAGGTTGACTACGATGATGCCACTCTGACCGAGAACACCCGATGCTCTTACCCCATTGAGTACATTCCCAACGCCAAGCTGCCCTGCGTTACCGAGTCTCACCCCACCAACATCATCCTGCTCACCTGTGATGCCCGAGGTGTCATTCCCCCCATCTCCAAGCTCACCAACGAGCAGGTCATGTACCACTTCATTTCCGGATACACCTCCAAGATGGCCGGAACCGAGGAGGGAGTCACTGAGCCCGAGGCCACCTTCTCCGCTTGTTTCGGACAGCCCTTCCTGGTTCTCCACCCCATGCAGTACGCCAAGATGCTGTCTGATAAGATGACCAAGCACAACGCCAACGCCTGGCTCCTCAACACCGGATGGACCGGCCAGTCCTACACCAACGGTGGAAAGCGATGTCCTCTCAAGTACACTCGATCCATCCTTGATGCTATCCACTCCGGAGAGCTCGCCAAGGTCGAGTACGAGAACTTTGGTGTTTTCAACCTGCAGGTCCCCAAGACCGCCCCCAACGTGCCTGACGATATCCTCAACCCCGCCCGAGCCTGGTCCGGAGGAAAGGATCAGTTCAACGAGGAGGTCACCAAGCTTGGAAAGCTCTTCAACGAGAACTTTGAGAAGTACGCCGATATGGCTCTCCCCGAGGTTATCGCCGCTGGCCCCAAGGCTTAGACGGACTGCGAAGTTAGATGATGAAAATATTTATGATTTGATAAGAGCGAGCGAACAAGCAAAAGGCTTGTGAGCGATACTGTAGTACTGTAGATTGTAGTATCTTCGAGATTTTAGAAGGAACAAGACCATAATCTGAACTTACGGAGAATGAAGTTTGGTCTCTCGCTGCCTGTTCATTCTGCTGAACTATCTGAACTGTAGTTAACTATCGCCCGTGGGGTAGTGAAGGTCCCAGTTGATCCGCTAGATTGGTTAAACAGATTATGATCTCTCGTTGATATAGCTGTTGCCTAGTGATATGTTCTTGGTGTCTTCAAGCTGTTGTTGAACCTCTGGTGTTCCTGGTGGCTTTGGTTAACTGTTCTTACGTTGCCTGTCACAGCCACGTTCTTCTCGCTCTGCGGCGCTGTCGTGTGTGCTGTACTCTGTTCTCAGCCTGTGCTTGTCTTCGATCTCACGCTTCCTTGGTAGCTGCCGTTACTGACGCTACTAGTTCTGTTGGTTGACTATCTCTGCTGTTTGCTGTTGTTGTTGATGTTTCTTCAACGTTCTGTTACAGTCTCCGCGAAGTTCCTGTTTTCTGGACTGTGTCCTCGAGTACGTTATTTGCTCGAGCCGTTCTATACTAGAGTTGTGTTCTTATACGAATCGTTTCCTGTAAGTTCTTTGCTTTGGTTTCAAAGTCGTGTGTTCAGGGATTGAGTGACTACTGAATGGGTACACTGAAGTCTAAACAACGTATACTTTAAGAAAGATCTTGAATCTCGTTTTGCGCCAAATTATGAACTGACATTTTCTCCATTTATTATGGATTAGTTGGTAGCATTTTATTGGGCATCTTTTGCACTCTTCAGAATGGCGCTAGGACCTTTGGATGACGAGGCAGCCACCCCCAGGTGAGTTTTTTCTCAACAAAATTCAACTAAATATAACTTTAACTAGAACAGCCACGAGCCAAAAGTATTTTAAGCCCATTGTAAGGCTTAAGGCATAGTGTTAGACACTCCCTACGAGTGTGGTATCAAAAAGAGTCTTACCTGGTACCAGTACAACTTCTCCTCTAAGGTCTTTTTTCAACTTGTCAGTATCATTAATAAATACCATGATATGCTTGGTCAAGAGCCACTAAGTGGTCGGTACCATCAACGGTGGGTACCCTCTGCGGTATGTAACATCCAGTACCATATTCTCGGGACATTTCTTCACTCCAGTTACACTTTGGTTAAGCTTTTGGGAGGAATGAAGTAAATCTAAAATGTCAAGTAATATCGATACTTTGGGGGCGTGCAACTCGGAATTTGGACTAGCAAACCATGGGATTAACGTGGATTATACAATGTCATGCGTCAATACATGTATTACTGAAACTCCCATGTCTGTAGGATGCCTGTAACGAGCACTAGCCACCCCCAGGTCACTTTTTTAGTTGGCTTCTTTGTTACACTTAAGTAAACTCCCAAGCGAAAAGATGTAGACGTAGTCTGCTGTCATTTGCTGGAACCCCCCCGCTGGGCGTTCCCACTGTTGACAGTACCGACCACTTAGTATCTTCGAGATTTTAAGAGTTGGAACCTGATCTGAACAAAGAGTCTTACCATTTACAACTTATCCTCTAAGGTCTTTTTTCAACTGGTCATAATACATTAATAAATACCATGATACGCTTCGTCAAGAGCCTGCCTTCCTTTCCGGGGCTTGAGAATATCTCTCCAACTACAAGTAGAGCTTACTAATACTTCTATGCTCTAATGGTGGGTACTTTTGTGAGGTACCAATCAAGGGGTTTAGCAGCGAATGAAACTACCTGTACTGTACAAGTGTACATACCCTACAGATAAACATGTTGCAGTGTGGTGATGATTTAGAAGAAATGGCAAGTCTGGTGATGATGAAAATAATTGTGATTTGATAAGAACAGACGTAGACCTGAGCAGTATCGTAGCTTGTAGCATTGTACATTTTGTAGTGTCCATGTCTTAGGAAGGGCTGTATTTTAGGAAAGCCTTATTATAAGAGTTGGGAGGTTGGAACATGAAGAACAAGACCAACTGAGAGCAATAAATATCTGTTTGGTTTGTATCTAAGCAAGATCTGTGTATGTGCTTCATTTTGTTCTGCCTGTTGGTGTCGGAACTTGAAAAGCACGCTACTCGCTCAAAAGACGTCCTGTGGGAAAACGGACCTCACCACAAGACCCCCCTTACCAGTAGCTATCTTATCATACCAATTTCACCCCCACAGCTCCATTCCTTGCCCCAAACGAACCGAGCCAAAACACCACCCCCAGGCGTGCGGCTCGGAAATGCGTTGCTGTGGAGACGGACTCTTAACAAAAACCCCAACTGTAAAAGTACACTCCAACAAATTCCAACAAATTCCAACAAATCGTCACACCCTAGGGTTTCCCCAGGCTATTTTAGGTACTGTACAGCCGCATAGCTAAAAGCACTCTCCCTATATTCAAAAACTATGGTGTTTGATGTATTATGTTCTTATAAAAAAGAGAAGAACAAGACTGTCATCTGAACTGTGAACATGTTGCAGTTGATTTGGTGATTTGTGAAGAATGGCAAGTCTGGTGCAAAATACCTGATAGCGCTAGTTAGATGATTAATGATCTGATACGAACAAGTGGTTGTAATTGTAGCACTGTATGGTTTTGTAGTGTCCATATCTTTAGGATGGGCTGTATTTTAGGATAGCCTCATTTTAAAAGTAGGGAGGTTGGAGCATGTGAAGAACAAGACTGATCTCAACTGGAAGCATTAAATTTATCGATTCAATGGGATATTTAGAGCGGGTAACTTGCGCAGTATCTTATCTTGAAGTGCTGTGGCGTGCTCTGGAGGTCACATATTCTTTTGGCAGGTATGTTGAGAGAAAGCCCGAAAATCAGATTTGCTTCGCCACAGAAAACACTACTGCTGTCACAATATGAACCATTGAGTGATACAAAAATGACCGCATGAATGATGCGGTTCCAATGAACTAAATATCAAGCCTGTAGCGCTAATATCACAGGAGTTACGAGCCAATAAACATCATACTGCGACAGCAACAGCAGTATTCTCGGAAAAGCTTAGAAAATACCGGATTCGATATCACTGCGTTCCAAGGAATCGATCCATACCAATTGTGAATTTTCCAATTTTTACATACTCTTAACCTGTCAAAATCCTAGTTTAGGTCACCGAAAAGTTAAAAAAAACTCGTGCAGATACGCTGTAAAACACAAAACAAACGATACCATTGTGTTCGCCAGGAAACGGTGATCACGTCTATATCAATTACTATTTGTTTCATTTTTTACAAATATTTAACCCCTTGCCACATACCCAGGATTAGTGGCAGAGGATTGGTATTTTAAGGTATTGTTCATTTAAGCTATGGGAACATTGGGTAACTTTTTGGTTAAAATTGGGTGTATTTTAACCGACGAACTACTTTGGATATTACTAGAAATACTGCCAATCTTAACCAAAAAATTCACCTGTATTCCTAGAGCTTAAATAAACAATACCTTAAAATCTCAAATCTCTGCCATTAATCCTGGGTATTTGGGGGCGGTTTAAAAAATTAAAAAAAATGAAACAAAAAGTAATTTGTATAGAAATTACCCCCATTCCCCGACGAACACAATGGTACCGTTTGTTTTGTGTTTTACAGCGTATCTGCACAAATTATTTTTAAGTTTTCGGCGCCGCGAACTAAGAATTTGACAGGTTAAGAGTATGTAAAAAATCTCAATTTTTAAAATTGATATGGGTCGATTCCTTGGGGCTTGGTGATGTCCAATTTCGTATTTGCTAAGCCTTTACGTGAGTTTTGCGTTTGCTGTCGTTGCTTGAACTTGAAGAATTGAATGCAGAATATCTCGTTGAATATAAGTGCTACAGAATCCTAGAGTCGCCCATCAGAATCACAAGACCTAGGCTATTCGATTAGTACCAATAATGTTGTATTTAGCCATACACTACATATATGAAGAATGTTATACGCTACCTGTACGATACATACTTGTACCTTGCACTATCGAAGCTAATGCACATGTGCCAAGTGGTATGCCAAGTGCAATAGTAAGGAGTTATGACTTGAACTATTAAGACGCGCTATCAACGTCTTCTAAGAGTATCGTACCTGAAGGACACGGCTGATAGAGTATGCATCTATGAATGCAAGTGTGATAGCCGTACACGGCTGTATTTAGCAGTATGTATGGAGTGAAGAATCGAGTAATGATGAGGATTTGAGCTGTACCCTCATCAGTATTATGTTCTAGCTAAGTTGTCTTGTGATTGTCTCTCTGAGAAACTGTTTATGAGCCCAACATCTCCAATATTGAACAAGCCATGAAATCCCGGAGATAAACGGAGTTAACCAAAAGATTATAATAGGTGCATTAAATATGTATCTTTAGATGCTTCCACTTCATTCGTACGGTACCGGTACTGGTATGTCTCAAATATGAAACCAGACATACATATAATCCACCACTAGCAATCTCATTATTTCTTCATCAACACTACAGAAATGTCACTGGAACACCGTGTTTCCGCTCTAGAAAAGACGGTTGCTCAATTAACGAAAAACGGGGTCCCTAATGATGAAGGCCATTTTTCTGGGTTTTTTCAGGCTGCCGAAGTAATCCTTTCTATGGCAGGAGGTCTTGCTTTGATTGCAGCATGTACGTTTCTGGGTGTATGGGCTGCAACAGCTTTGATACGGGTTTTCAAAAATAATCCAGAGTGGAGGGACTACTTTTTTGGCGATCAGGGCAATAGTTAGGAACTCTGGAGCAGTGTAACTCGACGAATATTCATTCTGGAGCTTTGGGAATTTGAATGGACATAGAGACAACAGTAAATAGCTCAATTGACTTGATATACCTGTAGCTATACTCTTGAGAAATGTTGTAGCTCACTTCTCCCTTGAGACTGATAAACTTTCGTTTCCCTTATGCAGGGGCACTTACACCTTCTGTAGCTACATCACGAGAAGAGGTATCGAGAATCTGAAAAGTGCGTTTTGCTCCAAATCGCCGAATTACCCTTCAGCAGAGACGTCACCTTTTCAGGTCATTTCCACCCTACTGAACTCCAGACCTCCTTAGGCGATCCATATCTGACCAGTCACTTTGCAGTGTCGAAAATATCTCTTTAGCGGGTGGCAAATAATATATATATATAAGAGCGCCCCCCCCATATTTGTCTTTGTAAATAAACCAACACAAACACACACTACACAACACAACACACACAACACAGTGAGTATCTTATGGAACTACGAGATACCACGGCAGCTACTGACACAGACAGATACAGATACAGACAAAGATCCATTTGTGTCTTTTTGTCTACTATATCAGTGAGTATTGTGCTTCTTTTTGACCTTAGACACAAACACTGGATCTTCTCTCACACAGTATCACTCAGTCATCAGACTCTATCAACTTTTGACCCTTGTTCAACCAACTCGCTACGCTCGTCAGTTGAATTGACTTAGTCGACTCGCTTCGCTCATCGACTAAGATGAAAGAAACCTTCAACTTCGGCAACGACTACTCCGACGTCTTCCTCCACACCCAACACATTCTCCCCCAGAGCCACGTGCAAAACGCCTCCAACCCCCTCGAAGGCTACCCCCGTCTCCAGGAACTCCACCGTCTCAAAGCCGAGCAAGTCGCCCTAGCCGCTTGCAAACGGTTCGGATCCCGCACTCCCCAGCCCCAGATCCAAAAGAGACTCGAAGAATGGGTCAAACAGGGTCTGGAGTTTGACGTGGTCATGGTAGGAGGATGTCCTGGCGACTCAAATCAGTGTGGCCATGGAAACGGAGTCCGTCTACCTACTCGTGACGAACTGAGAGCGCTACCTATCGCCAAACTCACTCCTCGGCCGAGTATTGCGTTTCTATGGGTTCCAGGCTCGCAAATCGATATGGGAAGAAAGGTGATGGAGTCGTGGGGGTTCAGACGATCCGAAGATGTGGTCTTCTTCCCGTCTTCCATGTCTTCAGTGCACTACCCGCCACGATTTGATCCCATGGACGAATCTACTCCTATTCCTGTCGTGCAGGCGTCCACTTGGCACTGTATCATGGGTCTGAAGGGAACTGTCAGGAGAAGTGAGGATGTTCATCTCATCAACTGCAACGTTGACACGGACGTGATTGTGGAGTCTCCAGACGGAGTCATCCAGGGAATAGTTCCTCAGGCCATTTTCAAGCTGATTGAGAACTTCGCTCTGATGAACAGACGGCTTCATGTTGTACCAATCAGCCAGGAGTTTTCAGAGAAGCCGTTGCCGGTGATGACGAGACCGGGGTGGGTGGTCTTGTCTCCTGATGTCATGTTGAACAACTTTACGGCCAAGGGGTACAATGAGGAGATTGGCAAGGTGGGCAAGTTGGTTAGTGTTACGGATGAGATTGACAAGTTGAGGCCAAAGAGTCCGAAGAATGAGTGACCGAGTGAGGAGCGAAGCGACTTGCTCGGGCGCGGGAAAGGCCACAAACCAACTGGTATGTGTTGATGCTACGTAATTTGTGAAAGAGTTGTAGGATGGACATAAATATATTTGTATGATGCAATACAGCCCTGTGCTGTTGGGTTGTGTAGATATCAGTGAACTGGGGCTTGGTGGCGTTTTTGTGATGCTGGTGTTGTTATTTCTCTTGTAATCACTCCTGTTTAGGATTCTTGACCTCCTCAACCACCCAGCTGACAATCTGAGGTACCTCAGCCTCAGGAATACCTCCCTCACACACTCCTACCGTCACAGGAAACGTGTACTCTCCCTTCTTGACAATGAGCCGTGCGAGTCTGTCCACCGAATCAATCGTGTCTTCGGTCTGAAGCAGCTTGGTCAGCAGCACCTCTTGGTTCTTGGGCACAGCATAGACCATACTGGACATTTTTCCGGGCCCTCCAGTTTGTTCATCTTCGGTGCCTGAAGGAATGGGTTCGTGTTTGTTTGATCGGGTGATGAACAGCGTGACTGATTTTTTGTCAGCTGTGCCGAAAGCCAGGTGGCAGTAGCATTGTCCTTGTCGAGAAGTGGTTTGCAGCATGGTGATGAGGTTGGTGATGAGTTGATCTGATCTGAAGAAGTGAACTTTATCTGGTAAATGATACTGTAAAGGGAGTTTTTGGGAGGTTGGAAATGGGGTGATATGGGTATGGAAATGAAGAGGGAGAGGAGGGGAGTTTCGGAGTATAGTTGGATTTCTCGTGGTGTAGGAATTGAAAGAGGGAGGGGTGTTCAAACACGGGAAAGTTGATAAGTGAGGTAATGAGGTAGGTATGGGGATGAATATAGTATGAGTGTGTAGAGAAGAAGGAGAGGGTTCTAATGGTGGTATAATTGTTTCTGCCGGATGTCTATAGCACTCAGGAGATTCCTTCTTGTGTGATCTAAAGCATAGTTTAAACGTGACGCTTCAGAGATATTTTGTTAAGGATACCATGGGTCTCAAATGCATGTTTGAATTGATTTCCTACATTCTATTGTATTTCCATTCAGCATTAATTTTTCATATTTTATTTCTAATTAATGCATAATTTAATGCATTTAATGCCACCTTAATTCCGTCGTTTTCTCATACCTCTGCCAAACGTGCCAGTTTCCACGCCACGCAAAACGCACCATGTGCACGAAAACCGCGTCCCTGCTGCGGACATTTTAGTACCGATTTCACCGCGAAACCCAATTCTTCAACCACCATGGATACGCTACCGGCCGACATTCAGCTGCAAATCTACGGCCAGTTATCTCTAAACGACTGTCTGGCACTCTCCGACACGTGTCAGACTCTGAGATCGCTCTGGAGTGCCGTTGACGACTCGTTTGTCAAGACTCTGGTGTTGCAACATGTACCTTGGTTCACTCTCAACGACGACGGAAGTGAATTGACGACATGGGATAAATGTGCACGGGTTGTGGTAGCTCGATCGAGTGGAAAACTGCTTGGAATCAAGAGTCTGAATGTTCCTATGACGTTTGACAACGCTCCTGTGCGTGTCAAGTCTACAGATGTGACTTTTGATTCTGAGACACGCACGAATATGGAGCCGCTTTTTGACCAAAAGCTGCTTTGCGCGCATTTTTGCGACTCTCAGACGGGTTCCAAACTACACAATGGGAGCCAGTGGTTCGATTTGAAGACGCTGCAGGTGGGTACAGAGGAGGTTAAGAAGAGTACGGCTACAAGTACCAAGTTTGGAGTCAGTGAACGAGGTGAAATGTGTGTGTCTCCTTCAGGAATTACTGTAGTTCATTCTGATCAAGGTGGAGTTGTTCATGTGCTTGCAGAGAACGACAATCTGCTTCTAGTACGGTTCACAACTCGTCACTCGTTTCGAGGTCCAGATTCCGATATGGATTCGGACAATGAAGAAGATGCTGCAGATATCAAAGAGCACTGGGAGAGTCAAAAGTACTTTGACGAGGGCGATAAAGACTGTGTAATTCACAAGGCGTCTTTTGAGCGTGATGAGCGTGGATTTGTGGTCATTGATGAGGACACAGTCACTCAGCTGTACCCTCAATTTGACGATTTTGATGCAGGAACGACCTTTATCAACCTGCTGCCCGGTGCAGGAGGAGCTTTTGTGCTCAAATACACCACTCAGCAGGTCTGTTCGTCGTTTCTGGGCTACATTGAGCCCACCGAGAGCCTGGAACATGTGATTATCTGCGCCATTCCGCTGTTTCGCGACTTTATGGCGTTTGAGTACGTGAGCTACATTGAAAAGTTCTGGATCTCGTACAATGGATATCTGTATTTCCAGTTTGAGGGCCGTTTGATCCAACTGTGGGTGGATATGGGGCTACGGAAACAGGTAAATATTGTTTCTGAGAGTAGACGAGCTCTTGGACTGGATTTGTTGACTCAGGAGAAAGACTACAAGGCGTACACTGCTGTTAACAAGAACTTTCCAACACTGGGCACCTTTATAGTGCAGGGAATGATGTATCGGTCTACGGAGCTCATTCAAAATGGAAGATATGTGACTTTTACGGAAGCTGCTGGAAGAGTGGTGGGCGATTTGCTTAGTGGAAAAACGTACTTTGTACGAGACTGGCTGTCCCAAAGCAAAATAGCCATCCCTTTCAAGTCTGAAGCTGGGGTTGGTTTCTACTCACTTCATTCTCAAATGACCGTTGAGCTTGTGGAGAATATGAAGGATGCACAGTTTGACGCTCTCTGTAAACAGTTCAAAGACGTTGTTGAGCCCAACGATCCCAAAGCTCGATACGACAGCTTCAAGTACGAGAAAAACGACTTCTTTCAGCACCCTATTCCGGTGCAAATGGACAGTGCGTTCATTGAAGACAACTTCCATGATGCTCCTGAAAGTGTCAGTGATGATGGCGACCTAGAAGACTGGGATCTTGCAGGATCCAGAATGAGAAACGCAGCCAGCAGATATGTGGAGGAAACGGTCGATACTAAGGACCTTTACAAAGCGGGATACGATGATGCAGTGGTCAGAAAGGTCAAGGATGTCAGATGCGACGAAATGGACTATTACAAGGGCTTCCATGCGGGATATAGAGCCCGAAACGGGTATACTGAAGAGTCCGATCAAGACTGCTATTGGGGTAGTAATCCCAACCATGGAGTGGATACAGGAGCGTCGTTCATGGTGGCTTATTATTTGAATGCAGGAAGACAGGACGATGATGACGAGTTGGTGATGGACAGTGATGACAGTGGTTTGGACGGTCTCAGTGAAGACTTGAGCGATGATGATCTGGTCTACTAAACCGTAATCAGATTTTTTTAGAGCGATCGCACCCAAAAGATGCAATATGAGAGCTACAGAGCTGAAATTGATATAGCTGCTTCTATCCACCACAAGAAAACCCCTGTATAAATTTCAGCCTAGCCAAACACTCGCAAGGTGCAATTTACTGAAAGCCACAAGTCTTTGTATGCATGTATTTCAGTAGTGAGCAAATAGCTGTAGAGTTGCACAGAAAAATTATTTAAAATATGGAAAAAACACCAACATGGGTCACGTGACCACCTCCATTTTGTCCTATTTTTTTCCTATTTTTCTTGTTATATTTCAAAAACGTGGGGTGACGTTTTTTTGGCTCGTATGCAGCATTAAACATGCAGTGGGGTTTTCAGGAAAAGTGATATAACTTGATGAGAAGTAGAGATAGAGAGAAACTGAGTATACCACTGAACTCCCCTGAGTCAGGAGATTCAAAAAACATCCCATAAAGCCTATTACCCCAACAACCACGTCTACTCATCCACCCTGTCAGCCGCATCATGCAGCTTATTTGCAACCACAACATGCCAAGATGTAGAAACGTGGAAACCTGATTTCTCGCTAAAAACTCATTCAAAACGCATCAAACAACTTTCTAGCGCTTCATCACACCCCCCACTATCATCATGGCGTCCCAAATGCTCATCATGTTCGACACAAAAGCGAATTGCAACAAGTTTTACCATGCAAAGCTTTTGGACGACATGGATACGGTTGAAGTTCGGTACGGACGGGTTGGAAATGACGGTGTAAAGCACACATACACCGGTGGACAGCGTAAATACGACCAAATGCTGCGTCAAAAACGCACCAAGGGCTACAAAGATGCTATGATTGCAGCTGATGTGGATGAAGGAGGAGTTACTGTTCAGAGTAACGTCATTGACACTGCCCTGGAGGAAATCAAGTACTTGGACGATATGAGTCGAGTTCTGGTGACTACAATCTCTCAGAAAAACATCCACAGAATCACAGCTTCCACCTCCATCAAGTTTGATTCTCAGGATGGATTATTCAAAACTCCTCTTGGAGTGATTCAGCAGCATGGAGTAGAGGAAGCTATTAGACTGTTGGATCATATTGAGGAGGAGGTGACGAAATTCACAGTGCTTGTTGAGAAGGAAGGTGTTGTTTTTGAGTCTACTAGTACTAAAAAGGTGACCAAAAAAAGAAAACGAGATGTTGAGGTTGATGAGGAGGTTATGGAAGATGGATATGAACCTAAGGAAGAAGATGGTGAAGTTGCTGAGGCGGAAAACGACGTTAAATCTGAGGTTTTGGACGAAAAATCGGAAAAAATCGACGAAAACGGCTCCAAAACAGAAGAGGCTGATGCTGACACTCCACCTTCTCCTAAACGTCGAAGAACACGTTCCAGGGCAAAATCTAAGGCTGCTCTCGAAGCTGAGGCTCAAAAAGCGGCCGAGTTAGCTGCCGCCGAAGCTGAAAAGAAGCAAAAAGCGGCCGAGAAAAAAGCAGCTGCTGCGGAAAAGAAGAAAAAGCTTGCTGAAGCTGCTGCTGCTGCTCTGGAGAAGGACGTAGAACCTTCAGCCAAAGTCCAGCCATCCGTGGAACTCTCAGATATCATCTCCAACTTGTACTCTTTGAACGAACAGTACTTTGTGATTATCCCCAACAAGGTGAAAAACGCTCGTGAAATCGAGCACCTGCTCTTCAACCAGACCGCTATTGACGAGCAGAAAGCCACCTGTGACGCTTTACTCGAAACTCTCAAACTCATTGAAGATCTCAAAACTAAAGCTGAAGAGGAGACAAAGAAGACCCCTGCAAAGAAGAAGGCCGAGGACAAGATTTTCAACGTCGAAGTCAAGCACGTTACTGATAAACGAAGCGTCAACCGCATCTCCAACATGTTTGAAACGTCCAAAAATGAAGTCCATGGATACACTGCGAAAAACGCCACTGTCAAGAACATTTACAAGATCAAACTGGGTTCTCAACAGGCTCCTTTTGCAGCCACTTCCAAGAAAATCAAGGGTGTTCAGGAACTGTGGCATGGAACAAGACTTCAAAACATTCTGTCTATTCTAGGTAAGGGTTTGCTGTTACCTAAATTGTCACCTGGTCAAAAAGCTGGTGCCATGTTTGGAGATGGACTGTACTTTGCTAACCAGAGTTCAAAGTCGCTGAATTATTGTGATGGCATGCTCTGGACGTCTGATGGATGCAATAAACCAGAGACTATTTACATGTTTCTGGCATCTGTGGCGTTAGGTAAGCACTTTACACCTGAGGGACCTGTATCTACAAAACCTCCTCAAGGATACGATAGTTACTGGGCAAAAGCGGGTGAAAGTGGAGTTATGAATGATGAGTTGATTGTTTTTGATGCGTCTCAGATTAGATTGGATTATTTGTTGGAGATTGATTTGACCAGGAAGGAGTGATTTGTTTATAGTGATCTGTTTGTGTTAGTACAGCTTTAATATATTTGTTAAATGGTATACCTTGGTGCTGTTTTATTTAATTTAATTTAATTTAATTTAATTTAATTTTCAATTCTCATTTAAGGTTTTGGTCCGCATAAACCATAAAAAATTCCATTATCTGCAGATCCAAATTTCACCTTTTGTGCATACCAACACACACAACACAATGTCGAAAAAGAACGTCTCTGACGACCCCCGTTTTTCGGGTGTCCATTCGGACCCCAAGTTCTACATGCCTCGAAAGAAGGACATGAAGGTGAGCGTCGATGCCCGTTTCAAAAACGAGCTGCTCACCAACAAGGACTTCCACCAGGTCAGTAAGGTGGACAAGTACGGACGAAAGATCGAGGGCAAGGACAAGCAGCTTGAGCGGCTTTACAACCTCTCTGATAGCGAGGATGATGAGGATAGTGAGGATGAGGACTCTGAAGATGACACCAAGGCTACTGTGAAGAAGACAACCAGTGCCCTGGACAGAGCTCGAGGAGAAGGTGTTGAGAGTGACGAGGAGTCTTCTGACGACTCTGACTCCGAGTCTGAGTCTGAAGTGGAGATGGAGGAGGAGGTGGTGCTGGCTGACTCTGTGGATATTGCCACTGGAGACGAGTCCACCACTCTGGCTGCTGTCAACCTGGACTGGGACAATGTTCGGTCTGTGGACTTGATGGCCACCTTTTCTGGCTTCATTCCCCCCAAGGGCGAAATCAAGTCTGTGTCCATCTTCCCTTCCGAGTACGGTAAGGAAAAAATGGCCGAGGAGGAGCTGAATGGTCCTGATTCTCAGCTGTTTGAGGAGCGAAAGAAGTACAACGACTCTGACTCTGACTCTGACTCCGATGAAGCGATCAAGAAGGAGCTTCTGAACAACGACGATGGAGAGGAAATCAACTCAAAGTCGTTCAGAAAGTACCAGCTGCAGCGAATGCGATACTACTATGCGGTTATTGTGTGTTCTGACGTGGCTACTGCTCGAAACATTTACCAGAACTGTGATGGAACCGAGTACGAGTCTACTGCCAACTTTTTCGATCTCCGATACGTGCCCTCTGACATGACTTTTGACGATGAGCCTCGAGACAAGTGCACGCGAGTGCCTACAAACTACAAACCGTCTGATTTCGAGACTGCTGCTCTTCAGCACTCCAAGGTGAAACTCACATGGGACGAGACTCCTGCTGAGCGAAAGAACGTTACTCTACGAGCCTTCAACAAGAAGGAGATGGACAATGAGGAGCTCAAGGCGTACCTTGCTAGTGACAGTGAATCTGATGAGGAAGGTCGAGCTGATCTCAAAGCAAAGTACCAGAGTTTGTTGGAAGGTACCGGCATTAATCCTACAAAGGATGACGAGGAAGAGGAGGATGTGGATATGGAGATCACCTTTACTCCTGGTCTGGGTGAGAAGCCTGAGACTGAGAAGGAGGACAAGGAGGAGACTGAAGAGACGACACTCGAAAAGTACAAGCGTAAGGAGAAGGAGCGAAGAACTGCCCGAATCCAGAGATGGCAGGAAGGTAAGGAGGAGCGAGAGGAGGCTGAGGAAGAAAAGACCGACAAAAAGAAGCCCAAGAGCAGAGCGGACCGGGACAAGAAAAAGAAGGAGATGGAGAAACTGGCTCTGCTGGTTGACGAGGAGGGCGATGCCAAGCACTTTGATATGAAGGATATCATCAAGGCCGAGAAGAACGCCAAGAAGAAGAGCAAGTACCGACAGCAGGGACTGGTCGAGGACAAGTTTGACATGCCCGTCAACGATCCTCGTTTCACGGCTCTCTACGATGATCACGAGTTTGCCATTGATCCCTCAAAGCCCGGTTTCACTCGAACCAAGGCCATGGACAAGTTGCTGGACGAGCGACGAAAGCGACAGGATCGAGGTGGAGTCAAGCGAAAGGGAGGTGACGGCGAGGGTGTCAAGAAGAAGCGAAGAAAGGAAGATGAGGGTATTGACTCGTTGGTTGAGCGAGTCAAGAGAAAGCATAAGAAGGATTCCCAGAAGTAGGGATGGCCAAGGTCATAAGGCATGAAAAGTTGTGTATAAAATGGATTTATTGTAGTAGACTGTAGGACTTGGAGTGACAGAGTAGACCTTCGAATAAGTTATATTGAAGATTCAGCTTATCAGTGCATAAAACTGAAGACCGATATCTCCAAGGTACTATAAGTGTAATTAGATAGTGCTATAATAGTTCCACGTAAGTTTCATAAGTCATCACCGGATGTAGGTATCTGGTATAACTGAGTATCTACAGATGAGTGTGCGTGTAGCAATATCCAAGTTCCGCCCTTGCAGAGCAGCCTGAGCGTTGTATTAATCCGTACTGTAACTTAGATACGCCGTTTGAAGATCTGTCTGAGGTGAATTAGATAGCACCGAAAAAAAAAAAAAAAAAAAAAAAAAAAAAAAAAAAAAAAAAAAAAAAAAAAAAAAAAAAAAAAAAAAAAAAAAAAAAAAAAAAAAAAAAAAAAAAAAAAAAAAAAAAAAAAAAAAAAAAAAAAAAAAAAAAAAAAAAAAAAAAAAAAAAAAAAAAAAAAAAAAAAAAAAAAAAAAAAAAAAAAAAAAAAAAAAAAAAAAAAAAAAAAAAAAAAAAAAAAAAAAAAAAAAAAAAAAAAAAAAAAAAAAAAAAAAAAAAAAAAAAAAAAAAAAAAAAAAAAAAAAAAAAAAAAAAAAAAAAAAAAAAAAAAAAAAAAAAAAAAAAAAAAAAAAAAAAAAAAAAAAAAAAAAAAAAAAAAAAAAAAAAAAAAAAAAAAAAAAAAAAAAAAAAAAAAAAAAAAAAAAAAAAAAAAAAAAAAAAAAAAAAAAAAAAAAAAAAAAAAAAAAAAAAAAAAAAAAAAAAAAAAAAAAAAAAAAAAAAAAAAAAAAAAAAAAAAAAAAAAAAAAAAAAAAAAAAAAAAAAAAAAAAAAAAAAAAAAAAAAAAAAAAAAAAAAAAAAAAAAAAAAAAAAAAAAAAAAAAAAAAAAAAAAAAAAAAAAAAAAAAAAAAAAAAAAAAAAAAAAAAAAAAAAAAAAAAAAAAAAAAAAAGCGCTATGATAAATGGTCATTATGAGATGCCGTATAGGTGTAGATGGTGCCGTTAGTGCTCTACTTGTATTTGTAGATACCAGGTTTTGTACTGTAGCTCAGCACCGAGTCATTGCTAAAATAAACCATTAGATAACAAACACCGAGTCAAGCTTTGTTGTGATGGCATCGTATTCAAAATTTTCCAAAAAAAAAAAAAAAAAAAGTCTCAACATGGATATACCAACTCAGATGCAATAGTGACACACAAATGAGGTGGCTTTTTTGGTTCTCTGTGTACGTCCGCATTCACCCCGCAAAATACACCCAGCCCTGTACATTCCAGACGCAAATAAAGTACCGACGACGGTAGAGTTTCCGACCGACATATGGATATGCTGGTGGAATCGGGAGTATGGATGGTAGCGAAAAGAGGACTACCGGTAGCTAGAAAGATGCGGAGTAGTTTCATTAGTCAGCTGTAAAAAGCCTGCGTTGTGTAGTTAAAAATGAACCCGCTAGAGTGATTTAAAGAGACCCGGCTCTGAGACAAGGTTGGGCCAATCAGAGATAAGCAAAGAGACCTACTGGGCTTAATAGAGGAGCTACGAGGATCAGAACTGGGTCGTTAGATAGCTCCTGTTCAGGAGATGACGATAAAAAAAGAATTTTCTCATTCGGTCCACCATAGCCTCCAGTATACAGTTTTCCTTCCAATTTTCAAGAGATCGACAAGATAAGGCTTGTACTGGATTAAACCTTTTTCTGTATATCAATCACTCTTGATAAGCGGGGTAATGGTAATATTCCGTCTACCCGTCTACCCGTTGCTTTTTCTTGCAACCTCTTCTTGTGTCTTATACTCATGTCTCACTTTTCGCACCCAACGTCTTGTTTAGGAAGCTGATAAGGAAGGGCTGATCCGAGTTTAACGTAGTTTTGAGCTTCAAGCGGTTATATATACTGTGGAGAAGCTCCCATGTCGATATCTTCAATAATGGACGTTTCCAACATGACCGAACCTCCGGGAACTACAATTCTGGAAAACGATGTATCTTCCACAATCATCCTTCAACCGACACCTAGTGAAGACCCTAATGAGCCTCTCAACTGGTCTTATACGCGCAAACATGTGAATTTCTTCATTGTCTGTTTCTTCACGCTCATGGCTTTCACGTCCAACTGCGTCTCTACTGTTTTTTGGACTCCTCAAAACGTGGAACTGGGATGGACTCTACAGCAACAAAACAACGGCTATGCTTTATCAGTGGCCGGATTGGGTCTCGGATGTCCACTGATGATCCCGTTTGCTGAAAAGTTTGGCAAAAGACCGGTCTACTTGGTCTCTTCTGCTATCGCGTTAGCTACTGCAGCTTGGATGGCCAAAATGACAACTGTGGGAGAATTGTACGGGTCCAGTTTGTTACAGGGAATGGCTACAAGTGTCACTGAGACGATTATCCAAATGACAGTGGCCGATCTCTACTTTGTACACCAGAGAGGTACTTGTAATGGTATCTATATGGTTGTTGTTGACATTGGTAACTTTCTCATCATGGTACCTGCTGGATATATCACTATGGATCTGGGATGGAGATGGGTGTACGGAATTATTGCTATTATCACAGGTGTGCAGTTTCTGTCTACTCTGTGCTTTTTTGAGGAAACCAAGTACGAGCCTAAAATGCAGGTTTTGGAAAGCACCCAAGTCGACGAAAACTGCGAATTTGAGAAAGAAAAGTCCGCCAAAATGACCGCCTAGACTCCCTCTATCTCGGAATCAACCTCTGACTTCTCAGAAACACCCACATACACCCCAAACACCCTGAAACAACGCCTAGCTCTCTACACATATACACCCGGAAGCTGGACGGAGTTTTTGAAGAAGCTATACACACCTTTTATTGTTCTCTTCACCTACCCCATTGTCACCTTTGTTGCTATTCAATACGGCTTTATGCTCACCTGGTTGGCTATGGGAGCTACAACAGTTGCATCAGCTTTTGCAGAACCACCCTACAACTTTTCCTCGGCCGCTTTGGGAAATGTGAACATTGCTCCTTTTATTGGAATGGCCCTGGGATCTATCTATGGAGGTTGGTTTAACGACAAGACGATTATTTGGATGTCCAAGCGAAACAACGGAGTTTATGAGCCTGAAATGCGTCTTTGGGGTCTAATTCCTGCTAATATCACTCTGACAATCGGACTGATTCTGTTTGGAGTTCCCATGGCCCATGGAGTGCACTGGATGGTTCCTACTCTTGGATTTGCCATCATCATGTTTGGTTTTGGCTCTTCAGGAGCTATTGTGCTGACGTATCTGCTGGATTGTTATAAGAACATTGTTGCAGATGCTTTCATTGGCGTCATTGTGGTCAGAAACGTCTTTGGAATGATCATGGTGTTTGCACAGACTCCATGGATCGAAAAGGTGGGTCTGCAAAATGTGTACATCACTGTTGGATGTATTTCTCTAGTGCCCTTGATCATGACATGCTTGCTGTTGAAGTACGGAAAGGAGCTGAGAAGAAGAAGTGCAGAGCGATATATGAAGGATGCAGTGAGGAGATGATGTATTTATTTTAATTTATTGATTTTAGACAAAGGGGGGTGGTAGTAGGGACTTTATTATATGAATTATGATGGGAAAGATGAGGGGGTTAAGATGATGCTATTTATATTAAGCTGGCTTTCGTATTGGAGAAGATATGCGGATTTGAAAATTAAAGTGGTGTATTTTTTTGACAATAGTCTAAGCTTGAGATAGTTTATTTTGCAAAAACATCACTAATTGCGTAGAATATCGAAATGATGTCTTACGCAAAACATCAGTACATTTTCGGACTCCCCATAGCCAGTTTACTCACAGTTCTAAATCTCAGCTTCATCCAACAACTTTTCAGAATTTTTCAACCTCAAAAACACTGTCAGAAAATTGAAAATTCTACACACCTCTCAGACCCTCATTTGCAAACCCCACGCCTTGGTATCTCACTCAAAACCCACCTCTGACACCTCACATCAACCGTTCTCTCTCTACCCTAATCCACTTCTATCAATCAGATAATCTAATCATACAATTAAGCTCTCACTACGTCATGCAGAGTGGGTGTGCCAATAATGTCCAAATAGGCCATATTATTAGCACCTTCCAACTACCCAATCACAGCGCTAAAACACCCATCTCATTCCTCTCACCTCCCCGAGTCCAACACAACTTTCAAAATTCCCCTACCACCTCCCCCCATCGAGCTATCTCCCCTTTATTGAAAACTCACTTTTGCCTCATTTTTCACTCCTCGAAACTTTGTCTGTGCCTTCTCTTCTTCCACACCTTCACACATGATCCCGCCCGAACTGACGCCCTTTTTGTGTCGCTATCTCGATACAGCGTCACTCGTCGCTTTGTACCAGACCAACCATAGCTGGAGAAACGTCTTCTCAGAGCGAGACTTTAAGCAGGTTTTACAACACGATAAGCCGTGGATCCAGCTGGAAAACTCGACCAAATGCTGCTGGAAGCGATGCGCCTTGGAGAACTCACGTGACAAACACGTGAGCTTTGAAAAGTTCAAAAAATCCTTCCAAAATTACTCCTTTCCAGTGAGATACGACTCGCCTCTGCCAGACGACTTTTACACCATCTGCAAAGAGCCACTTTTCGACACTCAGGTTAGATTTTCTGACAGCGGGTTCTTGCACACTGGAGCTGATGGTAGACAAATTTCTGTGTCGCTATCTCAAAAAACCAGTGAGCTGGAGCGTTTTGAAGTGAAAATTATGAGCGACACAGTTACGTCAAAATTCGGACTTAAAATGCGAGTATCACGTGATTTGGAGTTTGCTATCCACTCCTCCACGCCTCAGGTTCTCGTCACAGCTATTGTTGTTATGGATGAGATTGTTGACGATCGGGTAGTTGATGGTCTTTATTTGTATGTCAAGTACAATGAGAGTAAAGACACTTCCGAGCCCGATTGCGTGATTTTTTCGGAATTTTCCACTGGATACGTTGCAGAACCCACTATTTACACTGTAGGAGGGTGCGTTTTTGTTCAGACTGAGGTGGATGAAAAAATACACACTTGCATTGTTCGGCATGGAACTCTCGAAGTGGTTGATGTGTCTGAAAACGAAAAAGTTGGCATTTTGTGCTACGATTCTTCCTATTGGGTGGTAGACTCATGTTGCTGGTCCAATACCGAGTCTACTTGTTCTCCAGTGTGCCAGGATCCTGTTCTTCCTCAGTATGCTGTGTTTTACGATACTTATGGGTTCAGAAGTCACGTGATCGACTTGAAGAACAAACTGACCATGAATTTGAGACAGCTGAGCCAAGGGGAGTTTGTGGCCGTTCCAGGTGTAACAAATGGACGACTGGAGGTGTTTATGTTTTCCAAAGCATATTTGGAGGAGAAAATGGGCGAAAATCAGTACCGGGATTTTCTCAGAACGTTGAACAACACCCCTTTGACGTGTGATAAATAGTGAGGGTGTGACTTTTTACGATTTTACGATTTTTTGATGATTTTACGAAAATAATGATATAATGAAGAATAATATGATGATTAATATGATGATAAATATCAAGGTAATCTCAGTTATCAAGGGGTGAAAGAATATATCAGCTTTACTTGCAGTTGTAGCTTCTAACGTTGGGTCAACAAAGTTGTAATAAAACTTATTTCAGGTTACTACTCGAAAACTCCAAAAGTTCCACAACTCCTCGTATTACCAGAAAATCCCACCTTGTAACATATCATTCTGCTCAGAATCTTCTCCTGATTACTTTCCCCACATCAAATCACTCACCAAACCACTCTCGACTCAACTGACCAAACCATGTCTATCGTGTCGATAACCGAACTCCGCTTTTGACATTTAGACATGATGACAGATGACGTGCCCCACAAACACGTGACTCCTTGTGTCTCGTACTCGCGTATTTATCCCACATTGCGACAAGGGAACGTGGATATGACGTGATACTAGTTTGCTACTGGTAGTGGCAGTTGCAAGTCACGTGGAGGGTATAGATCACGTGATACACACCCTCCGACACGTGATCCATACGCCACGGACACGTGAATACACGCCATCACCTTTATTATTCCAAAGTTTCGGGGTTATACCATGTTGCTAGTTAATACGGAGAACGGATATATGAAATTGGATTTCGACGGCTGTTCCTGGAAATGAGCGGCTATTTTTCGCTCAAGATTCCGTCCGATTTTCTGCGGCTGTTTCCTTTTTTCGAATACGTTTTTCGATATTTTTTCGATATTTTTTCGATATTTTTTGTCGTCGTTTTCGCCGGCTCCTCCGCTTTGGACTGGTGGCCTGTAGCAGCACATGTCCGCATCCGTCGTGAGCTGTAAATGTGAAACGTGTGTGCTGCTGTGCGAGTGAAACAAACGTGAGGGGTGGCGTTTAGTTAGAGCTGAAAATTGGGCGAAAAAAATGCTGAAAAATGGGGGAAAAAGCGTGAAATTGGGACGATTGAAAATAAGACAGAATTGAGCAGTGTACGTTCGAAAAACACCAAAAATCCCGCCAATTGAGTGGTAACCATGCATAAAGTGTGGATGCATGGGATACAGCATTGTGCGCACATCCTCCACAGAGTTCGTCGATTCGGTTCACTAAGGACATGTAAAAATATGTACTCCGGTCCTTGTCATACGGCTCGATCGGCCAAACTCTCCACTTTGATAACCGTTGACCAGTTAGAAGACAGAGTCTATGTGCGTTGCATGCAGGGGATGGCCTGGAGGGCCGGCGGTAGGTGGGCTAGGTTTTAGTGTCGACCAGCGGCCCAATAAAAAAAACAAGGCGAGACAATTGCTGTGGAATTGGTGTACCAGGGTAGACCCAGTCGCCATTGGGCCGTTTTCGGGCCTGGTTGTGTCATTTAGTTCTATTAATATCTGTGGTGTGGTGACGTAGCCACTATGGGGGCTGTGTGCTTGATTGTCTGCGTTTGCATACACAATTGTATTGTGAGAGTTTGAGCATGCCCGATTTAGTGCTGCAGCTGCACGGAATGCATGAGAAGTGTGTTAGCGGGAGTATAGCGGTGAGACTAGGGCACGTGTTAAGAGGGGCAAAATATATGAGGAAAACCGCGATTGTCGTCAAGCATTCCCCTTCTGGCAATGGCTCCTTCCACACCATTATCTCTGTTTCACTTTCACTTCCTCCCCTCTTAGCCTAATCCCTCAGAGTTCAATTTCCGCAGTGGCCATTGTAGCTGCAGGAGGCACGCCAACAATGGGTGATCTGTGGCGTCTGAAACGAACAAGAAAAAATCGAAATAATCGCCCCCAGACATAAACAAAGGCTAGCTCACTCCCGACACGTCATCGAGGCACATGCTATTATCTCCTTAGGCCTACCACTTCCATGCATTGACAGTGACACAGACCCACTCTGGCGTGCATTCCGGTCTAGGTTTGTGCTGAATACGGCGGTCCATGAGTTACTCTGAGGAGGTGTAATAAACACGGGAATGGCGGGCCATTGCTCAATTGGGCGTGGAGAGTGCGGATTTGATTTTTGCGGATTTTCCACGTTTTTAGAAAAAATACTGTGCCCTGTATTGTGGTCCGACCTGGAGTAACCGCTGGTCGTCCAAGGCCCATGCGCCAAGTTGATACTGTACTCCTTGTAAACTCAATTGCAGCAACCACGCAGAGACAAAGACACAAAGAAGGCTTATTCTGGCGTCTGGACTCGGTTCCAGTCCGTTATAAATACCCGTACAAGTCCAATTGAGACCCCTAGCACTCTTGCACACACTTTTAAACACACACACACTTACACTACAATGGGACTCGGAGATTTCGTCAAGGATAAGGTCAACCAGGCCGCTGACAACTTCAGCAACGACTCTGGTTTCGGCAACAACAACAACCGAAAGAACAACAACGACGATTCTTACGGATCTTCTAACAACGATTCTTACGGATCCTCCAACAACGATTCTTACGGATCTTCCAACAACGACTCCTACGGATCCTCTAACAAGAAGTCTGGTTCCGACTCTTACGGATCTTCCAACTCTGACTCGTACGGATCTTCCAACAACGATTCTTACGGATCTTCCAACAAGAAGGACTCTTACGGATCTTCTAACAACGATTCCTACGGCTCTTCTAACAACGACTCGTACGGATCTTCCAACAAGAAGTCTGACTCTTACGGATCTTCCAACAACGATTCTTACGGAGGCTCTGACTCTTACGGATCTTCCAACAAGAAGTCTGGTTCCGACTCTTACGGATCTTCTAACAACGACTCGTACGGATCTTCCAACAACGACTCTTACGGATCTTCCAACAACAACGATTCTTACGGATCTTCCAACAACAACGATTCTTACGGATCTTCCAACAACGATTCCTACGGATCTTCCGGCTCTGGCCGAAAGAACAACTCTGACTCGTTCGGCTCTTCCAACGACGACTCGTACGGATCTTCCGGACGAAACACTGACTCTTCTTTCGGAGGCAGCAACAACGACTCTTACGGCTCTTCCGGCCGAGGAAACAACAACGACTCTTACGGATCTTCCGGCCGAGGCAACAACAACGACTCTTACAACAACGATGACTACTAAACGAGTCGAGTTGGTTATTTGAATTGATGATTTATATGAGAAAATGAGTAAGCGTAGTCCAGTAACCTTAATGTATTTATCAAGTAACTTTAAGATTATACTCATTCTCCCAACTACTAAGATAGAGTTTAATATATCGCACAGCCATAACTGGTATTTATCAACCCCGTATTCACGATTGAGGGGAGGTAAGGGGTAAGCAATACAGAGGTCATGCGATACAGCTGTGAAGATTCAGTAGAGTGTATCTATCTAGAAAACTTTGGGGGGGGGGTTTATCTCGGCAAAAACGGGTTTCAAGCCAATATAGCTCGCACAGACTTCAAAAGTAGTTCATTAGATGCGCAAAAAAATAGCGACCCAGGACATATATTAATATCCGTGTTTACTGCCCTAATACTCTCCATATAAATCATTGAATGTGGGAGCGTGAAATCGAGCTTTTTTGCATGCTCGTAACCTTACGGGTACAATGTCTCTTAATTTCTGTGAGTTCAATTCTCACTGATACGATTTATCTAAAATATTAGAATTTGTAATTTTTGGAGGAAGCGAGCCGGAAAGTACACTCGTATTGCTAGCAGCTATATTGCGCCTGGAGTGGTTGCCATAACGTAGCGTATTTTTGAAAGGTGACACTAAAGTGTATTTGAGAACTGATGGCTTTTAGTTAGAGATGGTGAATCGAGGGTATTACCGGGTAGTCACATACAAGTGCAATATATGACTAGATAGAGAATCTCTTGACGATTCTTTTGATATAAAAATCAGGACCTCTTGCAGCACTTAATGTGACTTGTCTTAGATCTACCGTTACTTGACATACTGTTGATACTGGTTACAAGTACTGTACTCAGATACCTTCCGTAAGAGCGATATTTGGCCGTCACCTGATAAAACAGCTCACTTCAACGCCACCCAGGTCTTACAGTTTCCATTTCCAGGTTTGAACATATTTTGTTATGCTGCATTAACCGGCTTGTCCATATGAAACATATCAGATGTCAAAAAGCAAACAAAAGCAAGCAGAGAGTGGTGTGATCAATTTGGGGGTTATGGGGTGTCCATTTAGCTGATTATTTTAGTTTATGGGATTGATTCCCTTTTTTACGGATTTTACAGGATTAAAAAAGTGGTATATTCAACACTGCTGGAGAAGTATTGCAGAAATTGAAAATATAAAGAGACAAATACATTGACCTGATTTTTATATCACACATGATACAGATTGTACTGCACTTGTTATTTTCCCACACATTTTACTGCCAATTATCTCGCATCTGCACCACTTTATGCCCCAGAATAGGGCGGCTCAAAATATAGTATCGTCAAAGCCCAGGACATGACAACCAGGTTACTTAATAGTAGAGCTATGGAAATATAAAACATAACACAAGACTCGTCCTACCCCAACGAATCCAACCATACCACTCACTAACCGGCACCACCCACACAACCCTCCCCACCAACATCCCCACACTGGTAGGCAAATTTCACTGGAAAATCTTATATCACTCCTTCACAACACCATGGGTGGATTCACCAGCATGAACAAAAGCGAGGACGAGCCTCGTGAGGAGAAGGAAAGCATGCCACGTGACGAGACCACTGTGTCACGTGACCCGCCCCAACCTGCCACAAACGACAAGACCGACATCCCGACAGACCACGACAAATCAGACGTCAGTATGGATGACACCAACGACACAACCACAGACACAACGGCTGTGACTAACGACACCGCTGTGATTAACGAACCCCCCGCCCACGACACTTCGGCAGAGACCATCAGCTCTACTGGATCAAAATCGCCCACTGTGGTTCCTCAAAAACGGCCCACGGAAGACAGTGCACATACACCAGTCAAAGCAGCAAAGATGGACAAATCACCGGGCGTTCGAAACGGCAACTTTCCGCATTTCGTCTACAACGACCAGCAGTCTCAGCCCATGCCGTTACCTCCACAGCCCCAGCATCCCTATAACCCGTTTTTGTACCCGCAAAGCAGATCGAGAGCTAATCCGCCACTAGATATGGGTACTGTGGACAGCAGGGGCAGTACAAGACAGCGGTTTGAGGCAGACAACTCGAGTAGAAACGATAACCAGTTCAAATTGGAGCACATTCCGACAGTGTATCCGACGATGGAGGACTTTGAGAATAGACCAAAGTACATGGAGATGCTGCACAAGTACTATGGAAAGTACGGCATGGTCAAGATTGTGCCACCAGAGAGGTGGAACATTCCATTCAGGTTGGATACTGAGGTGAGTCTAACGCTAAACAAGGGTTTGCTAATTTTTTTTTACTAACACAGATGTTCTGGTTCAAAACCCGCCGACAAGATCTCAACTCGTCGCTCCAAGGACGTTCTGCTGAACAATGTTTCGTTAACGATCTGTTTCAGTTCCATCAGAAACACAAAACGCCCATTCTCAAGCTCCCCAGTATCGACAAGCGTCCTATCGACGTCTACCACCTGTTCCACTGTGTACATCTTCGAGGAGGTTTCGTTGAAGTGTGTAGACGTAAGCTGTGGGCTCAAGTAGGACGAGAACTCGGCTACAGTGGTAAGATTATGACCTCACTGAGCACATCGCTAAAGTCTTCGTACCAGAAGATTCTGCATCCTTTCGATCAGTACCTGGAAACCAGCCAGGGACCGAAAAAGTACCGTCCTGTCATGCCTCTAGCCAACTACCAGTTATCTTCCGATAACGCGGTCAAGGAGGAAGCAGCTGCCAAACAGGAGTCTGCTATCGACCAACGAAACTCTCCTGTAGTTGGTAGCAATCTCCTTCTACTCAGAGAAGGAAAGTACCAGCCTGCTGACGTTTTCATCTCTGCTGCTCTGGATGACGAAATCGACGACTTTGCTATTCAGTGCTCCAAAATCAAACACAAGGTGGGCTACTCGGGTATCGAACTGACACCCGCTGACTCGAAAAACGCAGCTTCCTACAACTTGCGCCAGTTCCAGCAGAAATGCGACCGTTTCGATGAATCTTTCCTCGGAACGAGACGGAAACCAGTGGGCAAAGAGGGAGAAAACTTTGTGGAAAACGAGTACTGGGAGGCTCTGGGCAACTCGAAACTGGCCGTGGAGGTGGAATACGGAAGCAACATCCACTCGGCTATCCATGGATCCACTAATGCTATGCCTGAACAGAATTCTCTGAGAAACGTGAACGATCAGTGGAACCTCAACGTGGCTCCTCACATGAGGGACTCGCTGTTTCAGTACGTGGACGACTCTGCAGCTCTACAAGTGACTATGCCCTGGTTGCATGTTGGTATGATGTTCTCAACCCAGTCCTGGGCTGTGGAGGATATGATGCTGTGGAGTTTGGACTACATGCATTTCGGCAGCACTCGAACGTGGTACTGTGTTTCTCCTAGTCATTACGACAAGTTCCAGAAACTACTAGAGAGTTATGTTCAAAAGGGAGATAGAAAACTGGGAGCAAAGTTTGTTCTTGAACCCGATCTCATGATTTCGCCTCAGGTACTCAAGGACGAGGGTATTGACGTCTACATTTGTGACCAGCGTCCTGGAGAGTACGTTCTTTCTTTTCCTCAGGCTTACAGGTCGCATTTTTGCCATGGTTTCGATATGAGTGAAAGTGTCAACCTGTGTCCTCTTTCCTGGCTTGACGGACCTGCTCAGGAGTGTGCTGAGCTGTACAAAAAGTACGAGCAGTTGCCAGCTTTCTCGTATGAGCGAATGTTACTGAACATTGCCAAAAGAGGGCGATTGAGTGAGAAGGAGGCTACAGCCAAGCGACTGGTGGAGATTCTGGAAAAGGAGAAGAGACTGAGGAAGGAAGCACGTGATAAGGGTGCCAAGGAGGTCAAATGTGATACCAAGGAGATCATCTTCTGCAGCAACACCTCTCAGCAGCTTGTTTTCAGCTACTTTTCCGTCATGTCTGAAGATGAAGGGCCGTGGGAGACTACTTTCGCTCTGGATCAAAATGTGGACGATGCTACGTTGAAGATTCTTGTGTCTGATGAAGATCTGGACCGATATCTGGACTCTGCAAAGTACATTTGCTCTACTGAAAAGTACGCCGAAACTGCCTGGCTCAGAAGACTCAAAGATACAATGGAGAACCGAGCCCCTTCTCTGCATGTGTGTAGAGAGCTGTTGTTTGACGGGCAAAACATCAACCCCAAGATGACAGAGTTGTACTACTTGCATCAGTTTGTGGCTACTTGTGAACACTGGGTGTCACGTGCCAGGGCATTTTTGGACCAGGGAAAACGATCCTACGACAGAAAAGACAGAGAAGGACCTGTTGACAAGGAACCCGAAGTTCCTCAAGTGTCTCGTGAGGAGATTACTCTACTTGTGGAGGGCTTCAATCAGATGCCGTTTACCTGTTCTGAATCTGACGACTTTTTCGACTGTCTACGCAACCTGGAGCAGCTGGCATCTGATGTTCAGTATGCTCTTCATGACCCCAACTGTACATACACTCCTATTGAGTATATTCGTCTGGTTCATGAGGTTCGACATGCTTCTATCGCCATTCCTTATGCTGATCAGTTGTACCAACTCTGCACTAAACTGCGATGGTGCGAGAAAGCTCTTGGGCTGGTTGATAGAGCGGGTGCTGAAACGATTCAGAGTACGCTTAGAGAAGGTGATTTGATGGGTTTCAACATGTCCGAAGTGGCTTACAGAGAACTGATGAGCCATCTTCAACATGTAGTAAACCAAGGACCCGAGTACGTTCCTCCTTTGACCCCCAAAGAGAAGAATGTTAACTTTGAGCTCAAGCTTGAACAGGAGGATGTTGTTATGGAGGATGTCGAAACAAGATCCACTAGCCCCAGTACTGCTGATACTGAAGATACTCACATGGAGATGCAGCTAGTGGCTCATATTGATCCTCCGGAGATGTCTCTTCCCTCCAAGTTCATTGAGAATCCCGTTTCCGCTGCTAAAATCACCCCCAGACCAGCCTCCCACTTGTCTCATAAACCTGTGGACACTACAGCTGCTTTGGAGGAGTCTACTGAACTGGAAACTGCAGGTGACGGTTCATTGTCCATCGATTACTCCGAAATGTGTATCCAGCTTTGCTCTGAATCGGTCGATAAACGTCCAGAGTACAAGACTGCTGCTGAACTACTGGCTCTAGCTGAAGCTGAAGATGACGTGTCTCTACCTACTCTTCAAACATGCATGAAGACCAACGACGAGTGGCTCAAGAGAGGCAAACAGACCTTCTACAGACGTTCTGGAGCCAACAAGACCATGATGACCAGACTCAGAGGTATCTACAAGTCTCTCAACTTGGTTACTTCTTCTGAAGACACTTATGAGCGAGATGTCCATGCTCTCGAAGCTGAAGAGAAGGGAGAACCTCTGGAGCCCTCAGAAGCAAAACTCTTTTGTTTCTGTCGTCAGAGAGAGTCAGGAGTCATGGTGGGATGTGACAAGTGCGCCGAATGGTACCATTCCAAGTGTCTGAAAAACGCCGGCGTCAAAACCAAGTCTCAGGAGGAGTTCATTTGTCATATTTGTGACAGTCACGTGCCCACCACGTGGAAGGACTACCGACCTAGTTTGGCTGATATTGAGGATATTTTCCAGCAGTCTCATTGGCTACCTCTTCAGAGTCCCGAGGTTGTGCTTTTGCAGCATGTGATTCAAAAGACGTGCGAGTTCAAGGAGTGGGTTGAGACTCACGTGATCAAAAACGTGACTGTTGAAAACTCCACTCTGACCCATGAGGAAGCTCGATTCTACTTGCGTAAGCTTGAAGGAGTTGAGGTAGTCATCCCTGAACTTGTGGATTACTTCCGAAACGTGGTTTGGAACAAGGATCCCGTGGGAGATATCAAGCCTGTGACGGCTGAGGAGACGCTGAAAATGAGCAAGATTTGTGGCAAGAAGAAGGAGAAGAAAGAGAAGGAGCTCAAGGAGGTGAAGAAGGAGGTGAAGGAGGAGAAAAAGGAGGTGGAAAAGGAGGAGAAACCTGAGGAGAAAAAGGAGGTGGAAAAGGAGCAGATCAAGGTGGAAAGTGAGGGTATTTAATGTATTTTATGTATTTCTAAAACTAATGTGGTTCGGTAGATGTGGTGTGTATAGAGTATGTACGGAAATAATAAAAGCCCATGGTATTTGGCGGAAATTACGAATCCAAAAATTGACATAGACAAGAGAATATACAGAAGAGACCCCAAAAAATACACCCACAACCACACAACCTCCCTTGTTAAATGCAAATGTGTATTATTTTTAGCTTTTTTAATCAATTATTCCTTCTTACCAGCAAAGTAAGCAGCCATAGGATCAACCAGATCGGGGTCCTGAGGAGCAGCAGGTTTGACGATCGGCTTTCCAGTATCGCGGGGCTTCTCATCACGTGACTTACGAGACTCATCATCACGTGATCTATCCCTCCGACTCCTCTTTGACCGATGGCTTCGCTCCCGAGAATCGTCTCGGTCTCTTCTTGAGCGACGCGAGCTTCTGTCGTCACGTGACCGGCCACTATCACCGTCACGTGACCGTCGGGAATTTCTATCGTCATCACGTGATCCCCGGGAACTCCTATCACCATCACGTGACCTCCTAGAACCCTCATCACGTTTCTCGTCTCTATCATCTTCCTTCCGTCTCTCGCTGTCATGTGACTCCCCGTCATTCTCACGTGACTTTTCACCACCTCTGTCGCTATCACGTGACTTGCGCTCGTCTCTGTCATCATCACGTGACCTCCTGGAGCTCGGCTTTTCGTCATCTCGTCTAGACGACCGATGAGAGCGTCTGTCCCGATCAGGAGACCGGTCTCTGGAGTCACGTGACCGTCGGAAGCTCCTATCATCATCACGTGACCTATGGCTATCATGTGACCTTCTACTATCACGTGACTCCTTTTCGCTGTCCTTCTCAGGACCGCGAACTTTCAGGTCACGTGCTTTGGCCAACATATCGACCTCCTTCTGGTCAGCCTCCTCGTCACGTGACTCATAATATGTATGGTCCACTCTCACCGTTCTCCCCAGCAGCTCCACGCCGTTAAAGTTGTCCACTGCCAGAACTGTGCTTCTTTGATCTGCGTATTTCAGCCACGCAAAGCCACGTGACTTGCCTGTTTTCGGGTCACGTGACAGCTTCACGTGTGTCGGATTGCCGAATTGCGAAAACACAGTGGCAATGTCCATTTCCGTCAGCTTTGTTTCCAGGCCTCCAATGTAGATGTATGCAGTGTCGTTGTAGTCGTTATGCCATGATGCAGAGATGGAGGTGCCTTCGGCGAGTTCTTGGTCGTTTAATTGGATGGTTTTTCGTATGGAACTGGGTTAGTACGAGCCATGAGCGAAGCGAATGGCTCAGCAATGAATACACAGATGTCTGGTATCAGATCCTCTCTTCAGTCAGACGCAACTAGGGTCACGTGACCAAGCCATAGATCACGTGACAACCCTAGGGTCAGCCTTCCTCGTTACTCACTTCATTATTGGTGCTGTTGATGGTGTGTGATGAAGCTGTGATTCTTTAGTCAGAGTAGATCAACTGCTGCATGGTGCATGTGCTTGATATTTTAAGGTTATCATGGTCGTGGGTTCGATTCTTGGTGGACGAATTGAATAAAGAGGTAAAATACATGCACACTCGTTTGATATTAAGTGGTCGGTACCATCAACGGGGGTACCCTCTGCGGTATATGTAACATCCAGTGCAGTCCTTGGAATAGTTCACTCCAGTTACACTTTGGTTAAGCTTTTGGGAGGAGTGAAGTAAATCTAAAATGTCAAGTAATAGATGAACTTTGAAGAGGTATAACTTGGAATTGTGTAGTGGCATGACCATAAATTATTGCAAATTTTATAATTTCAGGTTTAAACTAGTGTATTAAAAAAAATCCTCATATCAGTGGTATGTCTGGAACGTGTAGAAAAGACCCCTAGGTCACTTTTTTAGTTGGATCTTTTGTTAACCTTAAGTAAACACACATCTGTTACAAGGTTTAAAATCCCCCCGCTGGGCGTTCCCACCGTTGACAGTACCGACCACTTAGGATGTAAATAAGTTTAACAAAAATGCATTAAATTACTGAATATATACTAACGTCAACTCTCCTCACTCTCCCCGTCACTTATCTTTTCGTCATCACCTCCTGAAGTTCCAAGTTTCAAAAAGAAGGACAGAACCAGACCAGCTGCTGATGTACCTACACTGAACCAGAAAGCAGCATGATACGAACCCAGCAGCTCCTCTTTGGACACTTTGAAGGTCTGTTCGGCACTGACTTTAGCCGAGGCGATGGACGAAGCAGCAGCCAGAGCCACAGCTGCAGATAACATGGCGATGGTGTTGAAAATACCTGCAGCTCTGCTCTGTAGCTCTTCTTCCACAGAGTTGATAGTAAGCAGTGTAGCCACATTGTACAGCAGATCAGCTCCAATGACCGATAATATCTCTGCAGGGAAAGGAATAGCCCAGTAGGAAGTGTGTACACCTACCAGAGCCATGAGTAGAGCAGCTCCAAAGAATCCTACTTGAGCCAACATCATCAGCCATCGTCCTGGAATGATATGGAGAGTCATAGCAGCGAATAAATTGACACAAATTCCTGCTACAACCATGGGAACAAAGTAGGCAGTGGTCAAAATGGGGTTAGTACCTTTGATGTTCTGAAAGTACATGGTGATGTAGAACTGAGTGGTACCCAAAAAGGTAGACATACCCAAAGCTACACAAGCCATACAAACAGCAAAACCCTGGCATTTCCAGATATGCGGAGGCATGATTGGGTTCTTGGCCACATAGCACTCGTAGAGAACAAACAGCACAATGAGAACAAAACCAGTGACAAACAGTCCAATGATGTACGGAGTCTTCCATCCCTTTTCTGTAGCGTCAGCGTGAGTCATAGCAAAGACAAACAGCGTGAATCCAGCCAGACAAAGAGCAGCTCCTCCATAGTCCAGGTTTTTGAGCTTTTCCACAACCTCTTTTTTCGACATGGGAGGGTCATTGGGAATGTACCATACGCAAGCTAGAGCCGCCAAAAAGTACATGATTGCAAAAAAGAAAAGAATGCCTTGCCAGCCAATGAACTCTCCACAAATACCTCCAACCACCAAACCCACCACAAAGCCCAGAGGAGCTCCAGCTGCAAATCCGGCCATGGCTCGGTTCTTTCTCTTGCTTGGTTTTCTGTAGATTGAGCCCAGAATACCGACTGAAGCGGGAATAGCTGCTCCTGTGGCGATTCCCTGAAGTCCTCGCAAAACATCGAAAGCAACATCGTTTTTCATGAATCCAGAGATGAGCGAAGTGGTTGCAAAAACAGTGTATCCTAAAATAAGTGTTTTCTTTCGTCCAAAAGAGTCAGCCAGACCTGCCATGATTAGTAGAGACGATCCAGTACCCAGTGAGAATGCAGATAACGTCCATGATAACTGTCCTCCTTCAATATGATACGATTGGCCAATCTTGTCGAGAGCTACCAGCAAAGCTCCAGTCGTCAACGCCTCCAAAACAGGACTCAGAGCTAGCAGAAAAATACAGATGATTTCCTGGAACGTGGACGTGAAAATGGGAGGTCGAGCCCCGTTTCTGAGCACGGGTGCGGCTGCTGTGTCGTTTTCATTTTCATCGGGCGTCTCATCTTGAGTCTCCAACTGTGACTCGGAAAGCGCCTTTTTCTCGTCGGATTTTGGCGTAGTCATTTCCACGGCCTCGACAGATACTGCCGGCTGCTTGGACCGCTTGAATATGGCCATGACGGGGGTGTGGAGTGGTGCTGATTCAAGGTAGGTTTTTTGTCTCGCTTATATTTTAACATTTGAAGGATGTGAAGAGATGCACGTCAGAGGTTAAAGTTGTTTGAGTTAGTTGGTGGGGGAGGGGCAAAAGTTGAGGTGTCTCTGGAGAGTGCAGTTTAAGAGATATTGGAGATTTTATTTTTGTACCGTACTCATTGAGTGTGTATATATCTCCTGTTACAAGATCAGAGCAAAACATCACGTGACACACCCTCCAGTAGTGTCCTGTTATTTTCCCATTCTGTTGAATCTACTTAGCATTCTCCCAACCTTGTTACGCTCCCAACAAGCCACAGCAATAAAACGTTTAGCTCCTTTTTTAGGTTTGGTGAAAAGTAGTGCGAAAAATAATATGTCCCAGTTATGAGGTCTAGGGTCGTAGCCAGAGCAGTTTCAATAGTGCTAGCGGCTTTTCCTCGGGGAGTTGTAAGCTATACTGGGTTTATTTGCTCTTAAACTTGTGCAGATGTGAATTTCTGTAACTGGTTTGCATTTTGTCACATTCTAGCCAAGACTCATCATGACTCAAGCTTTAAAATAAGTGCAGTCTCTTGGACAAAAATTGATTATGGGGTATTTGTGCCGGTGAAATTTAATGTGAATTTCCCCTGAATTTCCTGAATTTATTCGAGTATTTGTGATTTAATTTGACTTTAATTTTTTTCTTAAAACAACCGTGCATGATGAGATGCCCGTTGCTTTTTCGCATGGCGGCTAGCGGTTAACGACGCACAGACGCAAACGAGGTATACGTCCGGGGTAGGATTAGTAAGAATGTGATTAGTCAAAAAATATGGTGGAAATATGTTGTTTGTGGGAAGGTTAGGAGGGTGGAATTAGATACAGACGTGGTACGGAGATGAGATTGGTCTAGATTTATTGGTGGGGTGTGAAATAGTCTACATGCTATTTTTGGTGTCCGTGGGTATTACATAAAGCTCAGGAAAGTTGTAAAGATGTTCTCACTGCATCACCTAACATATAAGTAAAAATTATCAGTCAACAAAGTACTAAAACGGTACAACTTGTTACTAATCAAAGCAGAAATACCTGTTTCTGAGTGGATTCTCAAAAGGGATATTCGGTATACATTTATCCGATTCGGGAAACTTCCAGATGCAGGGACGCATTCTAATAACTCTAAATACACCAGAACATGATCAATAAGTTAGTATTCTCTCTATATCTCTCTCTTCTCTTCTCTCTTACTTCTTTTCTACTTCCAGACTTTCATTCCAAAGCTGTCTCCGTCTTTTAGGACCACCTGAAACGCAGTATCCTGCAGGTCCATTGTCTTTTGATAAACATTGTTGCCCCACCAATTCGGGGCCTTGATGTTGGGTAATTGTAACGATACAAAAATGACCAGGGCTCCAACAGCCAAACCCACATCCAGCCCTGCACTCAGCGTGAAATTGTACTTTGCCCACCAATTAAACCATCTTCGTTTGATGAGCCAGTTGAAGATATACCCCACTACACACCAAGATGCATAGTTGTAGGGAGTGGCAGGCGGAATCTGAGATGGACCGTTGAAAAACACAGGCCAGTGGATGTACTTGAGTCTGGAGTTTGGGTATCGTTTCAGCCACAGCCAAGAAAATACAGGCAGCCCTGCACCGACCAAAAACATCCACAGCAAGCCATGGTACAGCTGTCCAACTCCAAAAATACGGCCTGGACCCACCAATCCCCAAATCACTGAAGCTGAGTAAAACACCTGGATTTGGGGGCATGAAAACGACGTCTTTTGAGTGTCTTCACAGAGATCAGGGATGGCCATTTGAGCCCATTCAACCACAGCTAGCTGGCAGATAGAGCCCCAGATGGTGGCCAAAATCTGGGCAGCAAACATGACCCGCGGAGCGATTTTCAGATAATGTCCGAGTTTGAGGTCAACCAAAAAGTTCAAGGCTTGGGCGTTGGAAATATAGCCAAAAGTCTTGAAAAACATCATTCCTACAGGCCGTCCGGGCAGAATATAGCCCACCACAAACTCAGTGAGCACGTTCAAGCCCATTTGCACGTTGGTCAGGGCTGCAATCATACCAGCTGGAATCAGCAGACCTCCAGCAATCAGCAAAGCAATGATTAGAGCCCAAATGGGCAGGTCAGTTTCCCAAACGGATACTGTAACACACGCCAAAGCAAAGCAGATGGCTAGAACTAAAGCGTACCACCACTCTGGTACTTCGGGGTAGGCTCTCATGAGCTCCATGTGTACGTCATCCGGTTCTTTTCGGCTGTGTTTCCAGTAATACATGATTTCCTTACCGTGAAACAGCACAGTATGGACCACTGTCGATGTGATAGCTGCGAAAGACACTCCGTACGAAAGAGCAAACGTAGTAGACAGGTACAACGGCGAGTACTGCTCGTATTTCTGGATATCCAGTTCGAATTTCTTTTTGCCTCCCTTGATCATAGGTTTGAGAACTCGATCAGAGTCATACGACTTTTGGAATCGATCGTACGAGTTTGAGTCACTCATTGGAAGGAATCGTCCATACCAGGTGTTTGAGTAATGCAAAATAGGCGTGATGATCCAGAACATGACCACCACGCCAGCAGCCACATTTCCAATGGAAAAAAATGGCGGTACCAGCGGACTGCCGATATACCCAGCAATCACATTCCAGTCGAAAGTGATAGGAATCAGACCCAGGCCTGAAGAAGAGCCAAAAACCTGGTTCACAATGACATTATCTGGAGCTGCATAGGTGACAAAGGCGAAATTAGATAGGAACGTAGCCAAGTAACCAGGGAGCCAAGACCAGACAAACGAAGCTGTAAAGACAATGAGAAAGAACCTCAGTCGCGAAATCTTCCATCCATCTGCAGTGTGGTTAACGTCCATATGAATATTGGTCAGAAAAGTAGTAGTTACCAAATTACTGGGCCAGATTAACGATGCAGGATACACCAAAATGCGTCTGCAGATTCCAGCCATACCGTAGCCCAAACACTGGACACAAATGCTCGAAATGATGGAGAAACCCCATCCAAAGTAGGTGTTGTTATAGTGATGCTTCAGGGTCAGTACAATGACGGGCACATACGAAACACCCGTACCGTACGACACATTGGCCATGATAATAATCAAACAATGCTCCTTGATGTTGAACGGCGAGTTGTTGAGATAAATATTAGTCATGGGAATACGCCAATTCGGCATAAACTGGTCCCAAATACGTCCCAGCGGCCATGCCACCATGGCTGCAAAGAAAGACGAAATCATAAATGCAGGCCAATGCAGAGTGAAGAGGATATTTAAGCCCGAACAGATGGTCACCAGAAGCATACCAATGACCCACATTCTGGGCGTGTTTTGTGGCATTGTCGGATCATCTGTAGCAGGTACAGCAGCTCGTACCTCGGGATAAGGCGAATTGACTGCTTTTTTTTTGCCCATGGAAAAAATCGATTCGCTCTTGAGAGATGCAGAGTCGTCGATCGTAATGTGCGGGTCACGTGACTTGGAGAACGAGTCACGTGACTCCTCGGCTGCGCTCTCCAGATCGGGCCCTCTTCTCAGCAGCCCTACCCGTGACTCATTGCTCACCATGGACGAGTAACGGTCATCAATGTAGATGGGCGTGAGCTCCGTGTCCGAGTCTGAGTCCATGTGTGGTCGTATCGGAATTTCAGCGGTATAGGTGTGTTCGTGGCGTCGAGGGGATCACTTTGAGACTGGTTTGGAGGTCGTAGGATGAGTATTGGCGGAGTTGACTTGTGCCGTATTTGGTGCCGTACGTATCTCTATCAACCTGCATTGCATATCTATAGCTTATCAGTGTGGACGGTAGGGTAAGTTTGGGGTGGGGATGGGGAGGCGAGGGATTGAAAATCTGAAAAGTGCGTTTTGTAGGGGCGACCTAGGGGAGCACGATGGTATTCTTGGATTTGTGATTGACTATGTTTTGGGGAGTGAAATTGGAGAATCCTCTGTCGTATTAGTAAGGTGGGCGGTGGAGAAGGTTTGATAGGGGAAGTAGTGTGGAATATTACTGGAGAGGGTTAGAGGGGTGAATTTTTGACAGGATGGTGATAGGGGTTGCGTGAAGATGTGGACGGGGTTTGAAGTGGTTTGGAGGTATATTGGGGGCTCTGGAAGGTGTGTGGTTAGTTAAGGAATGAGGTGAAGGTTAGTCAGAAAGTCAGGTTTTATTAGTCACAGAGAACATCACTAATGTCTTAAAATGAACTATTGTTTGATATCAAAATGATCGCGTGAACAGTGCAGTTCCAATGGGCTAGATATAAATTCTATAAGGCTATTATTACAGGAGTTGTGAAGCAATTAGCATCACACAACGACAGCAACAGAAATTTTAGTGAAAAAGCTTAGCGAATACCTGATGCAACTTCACGAAGTTCCAAAGAATCGATCCATACCAATTGTGAAATTTCGGATTTTTACATACTCTTAACCTGTCAAATTCCTAGTTCGCGACACCGAAAACTTAAAAATAAATCGTGCAGAAACGCAAGTAAACACAAAATAAATGATCCCATTGTGTTTGTCGGGAAACGAAGAACACTTCTATACCAATTACTTCTTGTTTCATTTTTATAAATATTCAAACCGTTCCCACATACCCAGGATTACTGGTAGAGGTTTGGGGTTTTAAGCTATTGTTTATTTAAGCTATGGGAACGCTGGGTAATTTTTTGGTTAAGATTGGGTGTATTTTAAGCCACAAAATTATTTCAATGTTACTTGAAATACACCCAATCTTAACCAAAATATTTGGCAATGCTCCATAGCTTAAATAAACAATACCTTAAAATCCTGAGGCCCTGGCATTCTTCCTGGGTATGTTGGAACGAGCTAAAGATCTGAAAAAACGAAACGCAATTTAATTGGTATAAAAGTGATCTCCATTTCCAGACGAAGACAATGGTACGGTATCATTTGTTTTGCGTTTTACAGCGTTTATGCACAAATTATTTTTAAGTTTTCGGTGACCTGAACTAGGATTTTGACAGGTTAAGAGTATGTCAAAAATTCCAATTTTTAAAATTGGTATGGATAGATTCTTTGAAGGGTGGTAATGTTGGCTCCGGTATTTTCTAATCGTTTTCACGAGTTCTACTCTTGCTGTCGTTGGTTTAACGTAGGAACTTATTTACAGTATATCTCGCTGGATATCGATGATACAACGATAAATGGTTTTGATATTTTTAGATCAAGACTTCCTAATTTAGGAAATAGGTCCTTATGGGTACTAACAGGTCTTTTGATGACTTTCAAACATCTCAGGATATCGTAAAGTTGAGAAACACAGTACCGGTAATGAGAGTGTAGCGGGGGCTAGAGAAGAGGTGGATGTCTGAGGTTTTGGGAATATACAAATGAAATTGATGAGATTCTGATTACTAACACTTATCCTAAGTAAAGCATCATAGTTCTCTAGTTGGAGAGAGTTGTAGTATAGGTGTATATATATGTGTATCAACCTGAGGAGAGAATATACTAGCAGCAACCAGGAGAAGTTTCAAACTGGATTCATAAAGCTTAGTTAATCCAGTATATCGGTCAAATATCAAGTTTTAACTCCTACTGACGTTTATCTACGCCTGCTGTTTTAACATCGATTTAAAGAACGGTATTCAGAAACGCTACAGTTAAGATGCAAGCCTGGGACTAAATTCAGTGTAATTTAAATGGTTGGTACTCATTCCTGGTATTTTCAAAAACCGGAAAAGCTCCTTGATTCAATTTATCCCGGTTTTTTGGAAAATATCCATATAAATAACACAAATAATATCGCACAACCGTATCTCACTATTTCTCTCACTTGCTGCTCCATTTACAACCCCTCTTAGCCCCACATACACTCATGAGTCACCTGACTCTACTGAGGAGACTGTCTCAAACGAACATTTCACTGCGGAATATTCCGGCTGCACTGTTCCTGATTGAGTAGCCGCAGAACGGAGAATAAAAAAGGAAGTACACACGCAGCTTTGTCACGTGATGTATACACAGTCACGTGACATTATACTGCCAACCTGTGTTTCTACTGATCAGAGATCATGTGAGGGCATTCTCGGAAACGGAAATAATATCCCTCCGCTTTCCGGAAGAACCCCACATTGGAGATGCACCACCTTAAACGGCGGTTAAAGCGGGAGACTATTTTAGGGCGACAAGTGAGACATGTCACAACCACTTGTGGCAAGACAGCGTTGGCTATGCAGGAGGATGCGCAAATCGCTCAATGGGGAAATTAAAGCCCGCAAACACGAATAACGAGATATATCATTTTTTTGTATTGCTGAGTGCAGTGTGTGTTTGCACATATGCCTACGATTCTTACATACAGTATTTCTTAGCCTACGTTTAGATCCATTAATTAAGGTACGCCGATCAGTGGGGAAGACTACCTCTCAGCCCTGTGATATCGTGACCTTGAAAAAAGGCTTGTACTGGAACAGCTCAAGTGGGTCTATAACAATGCATTTAATCATACCACTTTTGGCGCATGTGTGCACTAGTATGCAGCATTTGGCTGCAGCAATTGACTGGTCGTATGTAAGTAATTGCATATACATCTTATCAGATGGCACGATACCACTACAGCACCTGCTCAATATTCTCATGTTAAGACTATTTTGAGTGAGTGTGGCTTCACAGTGTCAGACCCCAACATTTTAAGGTCACGATAATTTCTTCTCAACGTGTTTCAGCGAGTTAAAACGGTGAGACAGAGATGGGGGTGTACAATAGAAAAAATGCACGGACGGAATACAACACATACGAAAATGTATACTTAATCGGGGTTATGTCACATGACCAACTTCCCTTACCCCTCTTTTAATATCCCGATAACGTTGCTTTACATTTCTATACATGGATTATGTTCTCCACATTGATAACTGCGCTACTGCAGAACTAGTAGAAAACGAGGCACGTATCTATACTGCTACACTTGTTTGTACCACTTCTATTCACTCTGATTGGCTATTATTTACTCCATCAACCCTTCCCTCTTGCTTCTACCTTTTCTCGGAGATGTAACAGCAACGCAATTCTAATGGCCACCATACACGGCTGTGCAAAACTCGGGACTTGTGGAGATTAGAGTGTACGCTAATGGACGGGTTAAGGGATGGCAGAATGGAAATGTATGTGAAAAACAGCTCAAAGTAGTTACCCCGACCAGTAGATGCATTAGTATGCATTAACTTGTATTCATTTTTGTACAACAAAACCCCCTTTGAGACAAGACCCCCATCTCGACCATCTCAAGCCGCTCAAATGATCGTCATCACCCCCACCTTCCCCACACCAACTTTGAACCTCGCAAGTTTCAAAACTCTACACAAGTCTACATTTTTCGTACTCCAGAAAATGTACAAACTTGGAAGATGGATGTATATATAATCAGGTAGCGGGCAGAGATATTCCATAAAATGAACGACCCAATTGAACAAACACCTAACCCTAACGTGTTTCCTGATGATGAGAAACACTCTTCAGAGCACTTGGAACACTCTCCAGACCACGCCAAAGGCTCCAGTGAACACCTGGAAAACGCCAAACACTCTGCCGAACACCTGGAAGACGTGACACCTACTTCTGAAAACGGAAATGCCTTTGATACGACTGTTTTCAAAAAAGTGTCGCCCTCTGCTTCTCTTGAAAAAGGAACAGTCACTACTCTTACTGCCAAAGAGAGCAATCACTTGAAATTCCACCGCTCGCTCGCCATTGCATGCCAATGCCAAGCCTTCTACGTGTCTCATATCGTGTCTAGAGACGTTATTGGTCCAGCTTTGGGTGCAGGTATCTTACAGTACAACCATATCACTGTGGACCAATATGAATGGACTGAAACTGCTCTATACTTCCCCTACGCCATGCTGGCTATCCCGTTTGCGTTCCTCTTTCTCAAAATCAACATCAGAATCTGGTTTGCTGTTGAGATGTTTTGTTGGGGTTTATGCATCTGTTTGCTCGGAGTGTGTCACAATTACGCAGGTCTAGTGGCAGATCGAGTCATTATGGGTGTATGTATGAGTTTCTGCTTACCGTCTGTTCTTCACGTGATTTTCCAGTGGCATGGACGCTATGAAGCTCAATTCGTCTTTGCATGTGCCTGGGGAGCTGCCTGGTTCATGGTACCTCTTTTTACACTGATTGCAATTGCTCTGGGTCTGATTCACGACAAGAAACTCGGCTGGTCATGGCAATTCTTTGTTACTGGTATTGTGGGTTGTATTCAGACACCTTTAATTTGGAGACTTCTTCCAGACTACTTTTGGCACCCAAAATGGATCAAAAAACATGGTCAAGCGGGCTACGAGTTTTTCAAACACTTTACAGAAGAACACTATGACGGAGGTAACCCTGTGGAACCTGTTGAAACGCCTTTGGAGGGACTCAAGCTAGCTGCAATGGACCCTATTGTCTGGGGATGTTCTTTACTAGGACTGTTTACGTACCATGGACTTGACTGTTCGTACGCTCTACTCATGTCTCCTACTCTCATGTCTGTAGGATTTACGTCAGCCATTGCTCAGCTCATTTGCTGGACCATGCTTGTTTTCGGCTGCTTCTGGACCGTTGTTCAAGGCTGGTGTTCGTTCAAACTGCGCATGAACTACCCGTTTCTCATCATGAATTACCTGTTTTGTATCATTGGATGGGCTCTGATTTTGTGTGGACCAGGAGATAGGAATCCGTACATTAAATTCGGAGGAGGCTGGTTTGTGATTCCCAATACTATGGCTGCTTTTGTCACTGTAGCAGGCTGGCTGGGTAGCAATATTCAGGGCAGAAACCGCAGATTGATGAGTTTTGCTATTTTCGCCATGATCTCAGACCTCTTTGCTATCATTGCTTTGAGAACTTTTATCTTCAAGGAGGGACCAAGGTACCATAGAGGATGCTGGATCGCTATGGGATTTACTATTGGCTGCGTGGTATTGTGCACGACCATGAGGGTGGTGATGGGCTCAATTAATAGGAAGAGAGCAGGACAGGGGTTTGTTTATTTGCTGTAATTAATATGAGATTTGAGACTACAACTAACTACGGATTATTCAACATGCATATATTGTTAGCGATCATAGATCTATGCCGGACAGAGTCCTAGTGAGTTATGGTGGGTGATTTGGTGATTGGAGTGACTGTAGATGACTGTAGAGATAGTCTTGGTCGGACACTTTCGGACTACGTCCTCAAATGTCCTCCTCAAGTAACGCCGTCCGCTCATCAACCACCCCCTCCACCTCCTTATCCCTATACTCAAACGAAACCGCCATAATCAACAGCACACCCTGCAGCACAGCAGCTGTAAAAGTCACAGCCCAGGTCGACCACTTTGTCTCAGGTCTCAAAGCCAACGAAAGTGCCCACACAAAACCTCCAGGGGTCTGAAGACACATCATGGGGATGGAGAGAGAACCGACATGGCCCAGGTTGTATGTGGTGTAGATCTGAGGGATATACTGGACACAGGTGAGTAATGCCGCAAGAATGCCGAAAATGTCTGCAATTGTCCTGGGGTACTTTCCTGTAGTTTTCGAAACGACACAAATGAGTCCCGAGATGAAAAACGACGCGGTCACCAGAATCGTCACCTTTTTGATCTCCTCATACTGGTCCTGATCGGCTTGTCGACGTGCGAAAATGAGACAGAAAATGGGAATCGTGTAGAACATGGAGGCCTGGAAGAAGATCTGAAGCACTCCCAGAGAAGCAGAAACACACTCGGTATGTGTCAATTCTCGTTTGCAGCAGTGCACTACTGGATCAGCGAGCATGGCAATGTTGGCGAAAAAGAAGCCTCCGGAAAGCGATCCAAGCAGTAGAAACGAAGGGGAAATTCCCTCGGCCGATTTTCGTTTCACGATTTTGTACAGCTGAGGCGCGTAACTGGCAAACATGCCGATCGTCATGAACACAGACACGCCGAAGTTGATGCGGGCGGTACGCGTGTCGAGATTGTAGTCCGAGCATGTCACCGGAATGGGTGAAGTTTCGTAGATTAACGACATGGTGGCGAGAGAGTGGTATGATGTGATGACGTGTTTGTGTGAGTTATTAATAGGCCACGTGTTTGTGTCAGTATATGCCCTTGTAGATGCGTTGGTTGATGCTCTGTGGTGATGCTGAGGATGAGGTTCACGTTCTCGTGATATACAGAGGTTATGCTAGATACGCAGCATGCATGAAACAAGGTTCAAGGGGATGTGGTATATGGAACCTTATTTGGTTGGGGGAGAACAAGGACGTTGTAGGGGGAGATACTGGGGTGGTATTGAGGAGTTGTTAGGAATAAGCAAGTTCATATATGGTTACGTAGCTACTGGTAAAATACTCTGGCCGATTTGTTTTTCAATTTTTGAGCATTATTGGAGTTGGGAATTTCCAGAATGCGCAAAAGTGCAGGTATTCAAATCTAGTGTGCTTTATAAGGTCAAGGAGAAATTCGCAATCATTTGGAGATACTGAAGTACATATTTATCCTCGGGAACGGTTCTGTTTCACTATTTTCTGTATTGCCCCCCAGTTCTTTTAAGGTTTTCAACATCCACAATACTGCTCAGGTTGTCATCCTCCATGTGACCATATTCCTCCTAACCATTGCTCCATTCTTGCCACAACTAAACGAAACAGAACGAAGTAAAGCTGGAAAACGACAAAAAAGATACCCTAGAGATACCACAGACACAGATACCACAAACACCACAAACACCACAAATACCTCAAGATACCAGTGATACCTTTTTTCCTCGACAGTGTTTTCCCTTCTCTATCATTCCCCTTTATGAAACCAAACACGGAACTACAGCGCATACCCCATCGAACACACCAGCTCCGCACAGTCACCACGGCGGCTCTGTCGCCTTTGAGCTCGGCAGAGTCGTTTTCGACAGCTTCTAGTGAGCCTACTCGACGTATTATCTCTGCAGCCAAACAGAGAAAGCAGCTCAGATACGAACGTGCGTGTTACGAGGCTCAGATGATGGCTCGAGAGGCGCTTCTGCGTGAGTGGAAGGAAGATGATGGGGTTATGGAGCGCCTGAAGGGACAAGTGGAGGACGCAAGCAGGAGTCTGTCAGACACTAGGGATTGGTTTGAGAGCCTTGGAATGGAGGAGAACGAGGGGGTAGCACTGGAACAGGTCACTTTTGAACCCAGTCTGCCCATCACTATCCCCCAAAGCACTCCTTCCAGGCTGAAGATGGACTTATCATATGTGACCTATCCCAACACAGATCCGCCTCCAAAGCCTTTCCCTGTGGACGTTGCCATACCTTCCATTGAATTCAACGATGACGAGGTTCTGCGCACCCCTCCTCAACGCCGCTTCAAACGGAACGTGCCTCTTATTGAGAAAGGGGTGGCGAGAGGCTTTCTAGGGATATTTCATAAGCTGGACCTCCCTTCGATTCCAGATATGGCCGACGACCCTCCTCATAGCATGCCTAATGTTGTTACCATCTCGGACGATGAAATTGAGCCATTTGTGATCAGAAAACGGGCTAGTTCGTGTGGAGTGACCAAGCCGGTGAAGCCATTGGCTAGGAAGTCTATTGACAGACGACACCTATGGCTCAAGGGTTCTGAAGCACAGGAGACGAGGGTTGAGGTGAAGGAGCCAGTGCGAGGGGTGAAGGGGGCCCTTAGGACGATAAAGCCAAAGGGTGAACCGGGTCAGTGGGTAAAATCAATGACTCCAGTTCTGCCAGCCACCCCTCCTCCTGATTTACCTGCTAAGCTAGTTGAGCTTGCCAAACCCACGCTAGGTCCTCGCACTCTCGAACCCACTCCTGTCGTCTCACCAGGTCACCCACTGGAACTAGTCACTTATTTCTTTGATGAGTTGTCCGAAGTTCCGTCTAAAACCGAAGTGGATCTCCGAAACAATTTCTACACGGGCCCTTACCACGAAATGTGCCCTGAGCCTCACTGCAAACGGGTCTATTCATCCGATGATCTCATGCAAGACATGGTCAAACACTGCAGAATCGCCCACCACAGTAAAGTGTCATACATTGGGCCGCAGAAGCTGTACAGCTACAACCGAGGCCTGTTTCATTGTCTCGTTAATGAAGGAAACGAGTGTGGGGAACGGTTTTGGGAGGCGGATGAAGCAGTGGCTCACCAGGCCGAGGACCATGGATTGCACTTTACCCTGTATCAGTGTAGAGTGTGCCATAAGAAGTTTACCCATGAGACCAGGTTGAACCACCACAAGCTGTTTTACCATCGGCCAGAGGTCATCAGAAGAGTGTATAGTTTGTAGCGTGTGTAAAATATGTAAAATATATAGACGAAATAAATAGTTGCTACAAAATCATTAATCCAGAAACCAACTACAACTACAATGCTCGATGCTCTACAGGTCTGCTACGACTCTTCTTACAGTGTCAATAATTTATCACTCCAACTTCAACCCCTTCAGTCGCTTGCACACCTCCTCAAACAACAACGGCTTAGGGCCAATCTTCACCTTCTCCAGCGGCAGAGGCTGCAGCACCTTGAAAGCGCCCGTACCAATGCTCATTCCCTGTCCCAGAATAATACACTCTGAAACACCCTCCACATCGTCCGTCTTCATGTAGAATGCAGCGTCAAACAGATGGTCAGTGGTCTTCTCGAAAGAAGCCAGCTGCAGCACCGAGTCACGCATCTTGGCAAGACCGAATCGAGTAATACCAAGCACATCTCCCTTGTAAGTCATAACATCACCAAGCAGAGTGATATGACGAGGATCAACTGACATACCGTGCTTGGACATGGTGTAGTCGATTTCGTGAATGATAGAAGCTCGAGCAGCCTCAATACCCAGCACCTCCTTGACCTCCAGCACGTGGTTGGTCGACGTCTGAGTACCAATCACACCAGACGTGGTCATGACGTGTCTGAGACCGTATCCTTCGACCAGCAGCTCGTGAGTGTTGTCCTTTTCTCGAATGTTGATGACGGCTCGAGAAATGTCGGCAAAACCCTTGACAACAATGTTGGGCAGCACTCGCTTGAGGTGCTGGGTTCGCAGGAACATGGCAGTGTCAGACTCCACACCCTCCTCGAAAATCTCGCCATCAGTGTCAATAATAGTCGTAGAACCGTTCTTCTTGACAGCATCAGACTCAATGTCCACTCGAATGTACTTTTCCTCCTCAATGGACACCTGTCCGGGCTTCAGCTTGAGCTTGGGAGCCTTGATGATAGCCTCCCGAATCTGGTCCATATCGATTTCCAGCAGCAAATGGTCAATGGTGTTGAAATCGATTCGCACTCGAACAGACGCCTTGGCGTACGAGTACTCGTCCTGAATGTAGTGAGCAATGTCTCCGAGCAGAGTCTTCTCAATACGTCCCTTGACAATTCGAGCAGCCTGCAACTCCGTCTCGTTATTGAGAACGGTGGTGATGATTGGCGTGGAAATCGCCTTGGAGGCGTTGATAATCTCCTTGATACGGGGTACACCAAGGGTGACGTTCATGGAAGCAACACCGGCGAAATGGAAAGTCTTCAGGGTCATCTGAGTACCGGGCTCACCAATACTCTGGGCACCAATAGCCCCGACAGCAGTACCAGGCTCAACCTGGGCCTTTTGGTACTTTCGCAGACACGCCTGCAGGAAGGTGTCGACCATTCTGTGGGAGATTCGACACACCTGGTTGACAGCCCGAATGATGGGCTTGGGAGCAAACAGGTCAAAGTCCTGACCGTCGTACTCATCACCATCGGGCTTCTCCAGCAGACCCATCAGACCACGGGACTCTCGGACCTTGGCCAGCTCCTCGGCCTTGGTCAGAATGAAGCCTCGAATCGACTGCAAAAAGTCTCGTCGGGGGTCCACCTCATCGACGTACTTCTCAGCAGATGCTCGGTCACGTGCAGCCTTGGTAGCCAGCGAAAGCATGTTTCCAGAGTTGTCCATTCGCAGCAGCTTCTGCTCCAGCTGCACAACCTGCTTCTCAACCACCTCCATGATCTCAAAGGGCTTGAGAGGAGTGTCGGGGACAGAAGACACATTGACAGTCTCAGCTTCAGGCTCAATACCCAGCTTAGAAGAAATGTACTCGCAGTGGGTCCAAGTTCGATTGAAATCGACTGGCCGAGCATCTCCCTCCATATCGAAAGGATCCAGACCGTCACCTCCGTATCGGAACTGCACAACACCGTTGGACGACGTTCGAACAGTGGAATCGTACCGAGCAGACAAATCTTCCAGCGACTTCATCAGTCGTCTAGACATGTAACCGGTCTCGGCAGTCTTGACGGCAGTATCGACAAGACCTTCACGACCGGAAATGGCGTGGAAAAGGAACTCTGGCGGGTCAAGACCGGAGTAGAAGGAGTTTCGCACGAAACCCTTGGAGGGAGGAGTCACGGAGAACTTTCGGAAATGAGGCAGAGATCGGTCCTGGAAACCGTCGGGCACTCGCTTACCGGAAATGATCTGCTGTCCGACGACAGCCACCATCTGCGACACGTTCAGAGTGGAACCCTTGGATCCGCACGTGGCCATGATCAGGGGAGCGTTGGACTTTTCCAGCTCCTTGATACACACCTCTCCGACCTCTTCTCGGACCTTGGACAGCAGACCTCCAATCTTGGCTTCCAGGGTCTGGGCAGGTGTGCAACCAGGCTGAGACTCGAGCTTGCCCTCAGCCAGGGCCTCAATGAGCTCGTCACACTTGGCGTAGGCCTGCTCGACGAGAATCTCCTTGGTGGACGACAGCTCCGCACCGGGAGTGACGTCGGAAATACCAATGGAGAAACCCCGTCCACCCAGCCATCGCGCACACAGCTTGGCCATTCGGTTCATGGCTCCAGCAGCCTCATCGGGACCGTAATCTCGCAGAATCGAGTAGAAAACGGAGTCCTTCTTACCGTCTCCAAGCGTGGCCTTGTCCATAGCTCCACACATGACCTGGGAGTTTCGAATCACCAGGAAACCGTCGTTGGGAGACATGTCTCGGGGGTATCCAGGGGGAGGGGGCTGGAATGTTTTGTTTTTGGCATCCAGGTTGATAATCACCTTGGACTGCTTGTTGGGCCGGATCAGCAGCGAAAAGACCTGCTTACCGGTCCACAGCTGGACGGGCTTCTGGATGGCAGGAGGAGGAATGTCAAACTGCATATCTCCATCTGACATCATGGCCAGCAGCTGGCAGAATGTTCGTCGGTCAATCATGTAGTCCTTTTTGGAGATGAGGAAAGAGCCGGTGATGAAATCCTGAGTGGCAGCAATAATGGGCTCTCCAGATCGGGGAGTCACCAGGTTGTGCTTCACGCCCATCAGACACATGGCTTCAGTTCGGGCCTCCTCTGTCTGCGGCACGTGCAGGTTCATCTCGTCACCATCGAAATCGGCGTTGTAAGGTGTGCACACACACTCGTTGAGCCGGAACGTTCTCCAGGGCCGGATCTGGGCGAAATGCGCCAGAATCGACAGTCGATGCAGCGAGGGCTGTCGGTTGAACAGCACCACATCTCCGTCCTCCAGATGACGCTCAACCACGTCTCCAATCTCCAGTCTCTCGGCAATCTTGGCTCGGTCTCCAAAACGCAGGTTTCGACGCAGCGACTCGCCCTTTTTGAACAGGTAGTTGGCTCCTGGATGCTGGGCGGGGCCGGTCATGACCAGATTCCGCAGCTTTTCGAGGTTGTGGGTCGTGACTCGCTCAGGGTAGGTCAGAATCTTGGCCACTCGGTCGGGCACGGCAACCTGGTCGATGCGCAGGTTGGGATCGGGCGAAATAACTGTTCGGCCGGAGAAATCCACTCGCTTTCCGGACAAGTTACCTCGGAAACGACCCTGTTTACCCTTGAGACGCTGGGTGAGCGCTCGAATGGGCTTGGAAGCACTCTGACCGGGTCCCTGAGGAGTGTCGGAGTTGATGTACACGGCCACGGCCAGCTGAAGCAGTTCCCACTGCTCCATGAGAGACGCCACGGCCATTCCCTGCTTCAAACCAGCCTCAATGATGGCGGAAGTCCACACAATCTCGGTCAGCTTGACGGTAAGATCGTCCTCGTTGGAGGCAGAGTCCTGCATGACGGAAGGACGGATACACACAGGAGGAGCAGGCATGTATCTCCAAATGTAAGTCTCGGGCCGTCCCTTGCCAGGATCCATACCCAGAAGCTCACAGTCCATGGGCAAAATCTCTCGGAAGAGGTTGAAGACCTTGAGGGGGTTCAGATCGTCCATGGCCTTCTTCTGCAGTCGCTCAACCTCGGGAATGGACTCCTTGGCGGTGTTGAAGGAGTTGTCAAACTCGGTTTTTTCCTCGGGAATTTTCTTGCCCACGTGTCGGAACTTGTCGTGGATGATCTTGAGGGGGCCGGCCTTCTTGACCACACCGTTGATGGAGTTGCAATGCACACACCGTCGCTGTTTCTTGCACTGTTCGTTGACCTTTTTGAGAATCTGCATTCGGCGCAGGTTATCGATACCAGTTCGTCGCAGTTCAGTGAGGAACTTGCGTCGGTCCTCGTCGGTCAGCAGAATCCGCGCACAGTCCTTGCACACGTTCTGCAGAATGGAAATGGTGGCCTTGAAGTAACCGATATGGAAGCACGGAAGAGCGAGCTTGACGTGACCGAAATGGCCGGGGCAGGTGGCCAGCGGCTCGGCACAAGTCTTACACTTGCTCATGTTGTTGGACACTCCCATACGGGGATCCAGGGCTCCGTACTCCATGGGAGCACGGCCCTTTTGGAGGTCATACAAATCTCGGGTGGCAACCTCGACCTCGGAGAGCTTGAGGATTTCCTGGGGGGAGAGAGCGCCGAATTCGATGCCTCCAATAACCCGCGGAGGGTCGGAGGAGAAGCGGTCTTTCACTAAGTTAGTATGAAGGCATGGCTGTGTAAAAAAAATAAAAAAAAATAAAAAAAAGAAGCGTACACGGCTGCAGAGTGTCACGCTGATCTCATGACACTAGCCAAGTGACTATAACAAGAATGACAGCACTGAATAGCTTCATGAGGAACAAATCTGAACTGAAGAGCTGTTGTCTGACTGGTGCATGATCTGATCACGTCTAAGTCACAACCTGAGGAATGTAACAGTGGCAAATGACACAAACAGAGAATGAATGTAAGCGTAGTCTGTGAAGGTGGTTGTCGTGAGTGGCATTGTAGTTGTTGATGTCGTAGTTGAAGGGTGACATTAAGGAGGTAAGGTAAAGATGTAGGGATAAATCAGCCACCTTAAATTAAAGTAGACAACCTCTGTGACAGCCAAATAGCACATCTAAGAGACACCCCACCCACCTAGCCACCCCTGCCCTGCCTCCTTCACAACCGTCACACCGACCATGTAACATCCTATCTGTGTCTGATCTCATAAACAGACACAAACAGCAACAACACAAGTACACCACACAGTCCATAGCCACTCCCTTCACGCCTTTGGCCTCATTCCTTCACATGTTCAGTCTTCAGGTCGTTCTTCAGGTCGTTCTTCATTGTTCCGAAACTCGTCGTTTATTGTGTCACTTGTCATTTGTTTGTGCTGCTTGTCCCTTCCACACCGTATCACACGTGTACACTCTCCATCTCCTTCAATACTCACTGTTGAAAATCCTCGATGGATGCTGACTTGACTGTATGTAAGTTGAGGATTTTTTTCAGAAACTCACAATGCCACCGGCCCAAAGCTTATCAAAAATATTCAGAAAAAAATCAACGTGCATGCAGGTTAGGGTTGTGGTGGGAGCCGTTGGTGTGATTTGGAAATGGGTGTAGGGGGAGGAATATTGGTGTTGTGGGGATTCTGAATGGTATGTTCGAAAGAGGCGATTGAGGGGATCATTTTGGTAGTGTTATTTTTGGATTTGACCAATCCAATGATCTACAGAGGTGGATTGTTTGTTAGGTAAAACAGTAAACATTGAATAAAAGATGGATTACGAAAGATGGTGATATAGGATATAGACGATGGAGTATATCACGTGATTATTTGGTATTTCTGTATTCCCAGTGTTTTGCAATTTGCCACCATGAGTCATGAATGACAGTAGAATGGAGAGTGTAAAGGGGCGTTTTTGGAAGGGTTAGGGTATAGTTATTGGAATTTGGAGTAGGTTTTTGAAAAGAGCAGGAACAGTTAAGCAGGTTTGATATGTTTGTTATTAGATAGGGTGTTCATTTGGGCAGGTTAGGACAGGCATTACTAGTAGTACTATTAGTTGGGAATAGTTGGGAGATTGTGATGTTACTTAGACTTTACTGAAGAATAAAGGCTGGATGTATACATATTTATCTGAACGTAGGAACAAGTTATCGAGTTGAAAATTGGCTTGATGTATTCCCCTTTTCGACCTCAACACACTCCTATATATAACTCTTTGTTTAACCTCTAACAGCACACCCAAAAACACCATTCTTTCACCACCACCTGGCCCAGATAAAGTTTGGCCAACTCTAACATGTGGCGGAATCTCATCTCCATCACACTTCTACAACACACAACTACACACAATGTCCGACAAGCAAAACGAAGAAAAGCCCAAGGTGCTCGTCACTCTCGAGGAGGACGACGAGTTTGAAGATTTTCCCGTTGAGGGTGAGTATTGAGAAGGAGTGAGATGTGGTACAAATGGACACAAACAGGATGATACAAACAGAGACACAAACAGAGACAACAACAGAATGGTGTGGTCGGTGATGTGGGTGATGTGGTGTGATGAAAGCGGCACAAATTGGTTGGGTGGCTTGTGATTGAGTGATTCATGGGATATGATATGATAGGACAGCCACTTAGATCACTACAGTAATGTGGTGATTGGTGGTGTTGTGGTTGGTGGTGTTGTGGTTTATTGCATCATTTTGGCTGTCCAATGATATGTGTGATGTTGCATTTACTTTATCATATCTGAAGTGATCAACTGGACTCATCTAGTCAACCCCTCACCATCTACCTTACCCTATGAACCACAAAACCACCATCTCATGATCTGGTTTTCATGGCTGCTTGCTCTGTTTGAGCTGGTTTTCATGGCGTGCTTTTTCTGTTGGCATTTCTCATCTCTGCTATGTCTTTACTGCCCTGTTACTTGTGACTTGTTACGTGATGAACCATATTGGTCCGTTTCTTTCACTACTTATACTAACTCAGATTGGAACGAAGCCGAGTCCGAGGTCAAGCTGGCTTCCAACTCCAACACCCAGCAGCTGTGGGAGGAGGACTGGGACCACGATGACGCTGAAGACGACTTTTCCGCACAACTCAAGGAGGAGCTCAGCAAGACGAGGTAATTGGATGATAAGTAATGTATAACGATTATTGTATGTGATGTGGTCAGGTGCGTGTGTATTTGATCAGTGATTACGTAAGTAGAAATAAATGTCAACCTCCAAGGTGTTAGCTAAGAAGTGACTATGCATGAGTATGTTGTGTAACGTATTTGTAGGTATTTGGGGATGCTTACATAAGCAACATTACTGCTTACATAAGCCAAACATGCCCCAAAGTGCTTCTTTCTCACTCTTGCTTGCTGCTGCTGAGACCAGTGCTTCTGACATGCCCCATTGTGCCGTTTCTTAAAATTGCATACCTAAGCCGAAATAGTTACGTCAGCACAAATCTGAAAGTCTCGTGATACTCGTGAGAGCCAGGTGATCAGAATTATGTAATCATTTTGTCAAAAAGCCAGCTTTTCGTCTCATCCAATAGTAGTCAATAATGCACTGATGACAAAGTGTGAGTATATAAAAAGCTCTCTAGTATGCTTAATAAGCGTCTGATTTGAATTTTGAAAACTGATTTGAGATTGTCACGTGATTCTCTATCATATTGGCTTACTAATTTTCTCAAACACCCTCCATTTTCCTCCAGACACCATTTGCCACGCGTTAAAGTTTCGTTTTTTTCGAGACTAGCTTTTGGGTATTTTTCCAGCATCTGGCTCAGATCAAGTGGACCAGAAAAAAAAAAAGACGAGTTGTTGACCAGGTGGCAAACTAAACGAGACGAAAAAGGCATTCCACAGGAGAAGTGAGGTACACGACAGGATAGGAAGAATTACGACAGAAAACGGGAACACCCACGACACAAACGGGAAAAACTACAACTACACTTTGCCATGTCAGAACCGGTCTACGAAGAGGAATACGGATATGGATACCATGGAGGGGTTCCCGGACACGGCCACTATTACATGCCCGAAAACCAGTTTGATTACATGTCTGGAGGAGTGCATGGACCGATGAGTATGCATCCGGCTCATATGGCTGCTCCTCCTTACCCCATGGGTCCTCCTCATCATCCCATGCCTCAGTATATGCACCAGCGACAGCCCAGTTATGGTGGAAGGTATGATATGTCTGGTCCTGGAATGGGATATTATGTTCCTGTACCGTTTTTGGAGCCCACTCCAGAGCCGGAGGTTCAGGAGGTGAAGGAGACGAAGGAGGTGGTCAAGGAGACGCAGGAGAAGAAGGAGAACACGGAGGAAGTTGAATCAGTCAAATCGGACAAAAACTCCGGCTCTGAGAGCAAAAAGGAGAATGTTTCTGAGGCAAAAACTGAAGAAACGGCCTCTGAGGACACTACTAATGTGTCTGAAGATACAACCGAATCTGGTACGTCTGCTCCCGCTCTCTCCAAAAAAGAACAGCTCAAACTGGAGAAGATTGAAAAGCACCAGAAACAGAAAGACGCCACTATTTCATACATCCACGAGCTTTTCGAGTCCAAGAACCTCGCAGATGTCACGCTCTCCATCAACTCCACTGAGATCAAGCTTCATTCGATCTTTGCAGCTCGATCCAAGATTTTGGCCGACAAGCTCAAGTACAAACCTCTGCTAAAGACCCAGTGTGTGGATCCAGGCAACTGGATTACAGACTCTTCAGCCTCGGCAGTGATTGCTACACTGTATGGACTGCCTCTACCTTCTCAGATGCGTCAGGCTCAGTGGTTTGGAGCGTTTTTGGTTGCTGAAAATCTCGGTTTGAGCGACGTGAGAGCCGAAATCGAGCTGCTTATCAAGAAACAGCTTGTCACATCCCAGGCGACGGTCACTGCACTCAATTCGGTGGTCCAGAGATGCATGAAGGGAAGCAGTAGCAACGTGACTGTTTTGCCAAACGTTCTTACTAAGCCCTCAGAGCTGAGTAAGCTGTTTGACTTCCTGGTCACGTGTCTGGGTTCGCTTACTCAGGCCCCAGTCTCCGATCTGGCTACTTCGGCGCTTGTCAAGTCTCCCTTTGCACTGTACAAGCTGATTATGGAGTCGTCTGAGCTGCTGGAGGGCAACACTATGGAGAAGTATGCTCTGGCCAAGAAGCTGGTTCAGCCTCGGCAAAAGAGCCACCCAGGCTTCCAGGATGTGGCTGTTCTGGCCTTCAGTTCGGATAAAGACGGGCTGGAAATCAGAAGAAAAAAGGCGTAGTGAGGAGGACAAAATAGCATAATAGAATACTGTATGGTACAGTACTGTAGTTTAACGATTGTAGGAAATTAAATCCAGCTTGCAAGCTGGACATGACCTTAGGGGGATAAGTTGTAAATGGTAAGACTCATCTTGTATGGATATATTGGCTTAAGAGGCTCTAAAAAAAGGTTTACTTGGGAGTAGTTGGGATTTTGAGAATTACTTAAGAAGCTTAACTATAATGATATGTTGTGGGCATATACAAGTAGGGACGCCTCAAACAACATGATTCAAAGGAGCTATGAATTGAATATATGAAAAGCTGCATATGCAACTTGTTTTCAAGCCGATATCTCTTAATCTTCCTTCAAACCTGTGTTGTGTGTGTAAAATCGGCACCATATACTTGTATGGAATGCATTTTTCAAATTTGTGATAACCGCCATTTTCATGCCTTTGAAGTCCTTAACCCAAGAGATATGTACCATACAAGTACAGTACCATGAATATATATAGCTACAGTACTTGCACAGTACGATACTTCTACAAGTACAACTTTTTTTTTTTTTTCTCTTTCACTATGCAATAAATAATACTATACATCTACTTGCCTCTATACGGCTTACAAGCCCCCTTTGTATTCTTGCCACAAACAGCACAATTCTGCTTCTTCTTATGCTTGGCCAGAAAACACTTTTCACAGAAATAATGTCCACACTGAGTCACCACTGGATTAGTAAACGCCTGTTCACAAATAGGACACGTTTCCGGAATTCCTTCTGCTTTGTCATCTGTTTTGTCATCCACTTTGACATCACTTTTAACCACTCCACCCTTTCCACCAATCTCCCATTCTCTCTCTATCTGCCATCCAGCCTTGTAATCTTCTCGCATATGCAGAAATTTACAGCTATCTCCATATCCACAGAAACCTGTTAATTTGTAATCCTTACACACATCAGGCTGGTAATCCTGACTAGTAGTGCTCTTGATATTACTGGAGGCTTTTAATCCAACAGTATTAGAAGACATGGGTTTAGTAAAGGGTACTTTATAAGGTCCCTTTGAAAAGCTGTCAGAGTCATCAGAATCGTCTTTCGCGTATAAGATGGTTTCCTTGGTGGCTTCTTCGCTCTTGGAGAGGTCTTTGGTGTGAGAATGGTCAATGGTCGACGAGAAATCGGGTTTTGAAATTTCGTTCATTTCGGTTTTCGCACTTTTCGCATTATTTCGACGCCGTTTGAAGGTGTTTGAGAGCTCTGAGGAGGAATCAGAGTCGCTGGATGAAGATTCTGAATCTGCTATAGCAGATCGCTTTTGAGTCGCCACGTTTTTCTTTCGTTTGAACATGATGTGATGAGAAAAGTGAAGATTGAAAGATGCTGCATGATGCATGTATACGTCAAACCTTATTTTAAAATAATATTACCTAAGCAAAATTGCAAAATAAACTCCACGAACTTCAAATCATCTAAATAACCACGTGACATACTCTTGAAAGCCTTACACAAATGACAGCCGTTTGAAATTCATTTTTTAGACTAGTTTCACTAAAACAGCCATAACTATACCAACAATCACGTGACATCAAAACCAACTACATCACGTGACTCGCCCAGAGTAGCCCATCATTTCTATACCAAACAGACCCCACTTCAGATCAGTCTCTCTCAAAAAATCTATTTTTAAATTTCCAGACCCATTCTTAATACCTCACTATACTTTCTGCAAGGGCATTGCATACATAGCAAACGAGAAAAGGGCACATCAAAACAGCTGTAGAGGTGGTTTCTGGCAGTTTTTTTTGTATAGCCGACAAAAGCGGCCCGCCCTAACCCTTACTAAGCACTTCCCTAACCCACAGCTCCCCCCTAACCCCCGATATTCGCGTAAATAACAACCATCCCTAACCCCGAAATAACCTTTTTCTGATCATCACCCCAGATTAGAAGGAGTGCGTTTGGCAAGTGGGGGTTATACAAAATACCAGACTTCACACTTGTTGGTTACACAAACAACAAACGACACAGACACAAACGGGGAGAGTTATACCTACATCACGTGACATATTACATTATCGTACATCACGTGACGCAATTGGGTAATATCTGACAAAGCCACCACGACATCAACGAATTTGAGGAGGAGATAGGGGTCGACACAAGAGAACACGTTTGAGAGTGATTAGTAAGCAGGGAAAACGAGAGGTGTGTGATTAGATCACGTGACGGACAGAGTGACGAACGACCAGAACGGCAATCACGGCAATCACGAAGAAAACGGGAAAACGACAAAACGGCTTCTTTTTCGACCAAAATCGCTGTTTGAAAATCACGTGATAAAGTAAACGATTCACGTGACTTGCTACATCCCGGGACATTTTTCAGGTATTTTTCGTCATTTTTTCGATTATTTGTGAGTATCAACAGAGCAGATCGAAGGGTGACATCCACATGGCTATCAGGAAACGCTCACGTGACATACAACTACCAGACACACGTCTAACACAGGATTTCTACATTTTTTTCTAATTTTTTGCATTTTTCATCACCATGGAAACTCTTCTGGAAAACCTCATGAGCTCCGTCTCTGATGAGCCGCTTATGGCTCCTGATATTTCCATTCCGCCAGAAGAAGATGAAGATATGTCGGACTCGGATTTTTGGACAAAACTGTTCGATATTGTGTCTGTAAAAACACACTCCTATCCCGTGGTTGAGTCAGCATTGAAGGACTACCTTCTATTTGCTACCAAGCACCTGTCTGATTTCTTAGTCAGCGATAACGATCTGTTTCGGGCAGGTTACAAGCTCACTACATCTCCCATTTTCGTGCATCACAAAGCTTTCACGCGCAGAAAGTTGATTGCCATGCTTACTCTGGCTGAAGAGTATACCGATTTAGCAGCTGTGGTTTCTTTGATTTTGCTAATTGACTCTGAAAACCACCCAGCTACTCTGGAAATGATGCAGGAGGAAAATGCGTGTCATGCTTTGACTCGATTATTGCTGACTTTTCAGAAAACAAGTGCTCTACGACTTCGGAGAGTGCTGCTGGAGCTCATGTTTGAAATGTGCAAGATTCAGCGTATTTCCGCGTCGGATTTGGAAAACATTTCCGACAAATTCATCGATTCTCTGCTCAGAACAGTGGTGAATGCAGATAGAGACGATACGTCGTTGTACGATGCATCTGTCATGAAAGTGCTGCTTTGTTTGAACGAACAGTACATGATTGCAGCATATGATGAAGATGAAGAAACGAGTTTTAACTCGTCCAAGGTCTTGGACTTGATTTCTCTCGATATTGATGGATATGTGGAGTTTGGAGCAAAGCTGGTGTTACTACTCAACAGAGCTATTGACACTTGTCTTCAGATTATGGGGTTGAAGCTGTTATACTTGCTATTCACAAATGAACCCACTTATGAGTATTTCTACACTAATGATTTACTCGTACTCATTGATGTGTTTATTCGAGAACTCCACGATCTCCCTAACGATGAAGAACAGCTGATTAACACGTATCTGCGTGTTCTTCATCCCCTAATGGTCAATTCTCAAATCAGACATGAACCATACAAAATCGAGTCTCTTACAGACGTTTTGGAAATGCTCTCAGGTCATAAAGGCTCCACCACCTTTCTTCCAGTGTCTGAAACCACTCTCAGACTTGCTGTGAGATGTCTAGGAGTCCCATGGCTTGAATACACGTTTCCATCGCCCATGAGCACCGTTCCACCGTCTCCATCGTCTTCAATCGGCTCATTTTGCGACGAACTCGAGTCTCCTACACGCATCCGAGTGCCCAGTATTGGAATCACGGACTTTTCGCACGCTCGTCGACTTAGTCAGACGAGTTTGGGGACAAATTCGGCGGTTTCTTCCACTACTTCGCTGATTTCGTCTCTCAAGCTCGTTCCTCCACCTCCTCCTTCTCGTGCATCTTCCAAAGGACCTCCTTTACCTCCCCCTTCTCGAGGAAAAAGCCCCATGCCTATTCCAAGAGGCAAAAGTCCAGCTCCTCCTCCTCCTCCTCCAAGCAGAAATAGCCCTGCTCCAGGCCCAGGAAAGAAGGAGAAGCCGAGATTGCCGCCGAGTAGAAAGAGAGTGTTGGATATGAGTATCAGGAATACCAGTGTTGGGGATTTGAGTGTGGCTCAAACGGCTGAGAATGAGCAATAGAGCCATAATCGAGCCATAATCGAAGCGCTTGCGCTGAGAGGATGGCCTTTTGAACGGTATTACGATACAATCAGTCTACGACAGAAGAGAATATTTATACGCAATCATGTATATAGTCAAGTTAATACTCATAGTAGCAGATACATTAGATAGAGGTTGACAGTCAGTCTTCGTCTAGCAACACAGAGCTCGTTTGTATTGTAATTTAATTGTATAGTTGAGTTGTGGTGCAGTACTTGTATGACCTGGTTGTGCTCCCTTGCAATGCTACGATATGGAGCCCACTATTTTCAGAGGGTTCTGTAGTCAGCGTGAGGGTACAAATGGAATGAGAGGTGGTAATGAGTTAAAGTATAGAAGACATAGGACTATACTAAGACGTACCGTTAGATATAGTCTATGAAATATTTGGTCCAAATCGAGCATTTTTGAGAGTGCTAGCTCTTATCACCGGTTATCTCCGGAGTTTTGGATAGCCCAATATTCAGTAAATATATGAGCTACATCATTAATTAAAAAATATTTAGACATGAAGGGGTTTCTTAAAACCCTTTTCAGCAAAGCCTTTGTCGATTCCTCGTTTGCTCGTCTTTTTAAAAAATCAGCATATGCGGGAATTGAACCCACGAGCTTTCAAAAATCTCCAAAATATTTAAGGTTTGAGCTCAGATGGTTACCACTCGGCCACGGAAGTCGAAAAATAATCCACATCACCAGATCTCGCTCACGTGACCCCCACGATACAAACAAGATCGTGGGATGTCGAATATGTTGTTTGCTAAGCTTTATCGTTAATATTGCTGCTGCTATCGTCATTTGAAGTTTTCAGATTTGCTACTGTGATATCTCGTTAGATATATATAATACGAGATTCTAGAGTTGATAATCGGAATCACACAACTCAGGCGATTCGGATAGTACCATTATATCTGTATTTAATGCTACTATACATATATAAATGGTGTTTTACGGCGCCTGTACATTCTCCTGTTTTAAACCCAATATATCTCCCTCTAATTCCAAACATCTAACAAAAAACCTGTTCCGTAGTTTCATTCCCCAGCTTGAATATACAATACCTTTAATTTTCAAACCTCTGGCATTCTTCCTCGGTATTTGGGGATTGTTTGAAGATTATTGAATTTTGAATCGCGGAGACGTTGTTTGACAAACACATTGGTATCTGATTTCTGATCTGGATAAGGTCCTGTTATCTTCTCCTGCTGATTCGTGACCCACAACCGAGAATTCTCAGGAATAACAGCCTAAACGAGTTGAACACCGAGTGGAACCCAGCATGTTTGGATTGTTGGAAGCAATAGTAAACCAGGATATGAGCTCGAGGTGTTGATAGTCAGTTGAGAAGTAATTCAGAATTGATGACGACAATCAATGAGTACAAAAATTTGTTCTCATATCCGTGTTCAGGAACGGCACTTAGACTTTCATTTAACGGCTTAACCTTCGTTCTCCACAACGCTGAAAGTTCGTGATATTGTTTAATCAGGTGGATAGAGTTGATGCCGTTTGAATGTTGATATACGGTATATATAGCCCTAGGAATCAGAAAACTCGACATGCTTCCCATTCTCCTACTAACTGCCCTAGTGGCAGCTGCTCCTAGCCCAAAAGTTGTTTCTTTTGCGGTCCAGAAACCCATCCCTGCTATCACACTTGATGAAGCTCCCATCACTCCCTACTACTACGCCAATGTTTCTCTGGGTACTCCTGCACAGCAGTTCACCGTGATTTTCGATACTGGATCTTCAGACCTCTGGGTTCCTTCTAACATTGCTATAGGAGATCCCTGTGACGGCCCCTCATGTCCTCCTAGTCCTGGAGGTTTCAATCCTGCTCTTTCATCTACCAACAAGATCCTGGACAATGATTATTACGGTAGATACGCTGCAGGAAGTGCCTCTGGAAGGTGGGCTACAGATACCCTTCAAGTTGGACCTATTACTTTGACTGACTTCCAGTTTGCAGTTGCTGACGATATGACCAACACCTCCAGTGGTATTTTTGGAGTGTCGTTTCAAGAACAAGAATCAGACGGCGGAAGCTTGTATGCCAATTTTCCCCTGGCTCTCAAACAGCAGGGATACATTGACAAGTCAGCGTACTCGCTTTTCTTCTCTGGACCTAACTCTACAGAGGGCACCTTTTTACTTGGAGGTCTAGATACTGCCAAGTACTCTGGAGACCTGCAATGGCATAATGTTGATGATGCTAATGGTGGAGCTTCTGTATATGTTGACAGCATGACAGTGGGTGGAAAAGACGTTCCCGTTAACTGGAAATTTTCGCTGGACACTGGATCGATCTACACGTACCTTCCTGACGATATATTCACTGCTCTTTCCAAGCAGGTCAACCTGGGAGCCTTCAACTCGTCTATTGGAGCATACTACATTGATTGCGATAGTCAAACTACAGTTGAAGTGAACTTTCCAACCGGAAAAGTCGTCATGGCTGCAGAGTCTCTAGTGAATCCTCTTTATCCCATCACTGGAGATCCTAGAGATACTGCATGTTATTTTGGAATCACCAGTACTGGCGAATCCAATGGATTTGCTCTTCTTGGAGACACCTTTCTTAGAAACGCGTACGTAGCCTTTGATTTGGAAGATTACAAGATTGGTCTTGCCCAAGCAGTATACAGAGATAAAAGCACTCTTGAGCCGTTCTAACCAGAGCGGCTAATGCTGGTATGCCATTTTTTTAATAAGTAATAGATACTGCCTTAGCTAAGTGGTCGGTACCATCAACGGTGGGTACCCTCTGCGGTATGTAACATGCAGTGCAGCCCAGTTACCCTTTAGTTAAGCTTTTTGGAGGAATGAAGTAAATCTAAAATGTCAAGTAATATCGATACTTTGGGGGCGCACAACTCGGAATTTTTGTACTAGCAAGTCATGGTATTAACGTGGATTATATAATGTCATGCGTCAATAGATGTATTACTGAAACTCTCATGTCCGTAGGACGCCTGTAACGAGCAGTAGCCACCCCCAGGTCACTTTTTTAGTTGGCTTTTTTGTTACACCTAAGTAAACTGAAGCAAAAAGATGAGCAGACGTAGTCTGCTGTCTTTTTGCTGGACAGCTGGTGAGCTAATCTCAAGAGAAGCAGAAAGATGCAGACGTACCCCGCTGGCGTTCCCACCGTTGACAGTACCGACCACTTAGTTACTGTCAGACCATTAACAAGTTGGAAAGAGCTGTGAATGCCGTAGTCGTTAAGTAGAAAAATCATACTGGAAGATATTCCTATAGCTGAGGTTTACAAGCTATTCTCTTACTACAGGGCTAGATGCTACAAGCTACCAATCACCACGGAATGTCTCAGTGCTCTTGAATATTTCAGCCCCTGGTCTAGACCAAGGTACAGGCTACAGTCCATTGTACTTCAATATCACAGTCTACTAGATGGAAGCTACCATCACCCGTTCAGCTATAAGTCGTACACATAAACATAACATTGATCTATATAAATATGACGTCACTGGCGTCAGTTGAACGATTTGATTGTAAGAGTTAACAGTAGCGAATTGACTGTGAGCTTGGTGAAGTGTGAGCTTGGTAAGGGTACACAGTTCGGAAAAATGCATCTGTCCAAGTACCCACCAACTACCTTGTTAGCCTTTACTTAGCTTTTTACTTATACTGTAAAAACCCCCTAAAACCCCCCAAACCCCAACCCTCAAACCAACAACGTAATATCACGTGACCCATCGCTCCCCATCACACAACCTCCTCATCCCCCGACCAACTCAACTTGCTTCCTAACCATCAGCCACACTCACATAACTATAACATTTGAGCGGTAACCCCCAAGGTCCCCATTTTTCTAAACCTTAAAACCAACACAACACCACATTCATGTTATATAAGAAGATAGACCTCTGTCTAATCTCCAGTTTTGATTTTTGCGTCTTTCAAAATGTCCACCAAAACTCTCACGTGACCTTGTTCGATATTACTCAGCTGTATTGGGCTTGCTTTGTGTCATTGCTCAACTGACACGGCTGACTTGACGTCATTTGCTGACTAATGAGTCAAAATGGTCATAACCTGTGGCAAATTTTTGAAAAAAGCAATCACGTGATCAACAGGAGGCATACGTGATACTGCGACAGTCCGGATACCGTTGTTCAGCTTGCGGAACAGCCACATACCCTTACCCTCACCCTCACCGATACCCATACCCTTACCCTAACCCTGATATCCTTTTGCCGTCCACACGGCAGCGAGGAACCCCAACCCTGAACACCTAACCCTGACTCCCAACCCCGAAACCCTACCCTGCTCCACCTACCCCAAACCCCTGGACCTACCCCAACCCCTGGACCTACCCCAACCCTGGACCTACCCCGACCCTGGACCTACCCCAACCCTGCACCCCAACCCTGCACCCCAACCCCTGGACATTCCTCCAGGATCGTCCGAAAACCTAAGTCGTGCAGTTTCATGGCAAGCCTAGAGGAGGCAGTGCAGTGTTCTGTGTGCGATTCTGATCGCACAAGTATCTCATTGTATGCTTGAACGACTTTCTCATCGTATGCTCACTCCATGGACCTATGGCGAGTACGATACTCGTACAGTCCATGGCCACACAATGGAAATGTATGGAAGGTAGATTTATGGCTGACGTTCAGATACTGTGCCAGCACTACTCTGCATTCCTATTAGGCTTGGCATTTGCCACTGAGCTGCAGTAAGGAATGTGGTGTTATTCTGAGAGTTGGGTTGCTCGCAATGTTATTGTGTATCGGGCGATTGTGTGTGTGAAAAAGTGTTTGTGTGATTTTGTGAGTGTTTTTTGTGAGTTTTTTTGTGTCCCAGAATTCTTGTGGTGGTTTGGTTTATTTTTCACCATGTTTTGATCATTCTCCAATGGCCAATTCGCCTCATTTGATGGTCCAATTTCCTTGTGTCGTACTAGCCACGGCAAACTTTATCTTTGCGCATCAAGTGAGGCGTTTTGATCGGTTTTTGGCTGAAACAGGTGTGCCATTATGAGAAAACCGGCCGTGATTGGTGTTATTCTGATCACGTGATTTTTGCGGTTCAGATAGCACCAATTATGAGCCCCGTTATCAGTTTTATCGGTCACACGACTCACCCCCTTTTTGAGACGTTTGCGCCATTGGTCTGTACGGCGGAGAAACCTTATTTGAATCAAACATGGATAAAGAAAACGCTATTGCATACAGCAGACCGCAGCGAATATCGCGATTGTCTATATATACCCGTCTTTCTCTCTCGTTTTCAGCACCAAACAACCATCACAAACACCACCACCACAATGGCCTGCTCTACCAACTGTAACTGCTCCAAGCCCTGCACCAACTGTGCCTGCGACACCAAGTCGTGCTCTTGCGGACCTTGCAAGTGCGAGACTTGCAAGTGCACCAAGGCCTGCGAGTGTGAGAAGAACCCCGACTGCAAGTGCGACACCTGCAAGTGCGAGTCTGCCTGCAAGTGCTAGGCGGTCACTAATCAGACTGCTGGATTAATTTAATAAATTATTGCCTTTTAAGAAATAGTAGATGCATCAGAAGCGTGAAAGTGGCTATGCGCTGCTGATGCTCTACTGAAAATGATTGTCGTTCATCAGTGACTGATGCTAACGGAGTGGGGATCCAGAATCTAAGGTCTGCTCTGAGCCTTTCAATCCAGCAGTGCTAAATGGACACAACTATACTGACACTTCAGTGCAAGTAAACACACAACAGGACCTCGAGACACAGGACCCAGTTGATGTCGCTGTAATCGTGATCCTCATCGTGCTTCGGGACTTACGGGTACTTGTATTGTACTGAGACTACAATATCATAGACAGCAGGAAGATCCAGACAACGCATTCCCACAGCGCTATGCGTCGAGTCTTGTACAGTAATACCATCAGCTCTCCTGAAAGCCACTCTAAAGTGATTTACAGGTAAATACAACAGTTACTGAGACTACAAGTACCAGTACCGGTACCAGTAGACAGCACAGGTAATACACAGGGCGACCCGGTATGTCGCTGTAATCGTGATACCACATTCTCTCGTACTCCACTCAACACTGCGGACAACAATCGGTTGTTGTTGATACATATTGACAGTCATCGGTCACACAGAACTGTCATTTTGAACTCAAAAAAATATGCCGTTTTTCTGACCTAACATCCCATAGCTAGACCAATATAACCGCAATCGAGGAAATTGTTTATAAAAATGAAAGATAGATGTCTCCTCTTCCATTTATTCAAAAAACTATTTCATTATGGATCTCAGAATATTGTGTTTTACCCTCCCAAAGTTTTGCAGACCACAAAAGTCAAATTTGGTTTTCAGACGCCTCATTTCGACCGCGAAAAAGAAGTACTAAATGTGATGAAACTCGTCTGCAGAAGTTATAGCATTAATCTCCTGTGTCTTTAGTGCGTATGGAGGCTTTAAAATATACAGAAATGTGAAATTTTGAGCTCTCAGATGCACTTAAAGAGAACAGGGTAGATTTTGGCCTAAAATCAGACAAAGCCCTCTAGCAACGGTCCATAGTCTCCAAAGAACATTTAATTATAGCCATCTGAAAGGTATCATTTGGGGCTATCTTGAGATGTATTATTAGTTATATTCGTCAAGTCTTGAAACCTCTAGGTGGTATTCTATTTTCCACACATGCTCCCAGCAGGCGTGTTTTGAAGGAGCTGAAATAAACCGTCCACAGAATCATCCAGAGAAACAGGAAACAATAGCAAATACAGTATGTGATAGAAAATCAGTCAATATATCTCTGGACGAATTTTGGGCTTTTCTCAATTTTCATTGCTCCGAGAATCATTGCCAGAGTATGCATAGTCCATTTAGCCCATGCATTGCGGAAGACTCACTTGTCAGGCATGAATATACCGATTTTGAAAAAACTGAAAAGTGCAATTTGTAGAGAAGACACCAGGGAACAATATTATGTGAGTTATATTGAGCTATTCTTTACAGTTAACGAGTAAATTGATTTCTAACGTCAATAAATGTGAAATGACAGTTTTGTGTGACCTAGTACTGTATGTATCATAATTGCATCACTAGCGTCAACTAAAAGAGCTTAAAATACTCATCATTACATGAACCTTCAACTATAACGCCACCATGGAAATACATCACAAAGCGCTTCAGGTCAAATTACAAAATTAAGATAAAATCAGGAAAATTATACCAGACGACGAAATATGACAATTTCAAATTTCTACATTTCCTGCTATTTTACTACCCCTTCTATACCCCAATAACCACGTTCATGTACAGTACAGTAATATGAAAAATAAACTTCCGCCGTGCATAGAGTTTCAATTTTTTATATCATCTTTTCTCTCTTATAACCACTCCACCAGCACCACTCAAACCGCACTCAAACATGGATTGGGAGAAGCAGATTTCAGGAGCGTCCTCGGGCGACCTTCTACCCTCCACCAACGCTCCTACCAACGACATTGACGGTGTCACTGTTGACTACGAGGACATTATTGATGAAGACGAGGAGGACGAAGATGACTTTCAAGACGACGACTACCAGGAGGAAATCACGTCTGGTAACGTGACCAAGCGATACAACAAGCAGAAAAAGGTGGTTGCTACGACTACCGGTGAAAAAGCCGCACCTCAAAAAACGGCAGACAGCGATCTGGCAAAGTACACTGGACGTTTGCGAATGGACGACGATTATCTCGATTCTCTGACCCACCAGGGCTTGGCTGCTCGAGATGGCCAGGTCAAGGGCAAAAAGAAGTCTAGTGGAGGCGGATCCCAGACCGGAGGTAACTCTGCGCTTATGGGAACTGCTACCAAAGATCGAGCCGATCGAGCCACAAACGAACAGGTACTTGATCCCAGAACCCGAATGATCCTTTTCAAGATGATCAACCGGGGGATTATTTTCGAAGTCAACGGATGTGTGTCTACAGGAAAAGAAGCTAATGTTTACCATGCTTGTACTGAAGAGGGTATTCATCGAGCCATCAAAATCTACAAGACATCGATTCTGGTGTTCAAAGATCGAGATCGATATGTGTCTGGAGAGTACCGATTCCGACATGGCTACTCACGACACAACCCGCGAAAAATGGTCAAGGTCTGGGCCGAAAAGGAAATCAGAAACCTCAAAAGACTGCATACTGCAGGCATTCCTTGCCCTGAACCGCTGCATCTGCATCTTCACGTGCTGGTGATGGGCTTTTTGGGCGACAAAAAGGGCTGGCCTAGTCCGCGATTGCGAGATGCAAAGATTTCTGAGCTGTTTCCTAACCCTGCCGAAGAGTACACTTCTCTGTACTACCAGCTGTGTGCGTATATGCGCATCATGTACCAGAAATGCAGACTTGTGCATGCTGATCTGTCAGAGTACAACATTCTGTACCACGAAAAGAAGCTGTACATTATTGATGTGTCTCAGTCTGTTGAACATGACCATCCTCATTCTCTGGAGTTTTTGAGAATGGATATCAAAAACTGTAACGATTACTTTAGAAAGCACGGAGTGGCTGTGTTTCCTGAACGAACGCTCTTTCAGCTGATTACTAAGCCGTATCTTGAGGATATCAAGATTACTGATGAAATCTCAGTGTGTGCCAAGGAGCTGGTTGATGTTGTTCCTGAGTTGAAGGTGGTTGATGTGACGGAAACGAATGCTGAGTCATCCGCTGAGTCAGCTACCGAACCCGTTAAACAAAGCATGCAGGAAACCGTGTCTTCTCTTATTGCATACATCCAGGCCATGCCTGTAGAGGAGTCTGATACCACTGAAGCTGACGATGCTGTTTTTCGATCTGTTTACATTCCCCAAAACCTCGACCAGGTCTACGATATCGAGCGAGATGTGGAAATGGTCAATGCTGGACAAGGTAAAGATCTGATTTACTCGTCTCTGATTGGACAGGAGCAAGAGGAGGATGAGGAGATGGACTCTGAGAGTGATTCTGACGAGTCCATTTCGTCCATTGACTCTGAAGAGCGAGAACGGCGGTTTCAAGAAAAGAAGGCTTTGCATTCCAAGACGGGCAAGAAGTTTGAGGATAAGGACTCCAAGAAGGAGCGAAAGGCGGCTGTCAAGGAGGCCCAGAAGGAGAAGCGGGCCAAGAAGATGAAAAAATCGACGAAAAAGAAGTTGGTGAGTAAGACCAAGGGTAAGCACTAGCCGGCGGCGATAGCCGTCGGAGGTGTGTAGTTAGACACTAGATTTTTATTCATTTATTCGGAAATAAACTGTATCACGTGACTAGTACTATAAACCCTAGGAATGCTGTATTTATGGCGATATTGAAGGCTACCAACTAGTAATGTACGGTACCATCATACCCTCCGTGGTTTATGTAACACACAGTACAGTATTGGACCGGTAGACGCTAGTAAAGTACAACAACCTGGCTCATTCTTCGTGTTTATGTTATTTAAATGTACTGGGGGGTCTCAGAGTTGAAATTTGAAAATGGCCAAAACACGTCCGATCTTGATTCTGAAAGTGGCATTCAAATGTCATTTACGACAACCACCTCTCAGTCATCAGAGTACTGTACTATAACAACATATTTCCCAGATTCCAATGTGTTCTCATATTCCTAAAATGTCGATCTTGTTACTTAGCATCATGAATGCTGAACGTCAACCAACTGGTTACTCCTACCGTTTGTATAAGCTGATTTTGTCATGTACATTGTGTTGAGCGTACTTTCCAATAGGAGATAAGGTGACTGGTATTTATGTGTAGATAGCTGATGTAGGACTCATCTCTAGTACATAACGCTCTTATTTAAAAGGCCAAATATGGACCTTGAAGAGCAACAGTGGAGAGCTTTAGAAGCAAATGATTTGAGAAGAATTGACAATAGAGTCATTAGCTGTAATGCTGTGTACATAGATACAACTGTCTGTATATGATCTACTTGACCCATGGACAACTGTTTCATTGTTGGACATATAGGCTCAAAACCAGTACGGTTGTGTAGCCACAGACGAGGGGAACACGGGAGTGTCATTAGTTTCGCAATTGGAGCAGTATCAGACGAAAATGACAATAACCAAGACTGACATACGCGAAATTTCAAACTTTGCCAAAACACCTCCGATTTCGATTCTGAAACATGCATTGTAATTTCCTGATTCAGCCCTTCAAAATGAACTACCTTCAATCCTTCTACGAGCTCTACTCACCCCGTAAAAGCCGCTCAAAGTCCCATAAAGTACCTACTTTGGTCCCAGCATAAAGTACCGGGAAAATAAAGTTCCGGTAAAAATATAGCGAATATTGCTCCAATCAGAAAATAACCGGTACCATTGGACTCATAATAACGAGGGGAGTATTTCTATACCAATTTTGATCTGTTTTAATTCTCACTTTTTTTTAAACCCACACATTTCCCTTTTGGGAGTTGGGGAACATACTTTAGCCAGTTGGGACGTTTATTTAAGCTTCAGAAAGTGCCCTGTATTTTTGTGGAGCTGTTTCAGTACTTTTTAACGGTTTTTCTGCAGTCTGTACCAAGTCCAGATATGTAGCGACATGATTAGAGCAGCTAGTGAGACACATGAGATGTCAAAAGATGCAGAATCGACGGGTTATATGAATCACGCGATTATCCTAGCTTCGGAGTCCTACAGAATTCCATTCCAGACAAGGTGTCGCGTATATTAGCATCTGTGTTAACAGTAGAGGCTACAGATATGCTAGAGCGAAACGGAGAGTACCACAAGAATCAGCAGACTGAGGCGAACAGAATGGTATAAGTTACGTAGCTGTAGGACGGGTTAATGGGCTTCCAGGACGGGGGGTGCTAGGAGGAAGTGTTACGATCCTAGAGAGCGACTGGGAGGTTCTACAGGAAAAATAAGAGTACCAGGAGAACCAGCAGTCTGAGAGTATTACAGGGGGTATAAGTTTGGTCTTGGCTTGGCGTGGTGGAGACTTGTCACCTGGTCATATTACAAGACTCTTTGACGTGATGGCTGCTGAATGCGTCTCACCTTTACAAGGCTGACAAGGCTGACAAATACCTGCAGTAACAAACGCCGGTGGGGCTTTTACGGCACTATTGATCAATTGCCGGTTTGGCTAGTTGGGAATTAACACGGGCTAGACTAGTGCCACGTCCTGGGCTAACTGAGACATGGAGTATTCTGTTGTACCAGAGTAGGGTGTTGGAAGGGTTGCCATAAAAAGTAGATATTTTTGTTTTTGATATTTTTTTGGTCTTCCTGGATTATATTGTAAAGATGCGTTGTGTATGCACTGATAAGGCACTGTGTGTATCCTGCATGTCTGGTGTATGCTGATTTTTTAGATCAATTATCATAATAGCCGTATTGTGGGGTAAGCAGAGTGACAGCTATAGGCCATCCGTATTACTCACTATGACATATTTGACAACACAAAGAAGATATATATACGGCATGGCAGGTACTGTATTATTTGTGGGGTTAATATATGTTATCTTGTGATTTGTGTGGAGTATGCTGCTGATAAGATCTACAATATTGGGTATGTTCAGTGTTGTATCCATTGAGTTAGGAGTATGTACAGAGCAAATGAATAGAATGAAACAAAATATTTAGATACGTGAGAGTTACCTGTGTCTCTATACTGTATGTATAAGTACCCGATGTATCTCTCTCACACCACTACACTAGTCTAGATTACCCCTCTTAGGACAATTTATATATCTCCATTTCCCAATATTCCTCTGCAAAATGGCCGACTTTACTTTCATTGAAAAACCCGAGACTGAACTCCACCATGAACTGAACGAGTTAAACGAACTGCATGATGCTGAAACCGAAGAGTTCCCTGAACCCATATCTCAGGCTGAAATCACTCTTCAGATCCAACGACTTGCTCTCAAACACAACGTCAATCACCGCAAATTGATGTTCAAAATCGACATTTGCGTCGTCCCTCTTACCTGTTTACTATACGTGCTTGCATTTCTCGACAGAGTGAACATTTCCAACGCCAACGTCTACGGCATGTCTGAAGACCTCAAGCTTACAGGTAACAAGTTCAACACAGCTTTGGCTATTTTTTTTGTGCCCTATGTGATTGCTGAGATTCCCTCAAATTGGTTGATGAAGAAATTCAAACCGCATATCTGGTTAACCGCCTGTATGACTCTGTTTGGAGTAGTTCTTCTAGGCCAAGGTTTTGTTACAACATATGGACAACTTCTAGCTACAAGATTTCTACTAGGTCTGTTTGAAGCTGGCATGTTTCCTGGATGCTTTTATCTACTGTCAATGTGGTATAGACGTGAAGAAGCTCAAAAAAGATACTCATTTTTTTTCTCGTCAACTACCCTAGCTGGAGCGTTTGGAGGACTTATTGCAGCTGGTATTCACAACTTGGACGGCCATAGAGGTATCAGATCATGGCAGTGGATCTTCATCATTGAAGGAGCATGTACTGCAGCTTTTGCTTTGATCATGATTTTTTGTTTGGCTGATTTTCCCGAAGAAGCCAGATTTTTGAAACCAAATGAACGACAATTTATCAAGGAAAAACTCGAGATTGGAAATACTGGAGTCTCAGAGTACGAAAGAGGCATGTCTCTGAAAGATCTGGCATTTGTCTTTTCAGACTGGAAGGTCTGGTTGTCTGGATTTATGTACTTTGGATACATTGTTCCTGCATACGGATACGCCTATTTTGGAACTGCTATTGTCAAAGGATTAGGGTACTCTCCAGTGATGACTCAGCTGTATTCTGTACCTCCCTGGGTGGCTGGATTTGGAATGTCTATGATATCAGCGACGTTTTCTGATCATTTCAGACACAGATTTTGTTTTGCGTTTTTTGCAGGTCTCGTAGCTATTGCTGGTTTTGGAGTTTTAATGGGCGAAACTACGAGAATCGGAGTCAGATACGGCTCGTTGTTTATGATCTGTGCTGGAACATATACAGCCATGCCCATGCTTGTTTGCTGGACTCAAATGAACTTTTCCGGTCATCATCGAAAAGCTATTGCTTCAGGTTGGCAAATTGGTTTTGGCAATACAGCTGGATTTATTTCGACTTTTATTTTCGAAGCAAACGAGGCTCCGTTGTATAAAACTGCATTGGATGTATGTTTGGCGTTTACTGCGTTTTCAACAGTGCTGTTGGTGGTGTATTTGGTAGCCATCTGGTTTGATAATAGGTATAAGAGGACAGAGAGTTACAGGATGAAGTTCAGAGGATGGCCTAAAGAGAAGCAAGAGTTGGCAGGAGAGTTGCACCCCAGTATTTTCTATAGTTATTAATGTTTTTAAGTATGGTTTAACTAATTGTATTGAAGTCATACTGATCAAATCTGTAGATACAAGCAGCTATTTTTAGTTTTACATTAAACCAGCCTCTTCCTTTGGATATTGCGTGATTCCTGTTTACTTCTTATCTGGATGGCGTGAGATCATTGCCTCTTTTGTTAGGCCGATCTATTTGTTTGCCATGTATAATTGCTATTGTTAGGACCAGCCACCTAAGTTGACTGCATATTCACTATACAGATATCCCTTTCAGGTTTGGAAGTGTCTTCCATACGTTATTTTCGAACATATCATGCTGCTCTGAATTTGTAGCATATTGTTTATTTCACCAAATTAAGACGAATTGACTGTATTTACTTGAACTATACAGTGCATTAGTTTAAGTTTAGATGAGGATTTTTATTTCAAACATAACATAATAATACCAAAAAAATATAGAAAAAAATGGAAATAACACAATTTTCACGTGAGTAAAGGCCATCAACAGAAATAGCGTCTCTGGAAGGTCAGGAACACCCTCAATTGACGTGTAGAGACGATTTTCAGCTTACTAATAACACCTGCAACAGTAAGTCCCCTTCTGCTCTCCAGAACCAGCCAGAGTCTCTGAAGATCAGCCCTAGACCTCAATTACCTCCCCAGTACCCTTATCAGCAGTCTATGCACCAATCAGAAACGTCAATTTCACGTGACACGCAATATCAATCCGCAGTCACAGTCCCAAATAAGCTCTACATGCATACGTGCATGAGCCAGCCTCAAGTATATAAACCCACCCCCTCCCACCTTGAATCAGCATCGACATTCACTTGTTGATCCGGCCCAGAATTTTTTTTTTTTTTTTTTTTTTTTTTTTTTTTTTT
>ULGX01000004.1:783735-823339 GCA_900519075.1 Yarrowia bubula
TTTTTTTTTTTTTTTTTTTTTTTTTTTTTTTTTGAAAAACTAAACTGATCAAGCCAGCCTGAGACAACAGTCCATGGCACAATCCGTTGACCTAGTCATCACAATCCGACCTGACCGAGTGATGGCATACAGCTAGACCTTGAGTTATGGCATAAAGACCTGACAATTGTAGTCACGGCATCAAAGCTAAGACACCTAAAGGTCACAGACCAGGGAAGTCAGAAGAGCTCATCCGTCACACAACGCAAGTTAAGTGACTCAATCCGTCCAGCACAAGTTCTGTGACACAAATCCGTCCAATGAAGTGAAGTCGCTTCAAATAAGTGACACAAACCCGTCCACATCACTCGTGTTGTGCCGACACAAATCCGTCCACAGCAAGTTGTGACGTCACTTCGAATGATCTGACAACCTCCAGCTCGCTGTCTGACACAAAAAGACCTGAGGCGCCTTCGGGACGACCAATAAGGCTATGACACACCACTAGAAGGCTTAGAAATGAGACTCTTAATCTGTTGTTCAAAGTATTTGCCTTCTAGCGTATCCAAGCACAGCTGATGTCCTAGACACAGACTGCCTGCTCATTCAAATCCGAGAGTCACGTGTGTTTACAGTGGTGGGCACACGTGACTACTTCTGACAATTGTGGACTACTGTTTAACAGCCCTGTCGCAATTCCAAGTCAGCAGTTGGAGAAGTCACCGTTGGTGTCAACTGGGATATTGAGTCAAAGATGTGATTGACCTTGTCTTTCACATCAAGACTCCCATAGAGCCAAACATGTGTGGTTTACTCCACACCGACTCAATTCACGCAAAAGGACCCGACCAAGCATCGGTGTGTCTCAAGCTGTACTTACGGCTTCCACATTGCATACTTCTTGCATGTGGTATCGGATGAAGGTGGAACACGTGCCCCACTGGACGGTTGAGATCTGTAACAGACGTTGGAGAGGTACCGGTACTTTTCCTTCTGAGTTGCTCCGTCACGTTTCGCAAAGACATCCATCCTTAGAAGGTAGACAGGCATGACAGTGTCCTTGTTTACCACCAAAGTGCTTTAACGACTACCCTGAAGAGACGTAGGGGAATGATGGCCATAGTCGAAACAGCTGTACTCCGAGAGGGTGCAATTGTCGGTAGTCGGTGGCCAATCGATATTAGAAATAAATGAAAATGTATGATTTTTGGTTATTGACAAATGGGCTTTTTAATTCTGAAGTGTATTTATGTAGTTGTACTGGTATTGGGCGTAAGGGACATATTTGGTCAAAAGTTGGGACTTTTTTTTTATTTTTTATTTTTTATTTTGGTCAAAAGTCGAATAAAGTGAAATCCAAGTAGATATTTCGAAAGCCGAGAGCCAGACGAGTAGAATGGTGGTATTTATTCTTGTGCCAGAAGTATTTCTCAATTTCCAAAACGACCAGTCAAGTTTCATTTGTCATAGAGTTTAACTTCTCCTTGTCAACATGGATACCAACCAGGAAACAACGATTCTCGCGCGAATTGCAAATCTGCATGATAGGTCTTTACCAATTCGCAAAAGCTCGTCGCATACAGCTAAGGATATGCACGAACTTGCATATTCAGTAGGCAGATGTCTGGCTACTGCGAGGCCTGTTTTGAGCATTCCAGCGACGAAAACAGAGGTCACTGCTGCTTTTCTGATTCTTCAAAAAGAGTCTACCAAGTTGGTGAGCTGTTTCGATGATCTCGGAAACAGTATGCTGCTCAGACAGGATAACGATATAACTGCTATGAAGACCATCAGCCAGGCAGTTGAACATCAGTACAGTCTCATTCCTGAATGGGTAGAAGAGAGTAAAGAGTATCGCGACTCCAAGTACTTCTCCAGGATGTTTTCAGGTGATTTACGTGAGATGGAACAGGCCCGTTTTTCCAAAGATGATTTGAGCCAGAGATACTCAGCAGAGCTGCAACAGCAGGTGCAGATGATGTTGGTAGATCAAAAGGATGAGATCAAACAGTGGTTTGTGGAAAAGGGCTATTTCAGTTCCCACCTGAGTGCCAAAACCACAAATAAACCAGCTATGAGTATCCTTCATAAACATGACAATATCCCATTAGAGATTATGAGCATGATTTATGACTGTTGCGATCTCCAATCCTCCGTCAATCTCAGACAGGTCAACTCGTCCTGGTACTCTGGTTTCCACGATATCAATATTTGGAAAAAGAAATTGAATGAGAGAAACCCCTGGCTAGTACCTAATGGAGATATTTCCACCTACTCGGAATGCGTGCTAGTATTTGTTGCACGTTTAAAATGGCCATCAGCTGACAGTATAGACGCCATTGAGGTTCCTACAACAACTTCTCCTTCATACTGTGTCATGGCTGAGCAGCTGGAATATGGAGAAAAGCTGCCTTCAGATTTTCAATCAATGACTCAACACGAACCTGGATGCAGCTCAAAAACTTCCTGTGGGTACCTGCATACTGAACAGTCAGAGATAGTTGTAGATCTCTGGACTTTGGAAAAAAGTACACTCTCTAAAGACCACCAAATCATCTGGGATGACGGTTTCTACACATGTATTGATTTTCAGGGGATTGAAATCGAAGTTCCTTTTGAACGAGAGCAATTGGATGATGCCGATGCAGTCATTATTGGACCTTCGACTATAACTGTTAGGACAGACGGAGAAGACTCAGTCGTGCTACCTCGTTATGACCCCCATATCAATGCAGGAATACTGTTTCCTTGCAGGTATCCAGCATTCCTGCTTCATCTGGAAGACGTGTTTATGTATAGAAACTGGGCTTCTGTGGTCAACAAAAATCTGTTCACAATCGCCGACTTCACACGCAAAAAATTACTGCCTTTTGCGATTTCAACGCCTGCTACAGTGAAGCCTGTTGCTTCCTACAACGGCTTAATATGGTGGGGCCTAAAGAAAAGATGTTTGATGCCGACTTTTATCGACTTGCAAGCTCCAGGAAGAGTGTATTACAATGCCAAAAAGGCGGTTATTGGTCCACATCAGGATTTGTTTCAACAAGGTCATGGCTCGTTACAAAGATTTGTTATCGGTTCACCACAAAGAAGTGGTTTGATAAATGCAGCCAAGACAGTTTTTGACTTGGAGAAAGGGGATGTCACTACAGTATCTAGACCTGATACTTGCGATCGTATCGGTCGACAAGTCTTTCTTGGGTTTCAAAATGGCCATTTCAGGCCAAAGTGTATGTCTCAGGAGGATGTGGAGCGTACATTCCATCAACTACAAACTCACTGATCAAGTATAGCAAGAGCTATGCAAGTAGAGCTTTCAGTATATCGTATTTACTGTATCTACTAACAGGTTGCAATTAAATCAGACAGAAATGATCTATTGGCAATCACTCAACCTAGGGAAATTTCTGAACGAAATGAATTAAATGAGATTGTAGAGGGCGACGAGGGGAGCAAACTTGTATAGGTGGCTTACTTGTAGGACTCTAGTAGAGTAAGATATAGTAGTTTTAGCTGGTAAAGAATGAGATCTAGGAAAGAGTTATACTCATCAGATATGACCTTAATCAACAAAACAACTGTTGTATGAGAGTCTAACTGGCCCATAAACGTCTAATCTCTTTGTTTTCATCGCTCCGAATTAATTTTATTTAATTTTATTTTTCTGATTTTTCGGAATAATTACAAAAAATACGATTTAATTCAAATAAATTATAACTCGTTTCTATGTTATCCTACACCTTTGTAGATAACATCACATATGCAGATAGATCTGATACACATATGAAAGGCATATTTACGCATATATCTGTTATATCCATGAGATGCCATCAACTTTCGTGGATTTCCAATTCGTCAACTTTCGGAAACCAGTATAAAACATCCTCCTCCACACTCTACAGCACTGTTATTGAGGTCGTGTGACGTCAATATGGAGTTTGCCATGTTTGCTCTCTAATATTGCTGTTGAGTCATATCGCTGGCAATATTGGTGCTACAGAATAGATATATAGTTCATTGGGACCGCACTGTTTATGCGGTCATTCTGATACCAAACAAGTTCTAGGTTTAGAGGATATAAAGTTACTATTTTTGAAAACAGTCTTGTCAACATGGATACCCCTACCCAATCAGATGAAGACATATACCCACGTCTAAAGGACTTATTCGCGATAGCTTGGCCGATTATACAAAGCTCATGCATTGGAGGCTGTCACAAGCTACAAGATGATCTCACAGACACGCTGAGAATGTTACTACAAGCCGCACGTCCAGTCTTACCAGTTCCAGCTACCAAGGGTGAGTTTCTAGCGGCGTTTGATAAGCTACGTGAAGAACGTGACAGAATCGGCTCTATTTTGCGTCCTATGAAAGACACACTTTTTACGGCATTAAAACACGAACACGACGCGCTGAAGCAAATCAATACCCAGTATTTGGAGCTCTGTGAACGGATATCCGATTGGACGTCTGAAATACCCTACCACAAGACTGGAACAGCTTCGAGTCACCAGTTTCATTTAAACAACTTTGTGCGGGAACTGGAGCAGAAAGTGTGCTTTTGGGTGAAAAATATGAACCTGGAGTACGCTGGACAGCTACAGGAGCAAGTTCAGATGATGGTGGAAGATCAGAGCGACGAAATGAAGCAGTGGGTGGTGGAAATATGCGACTTTAACACCCATTTGGAGCTTGAAGTCCCGGAAAAACCGGGTTTTGAACTAGAGCCAAAGTCACAGTCACGTGATCTACCTCTAGAGATGATGTGCATTATCTACTCCCTTGCGGATCTCGAAACCTGTGTCAATTTGAGACAAGTCAGTTCTTCCTGGTTTGCTGCTTATCACCATATCAATATCTGGGAACAAAAGCTGAATGAACGAAATCCGTGGTTCAAACTGGACGAAAAGTCCTCAGACAGTGTACTGGTGTTTGTGAATCGTCTCAAAAAATGGACTGTAACAGACAGTATAGACGATATCAAGGTTGCTGAAAAAACAGCTCGCATGAAATGTGTATTAGCAGAACGGCTCAAACGAGGCCAAAAGTTGTCTCCTGACTTCCAGTCTCTTACTAAGCATGCACCCGGATGCTGGACGACTTGCTGTGAGCAATTGCACTTACGAGATCTAGGCAGTGCAACAAATACAGTGGTTAATTTGTGGACGTTGGAAGAAACTACAGAGAATCAGAGCCATGAGGTGGTTTCGACTGATGGTTCATGCACTTGTATTGATTTCCAAGGAGTACAGATTGAAGTGCCTTTTGAACGACAACAACTGAGAGACTCATTTGCTGTCAAGATAGGCCCTTGTACTATTTCTGTTACCGCAAACGGAGGAAAAGCTGTTGTTTTACCTCGATATGATCCTCGTGCAGATGCAGGAATTGTTTTCACATCTTCTAGAGACTTGTACCACCTCCAGGATGCGTTTCTACAGAAGAACCAGAGCTCTACTGTCAGTATTGCTGATTTTACCACAAAAAATATGCACCCTTATGCTACATCTGAGACAGCTATACCCGTATCTTCTTACAACGGTTCAATCTGGTGGGCCTTGAAGAAGAGATGTATCATGCCGACTTTGATTGATTTGCAAAACCCAGGAATCGTATACTACAACCCCAAACTAGCTGTTGTAGGATCTCTACATGACGGGTTTCAACAGGGAAGTAAGCATAGTGGTTCAGAGAGGTTTATTGTGTGTTCTCCGGCTCGTACTCAAGATAGGATACATGTTTTCGATCTGGCCACGGGAATTATTACTGCTGTCAAAGGTAGAGGAGTTCATCAGTTTATTCTGGGCTTTCAGAACAATCAGTTCAGGCCGTTCATGTTTGCAGATTGTGATTCGGAGGAGTATCATGTGCTGCCAGCTCCAGAGGAGGAGTTTATGGGAGAAGATGATTGAGCTGGAATTGTATCTCTTTTTGTTGACCGTAGTTGGGATGTTGAATTTAGTTGGGAATTTAGTTAAACTCATTTTATTCTAAACCTTAATTACATAAGGGTATTCAGAAAGTTAATGTTGTTCATGACATGCCCAACATGGATACCAATACCGAATATGAACATATCAGGTCATATTCATCACGAACCTGTGAAATGGATCGTAAAGCACACTTGGCGGTAGAGAGTGATATTCTAGGAGCCATGAGAGAACGTCTGGATACCACTAGGCCCACTTTGAGCATTCCAGCTACCAAGAGGGAGGTGAGAGAGGCCCAGGAACTGCTTCAGAGCGAACACCTGAGGCTAATCGAACATCTCAGCGATAGAAGGAATGTATACAAGACTATCTTTCAAGCCAATGACGCGAATAGGGAAGAATTCCTCCAAACATTTATGCCGAATGAGCCTCCTGACTCTCTCGTTTTGCTTGAGATAAGACGCCTGACTTCTCATCACAAGTATGGCAAGGACACGGTTCTCTTTTTTGAGCAGGCAATGGACGTGGCGTACTCTTTCGAGCTTCAGAAGCAGCTACATGTGATGATGCAAGGTCAAACCGAAGAGATGAAACTATGGCTTCTTGAGATGTCAGGTTTCAGCAGCCACTTCACTTTAACAAAGCCACAGGTTCAACTGGAGAAGCATCCACGAAGATCACACCTCCCGCTAGAAATCATAGCCATGATTTACTCTTTCTGCGACCTGGAATCGAGTGTCAGCCTCCGACAAGTCAATTATAGCTGGTACACTGCTTTCAAACAACTACAACACATTTGGGCAGCTAAACTTGAAGAACGAACCCATTGGTGCCCTGTAGAGGAGGACTATTCGGAATGAGTCTTGGTGTTTGTTGCACGGCTAAAACACTGGATCTCTGTTGATTCAATAGACGCTATGGAGATACCCATCAAACACTCCCCTCTAAAGGGTATAGTGGTCGAGTACTTGGAGGAGAAACTGTCCCAGGACTACAAGCCTCTTCTTGTTCACGAACCAGGTTGCTGGATTCCTTTATGCGACGTTAACCACAAGACCCTCGAGGAGAAGGTGTACCGGTACGGTTTTTATTCCATCACATCAGCCGGGGAGAATTCGATTATCAACTATTACGGTAACATAATGAAGGTCCCCTACTCACGTGACCTGATACCCGCTGAAAGGGCTGTAACCATGGGTCCTGCTACAATATGCGTCACTACAGTTGATGGTAGAGCTACTGTTGTGTCTAGAGACAAGCCCAGTGACGGAATTGAATTCATGAATTCGGATTTCAATGGCCATCTTCAAGACACGTTTATGGCCAAGAATAATGATTGGTACGAGATTGCTGATTTCAAACAGCGCAAAATGGTGCCCTATGCCATTTCCAATTCCCCACCAGTGGCTTCTTACAATGGATTGATTTGGTGGGTCTTGGACACAAGGTGTCTGATGCCCACTTTTGTTGACTTTGATAACCCTGGAAAAGTGTACCACAGGCCCCAAAAAGCTATTGTCGGACCATATCAGGGTTTGTTTCAACAACTGGGCAGAATGACTGTCAGTGTACCGCTTGAAAACGTCTTTGCAGAAGGTCCCTGCCACGATCAGTTCGATTTGGGTACCGGCACCATCACAAGAATTCAAGGTTCGAATGACTCTAATCATATGGTGCTGGGGTTTGAGAAAGGGCTATATAGACCGAGGTGGGTGAAGAAAGGCTGAAGAAAATGTGTGCTGTTTTAGTTAGAGTAGAGGTATCTGTATACGCTGCAATATCATTGTGTGTCCGTTTCTGTGTTGGGGTTGTTATAGCTGGTACATAGTGTCGCAACAATTTAAGGTGGAGCATTGGGACAACTTTAAAAGACCATGCAGGTGATAACTTGGATTATGCACTTGAAATGATTGTCCACCATGGAAGAACGGCTAATACCCATTCGTCACACGGAAACCGACAATGTGGAGGTGCAAAGGTTGCGTGATTTGAAAAAGACGTACGAGTTCGTCGTCAAGACAACATCACAAACGATCAAAATGTTGGACGAGTTACCAGACACCATGGGACAGTGCTTGGACTCACTCCGCATGAAACTTGAGGTGCCTGTTTCTGAAACTCAAGCAGAGCACGCTTATCATGCACTGTTGGATGAGCTTGCGAGACTGAAGGAAGCGTTTGTGCCTCTTCTTACCACCCTGACGACAGCACTGAAAACACAGGTGACCAAGCAGAGGGGGGTCCTGACAGAGTGCGATGCCCAGTACAAAGTTGTGCAAGATTTAAAGATTTTCGATGACGGCGAAATGAAACCTTACCCTACTCTGTACAAGGGGACGGCTTCACTCAGATCTGCTGAATGCAGAAGCAGATATATCGAGTCCATTTCTTTCAATCGGTTGAAAGTGGAGCTTGACAATCAGGTCAGAAAGCTCAGAGAGGGCCAGTCAAAAGGGATTCAGCAGAAATTACTGGCCTGGCAGAAACCTCATCAGCTTGTGTTCAGTCAAGTGAAGCTGAAACCGGAGGTTGTATTGAAGAGCAAAGTAACTATACCTCCTGAAATCATGGTAATGATCTACTCGCTATGTGACCTTGAGTCGTGTTATGCCTTACGTCAAGTAAACTCCACATGGAACTATGGGTTCCTTCAAGTACCAGAGACTACATGGAAGAACAGACTGAGATATCGTAACCCATGGCTGATACCACACGACGGAGAGCTCACTAGCTATACTGAATGCGTCCTCAAGTTTGTTGGAAGGCTGAAAACATGGATTCCAGTGCAGAGTGTAGATGATATGGAGATTCCCACAGAAACCCCAAAGAGTCTAGACTGTATCATCGCTGAGCCTTTGGAAAAACATGAAAAACTTCCAGAGTCGTTTGAACCCATGCTTGACAAATACCCAGGACAATGTCATCACTGGTGTGAACATATCCATGGAAGAAGTAGGTTTCTTGATCTCACCACACTGGAATATGTAAGGAATCCTGTCATTGAGAACGATCCTGGTACTAAGCAAGTATCTACGGGACCATGTGGTACTGTGGTTCTCACCTATGATAGACGAGCTGTCTTGTTTCCTCGCAGCTCAAGTTTTATTGAGTTTGACCACCAAAATATCCTAGGGCGTAAAGACGATTTCATACATCTACAAGACGTGTTTATTGCTCGAGATGTACCTTCCGGTACCCGTCCACCCACATTCTCATACAGCATGGTTGACTTGCAAAACAGACAAATGGTACACTTTACTGAAAGCGCCTGGTTGTTTCCAAGAATGCCAAATATGCTAACCAGTCCCGTGGCTTCGTACAACGGACTTGTTTGGTGGGCTCTTGAAAGGCGATGTATGGTGCCCACATTTCTTGACCTCCAACAGCCAGGGAAAATATACCACAATCCTAACAAGGCAATTAATGGCCCAGAGCTGTTCAATCCTTACCAGGGTAGTAGAAGCAGCCACAGTGAGAGGTTTGTGGTAGGCAATGCAGTTACAACGGGAGAGACGCACATTTACGATCTTGAAACGGGTCAGGTGACAGCTGTGCTTGGAGCCAAGGACTGTTACCACAGTGATATTTTTATGGGGTATGAGGAAGGACATTTCAAACCGAGGTGTGTGTCAGAAGGCCATACCGACGAGTATCTAGAGGAATTGGATATGGAATTCACATAACTAGATGCTGTAAATGTGTAATTAATATCAATGTGACCCTCCTAGGATGGCGGTCATCATGGTACCGCTTCCAAAATGTTTGCAATATTTGGTTCAAGTAAAATAACCAGTTCATGTAAATAATTCAATTAAGGTCATGCACTTTTATTGAACATCATCTAAAATCCCGTTGGGAGGATACCTTTAATTTAAGCTTTTCTTAAAACAATGGCTTGTTTTGTTATGCATCCCAATGCACAACACCATCTTGTATATCACTCAAAACAATCCCTTACTATATACTATCCTACATACTTCCACCGGACCGGTTGCCACCACCAATAACACCGGCCATCTCCAGAAATGCCCTGTCATCCGCCAAGTTATCCTTATTGATCGTTCGTCGGTAACTGGCCTCTCGTTCCTCCCACTCGATTCTCTTTCTCTGGTGCTCGAGATCGGTATCATTACCAACACCCCAGACCTCGACGTTTCTGATTTTGAACCGCTCATCCATCAAGTCTCCGGGTCGGTTGATAGAAGGAGCGTAGGACCCTCCCTTACCAGCATGATGGAATTTTCCAAACTCCAGAGAGTCATCGAGGGTCAGGGAAACAGTACCCACCACCTGAGGAGCCTGGATACCTGTAAACCTACCCACGGACTTGGGAATGGGGGATCCAAACGCCAATCCTCCAGGATCATGTTTCAGGAAGTAAGCATGGTTGGAAGGGTTGGTCTCGCCCACAAAAATGTCCTGAGTGGGTGCCAGCTGGAAAATAAAACACTTGTTACTTCCAAATGTCTCCTTGGAGGACGCCTTCCACGGCACATCGAGGTAGAAACCAAACTTGACCTCGTTTTCTCCATCATCAGGCACAACAGCACCCTTCAGACGAGGGTACTTTTCGTCAAAAGTGTTGGCTCGCTTGACAGACTGGTTGAGGTTCAGTCTCAAACCAGACACCAGAAGCACAGAAGGTGCTCTCCATCCAAAAGTTCCCGATTCAAACGATCGCTGGGCAAATCCGTCTTTTTGGCCAACGTAAAGTGTCTTCAGATTCTCCACATTGCCAAGGAAGGGGCAGAAAGAAGCCATCTGAGCGACAGTGGCGTGATTCACCAGCTTTGTAGGGTAAATACTGTTGGAACCAAGTGGGTTGAGTGGCTTAATCTCTTCAGCATCGTGCTTTTCCGAATGAGCAGATGTGTAAAGAAGGAGATCAAACAGATGACCCACGGGTTTCAGCAAATGAGGACACACCTTGTCGAACGCGTGTCTGAACTGGACCAAGTCAATGTCACCAATACAAGCACGCGAAATGCACAAAGCCGACTTTTTGCAGTCTGCAAACAACGTCTTTGTGTCGGTGTTGTCCTGGCTCACCACCGTCTTGATGTGCTTATCCACAGTTCCCTGAGCAGGATCGAACCCGTACAAGACAAGCATAAAGGTGAGAAAGTCGACAAACTTGTCTCTGGGGAACTTGAGGTCGGATACGTCTGTGGAGTAAAACTCCTTGACCGGCTCGAAAGTCTTCCAGTTACCGTCAAATTGAAGGTTCTGTTCCTCCGACAGCTTGACCTCCTTGACCGTATCACACTCCTTCAGCAGCGACACAAACAGCAGCTTGAGCGGATCAAACTCCTTGAACACCTTTGTGTATCTTCCCGAGTAGAAGACAATGATCTTCAGCAAGTCATTGAACGAGTAACCCTCCTCTCTGGGTTTATCCATGAACGGAAAGTTGGCGAGAAACTTTGCAGAGTTACACAGAAGCTTCTCGACGTCCGCAAACTCCTTTGGGATGCCCAGCAACGTGGCAAACTCGTCGTCCGTCATTCGCACATGTTCTCCATGGTCTTCGTGTAACACGGTCGCTTTGAAGTTGTCTTTGAGCCCATACAGCTCAATTGGCTCGAGCGTCTTGTAGCATTGTTGCGCAAACAGCTGGCTGATTTGGTCCTCTGAAAGTTGTTGGGGAGCAGATGTTCCTTGTCCCATGTTGTGTTGTAGAAGAAAAAAAAGAAGTGTCACGATTCTGCGTTAGACTTGCCGCCTGATAAATGGATAAGGTTTGGATAGTGAAGGAGGGCAAAAACGGGATTGCGGTTATTGGCGGTAATAGAGGAGGTAGGCGATTTTAGAAAAGGGGGTGAGGATGGTGGAGACGCCAGGTTCCTCATAACCTGTTTAGGTTATCAAATTGGCTTACTAATCCGCCTCCAGATGGACAGCTCTGTCACTCAATTATGCTTGCTATTAGACCCATGTGCGGCAGGCCCAAAGTTTAATGCAAGGAGCTGGGAGAATTACGGAGGCGGTAAAGGAGGTGTAATTAAAGAGCTGGGAGAGTGATGAAGGTGTTTCCTAGCTATGGAGGTGTTGAGGATGTGTGGGTCAAAATTCCATAACGATTGGATATACGGAAAGTGACTCTGTAGGGACATAATTGTCCTCCCATTGGTAACAAAAGGTTAAGTAAAATGACATCTTTCTTGATAAGGTTTTAGTTGGGACAAGTGACGATATTATAAGACAATAATCGGACTGATGAGAAGATGAAACAGTTAGTAAAAGTCACAGAGACATACAGTGTCTCATATAGAAGCTCAATTTGAACTTATATTTCAATATAGTGGTTTCTATTGCTCATAGCTGTCCATTTATTTTCACCCAACAAGCTTCTATACTCAACCTTGATAAGAACAGGTAATAAAACGCGTAAATAAATGTAGGAAAATAGGGGAGCATGTTTATGGTGATAGCGATATTACACACATTTTTATCGAATTTTCAAATAAAATCCGCTGGTTTTGCCACAAATAGTCTAACTTGCCACAACATCACCAGTTCTGCAAACCATCATATCTCCTCCAATACAACATCTAGCCAGAATCTTACACGACCATTCTTCTCGTCATCCCTACTTTACTCACTACACGAATTTTCTGCCCAGCTACGCGTTTTCTCGGTTTTGATAAATTAATAAATATTTAGACAAACTTCCATCCAGCGCCCTCGTAAGTCGCGTAGCATCGGAACTCGTTGGACAGACCCTTCTCGTGCTCAGGGTGGAAGTCGGTGATCTTGGTGTCCGGGTAGACCTTGGCAATAACGTCGGCCATTCGCTCGCCAGTGCACACAATGGCCTTGTACTTGTCGTTTCGAGAGGTGGGTTTCTTGAGCAGCAGTCGAGCAGTCATGGCGGCCTTGGTCTGGCACTCTTCAGACAGAAAAGGAGGATCGACAAGGACTCGGTCACACACGTTTTTGATCTCGTTGGGCAGAAGAAGGGGCTTGTTGAAGTCGTAGTGAACAAATCGCTTCTTTCCAGCAAGCACGCCAAATCGCTCGTCGTACTCAAGCAGGTAAATGTTGGAGGTGGTGATCTCCTCCTCGGGAAGAGCCTTCATGGCAGCGTAAACTGAGGGAGCAGAAACAATAGCAATCACAGTGTCCTTATCGGCACCCGCAAGCAGCTCTCGGGCCAGCTTGGTAGCAGTATCCTTGTTGTACCAGAACTGCGACAGCTGCCAGTCCTCCTCAAAGTCCTGGATGTCCTTGGATCCGTCTCCGAGCTTGTCAAAGTCCTCCTCGGCCTGCTTGTGCAGCTCGGCGAACTTTTGTTCTCGGTCTTCCTGCTCGTTCTGGAACTCCATGAGAGCAGCGAGGGTGGATGCAGAGAGCCTGGGTTAGAAGGGAGCGAGTGCAGGGGAGCGAGTGGCCGAAGGTCACGAGCGGACAACACTGTAGTATACGATATGATACATCATAGCTGAGTATGATCCAGACACGATATCAATATCATGGTGGTTCAATCAGCTTGCCAATATGCTTAGTATCAACTTCCAAGGCTGTCTTACTTGGATAGTTGCACCTAAGCACAACCGTTACTGTTATGAACGTTCACGTGTCATTGCCACTATTCAGATACTCACTTCAGAGGCTCATCCTCAAATCCGAGGCTGGCATCAATACCAGCATCAAAGTCGTTTTCAATAAAGGAGGCAACGTCGGGGGCCATTTTGTGTCGAGAGCTGAAGAGATGAGATGAGATGAGATGAGGAGGAAGAATACAAGCTACGACTACATGACAGATACGACTGCAATTTTTTAGCCAGAGTTTATCCCGAGGGATGAACGGGAGGAGTGAGAGACTGGAGATAACGGTAAAGTAAGGGTATGGGTGGAAAGGTGGGAAAAAGGAGATGCACACAGTGAAACTACAGCCTCGTAACCCCAGAAACGGCTCGAAAAACACGACTTTTACCCTCGTCCAGCCCATCCCCTCATCCACATAAACCTCAAGAGTGCATGGGCCCACATATGTCGGGACAAATAAACAATTTTCGTGAGTGTCAGCTGCGGGTTGCTGTCGGGGGCCTGAGGGGCTTTATTTGGGGCTTTGTATGGTGCATTTTGGGTGGCTGGAAGCCGAGTTGCGGCGTTTTTATTTTTTTGCTCGTTTCGCCCAAGACATGATAATACCAGGAGGAGCTCTTCACTATACACTTGGAGTGCACTTTTGGTGCACGATTGTTGGTTTCATTAAAGTCAAAAAAAAAAGGAAGCCCGAAAGAACGGAAAGAAACCTCAAACGTTAAGTGAAAAATGAGGCAAAAAAGGCAACAAAAGGAGAAACAATGAGCCGCATGGGGTATTTCGACGGTATGATTTATAGGATGACTAATAAAAATCAAATAAATATATAAAAAATGGCATTAAATAATACAAACCCCCCTATACCTGCATATTTTCTTTCTAAGAAATTCTCTTATGTTCCACCCGTTCAACCACCCAAACGTCCCCCGGAGTTAACAGGTGTTGACAGGCATATGGAGATAACTCCTAACTGGCTGGTGGATGGATGTGTTCAGAATGTCGCGTAGTTTCCAAAAGAAGCAGATTCAGACGAGGTTTGAGAGGTTTAGCAGTACAATATGAGTCTTAACAAAACCCTCAACCAAAACAGATACCCTAACTAATGTCAACTACCACCTCACCACTTCAAATCTATCATCAATCATTAAATCTACTTTTGCTGTTGCATGTTGCACGTTCAACGGTGCTAAATGAAGGTCTGTGTTAGTGGAACATAACTAGTTTGCTGAATCTCAAGGACTGGACTACCACGGAAGGTGCCATCTCAAGTACGTCTTTGCACCTACCGCTAATAAAATGACTGCCAGCACGATCACAAGGATCAGAAGCAGACAGCATTGTCGAGACCGAGAGCGCGATTGGTATCGGGCTGCTCGGTTCAGTTCGCTTGCTGCTGAGCGAGTTTCTCCAGCAATGGAGTACATGTTGGATTCGATGTTGTCTGTGTTAGTACGGGAGTGAGTGGCCGAAGGTCACGAACGGACCCAATAAGCGGTTAGTGAACCGTATCAAGTGCGAAGCGCTTGATTTGTCTCCTACGATCAAATCGCTTGCGATTTGCCAAAAAAAAAAAAAAAAAAAAAAAAAAAAAAAAAAAAAAAAAAAAAAAAAAAAAAAAAAAAAAAAAAAAAAAAAAAAAAAAAAAAAAAAAAAAAAAAAAAAAAAAAAAAAAAAAAAAAAAAAAAAAAAAAAAAAAAAAAAAAAAAAAAAAAAAAAAAAAAAAAAAAAAAAAAAAAAAAAAAAAAAAAAAAAAAAAAAAAAAAAAAAAAAAAAAAAAAAAAAAAAAAAAAAAAAAAAAAAAAAAAAAAAAAAAAAAAAAAAAAAAAAAAAAAAAAAAAAAAAAAAAAAAAAAAAAAAAAAAAAAAAAAAAAAAAAAAAAAAAAAAAAAAAAAAAAAAAAAAAAAAAAAAAAAAAAAAAAAAAAAAAAAAAAAAAAAAAAAAAAAAAAAAAAAAAAAAAAAAAAAAAAAAAAAAAAAAAAAAAAAAAAAAAAAAAAAAAAAAAAAAAAAAAAAAAAAAAAAAAAAAAAAAAAAAAAAAAAAAAAAAAAAAAAAAAAAAAAAAAAAAAAAAAAAAAAAAAAAAAAAAAAAAAAAAAAAAAAAAAAAAAAAAAAAAAAAAAAAAAAAAAAAAAAAAAAAAAAAAAAAAAAAAAAAAAAAAAAAAAAAAAAAAAAAAAAAAAAAAAAAAAAAAAAAAAAAAAAAAAAAAAAAAAAAAAAAAAAAAAAAAAAAAAAAAAAAAAAAAAACCCTGTCCAAAATGGGTAAAACAGGCGCAGGCGCAACTCGCTTCGCTCGTTGCTCCCTCGCTGCTCGCTTACTCACCAACAATCGTTCCCTGCTGCGTCACAATCGTGCCGAGATCCGAAAAGATCTCATTCAGCTCCTCGATACCCTGCTCAATGTTCCTAATCTCCTCCTCCCGCTCGCTGATCAACGTCATATGCTGGTCCGTCTCTGTCTGTGTCATAAAGTCCTGGGTCATGAGATCCTGCTGCTGTTCCTGCTGGAACCCAGACTCTTCTCTCTGCTCGGACTCCAACGCAACCTGCTTGTCATGCTTAATCTCCTGCTTTTCATGTTCGGCCAGCCGTTTCTGGATCGTCTGGAACTCGCTGAGAGCCGTGGCAAACTCCCGCGACAGCTTCTGTTGGGTGAACCGCTGGGCTGCGTTTGTGTCCTCCCACTCCTTCAGCCGCTTCAGTTCCTCTCCTGTCGTCTTGAACCGGTCACGAGTCTCGTCAGCGAGATCGATGGCTCGTCCCACGACATCGCGCTTGCCGTTTGTGTTTTGTGCCGCTTTCAAAAGCCGTCCCAGAGTCACCAGGTTGTTGTTGAGCAGAAAAAGCGTGTCGGAAATATCGGCGTTAAGACGATCGAATTCGGGCGAATCCGAGTACGACGGCTGGGCCTCGAGGCTCACGGCGTCGGAAAATGAGCTCATTTTGTGGCGATTAAAAATGTGGTATGGGTCGTGTGCGGTGTGATAAGAAAAGGTGCATGACAGCAGTCAAATTACAAGTGGGCGATAGTGTCTTACGCCACATTATAAGGTTTGGTGATTGGCAGAAATGGGGAGAATACTGTGGGAGCTAGGGAGGTAGTAGGGGGGGTTGGAGGGCAGTTTTGGAATCTACAAGTAAAGGGGAGCATTGGAGAGCTTTTATTTTCTCTGTAGAGTTAGCATTGCGGTAGTTGAATGGTATTGTTTATTCAACACTGTACTTGGATAGACTTTACAAGTGAGGTTATTTATAGTTAACTGAGAGGGTATTAGATATATTGAAGTCGTTGTAAAAGCAGTGTTATTGGCAGTATTTGGAACCATACCATTTTGCTGTTGGGTTTTAACTAGCTCCATGATTCACCCTATGTAGTTATATCCCTATTCTGCTTTGTCACCAGTGCCCTATAAAGCTCATTATAGGCGCTCTAATTATATAGTTGGGATTTCTCCAACAAGACTATCATATTTAGTTAAGCAGATCTACATAACATCTGCGACTTCGAAAGACACTGAATATATTACAGAATAAATTACCAAAAACATTACAAATAAATACCAAATCTATATTGTCATTCTAAATTTTCATTTCATTTAATATGATTTTATTACTCTCCGAACCTCTCTACATGCCCTCCTCCTGGTGGATAACAATACAGATGTGCAAAAATACAGCAAAAAATGAACCTCTCGGTCACGTGCTCCGATACGGGGAATCGAACCCCGGTCTCCACGGTTCTCAAAATGAGAGCGTGATGTGATAGCCCCTACACTATATCGGATGGGTGAGTCGAAGGAACGTTGGGGTTATGTAAGCTGGCGGAGGAAGGCATACTCGGCGAATTTTGAACTATTTTGGAGATTACGTATATGTATTGGAATCGGGGCATTGATATGATGTCGGTTATGAAGTTGGTTTGGCTGTAGCCTTACTGTTGCGTGTTCTACATCACAATATCTATGTAGATGCATACAGTTAGCATACCAAGAGAAAGAACATTATTCACAGAATATAAGATATCCCAGTGTTGTTCAATACTCATACACAAGTTGCACCCATCTACAACAAGCATCTTCCTACTGGCTACATATTCACTACTAATCGTTCGTTTTTAAATTGTTATTCATTTCTCCAATCTTACTTCCTCCACATGCTACCATCTACCCTCTTACGCTACACTAAAAAACATACTCCTTCTTGTACCCATCAACCTTTGACTTTTCAGCAGGGGTCAGGGGCTTTGGCACAGTGCCCTTGATGGGCGTACTGAAATCGAAATCCCGACCAAACTTCTTGGATGCCTCAGACAGAGGAGTAGAAGGGATACCTGCCTTGGCCAGTTTAGGAGTGGAAGGCACGGGTGTTTTCAGCTCCTTCTCCTTGGTAATCTCGGGGTACAGAGGCTTGGAAGGCGATCTGATGGCTGCCGAAGACGCCAGATCTTTACCAATCTTCACATCTGTATCTTCATCGCCTGAAGGAGAAGACGATTTCAGCTTTGCGCCAAAACCGCCGTTTTTGGAGCCAAAGGTGAAGCTAGGAGGCACAGATTCAGGTGAACCAGAGAGCGAGACGCTGGATTTCGCCTTGGCCTTTGTTTCGGGCGACTTGGGGTCGGCCACAAACGAATCCCGCAGATTACTCGATCGAACGGGCTTGTACTTGTCGAATTTTTTCATCTGCGGTTGCGCCTTGACACTGTCTCGCTCCCGCTGCTGTTCCAGAGGCATGGAGAGGGAGATGATCTGCGAGGGGGTCTTCTGGGGTGAACTCTTTTCCTTTTCCTTTTCGGGCGACGGAGTCATGAGTTTTTCACGAGCCTCGGGTCGGAACTGGGTGACCTGACGCTCGGGACGTCGGGGAGACGAGGCGTAGGGGTTGACAAACTCCTTGGTGGGCGATTTGGCCACTTCCGGTTCTTCTTCGTCGTCATCAATAAGAGACAGAAGAGAAGTAGCCACTCCTGAAAGAGGTCGAGAAGGAGACACGACTGGTGATGATCCAGCAGCCTTCTCGAGAGGCTTAACTGGTGAAGTCGCCTGCTTCTGACGTTTAGGAGAAGACATGATAGGTGAAGGAATACCTCTAACACCTCTAGCTCCACCGAGAGACGACCTAGACACACGGGCGTTTCTCTGTCCGATAGAGGCCATCGAGCGTGACTTTTTAAGACCGCTTCCAGGCTCCACACGTCGCGGGATCTTCGATGGCGACTCATAAGTCTCTGTTCGACCCGCCAAACTCGCCAAACTCATGCTGTGTCGAACTGAGCGGTCCAGGGTGGGCGACAGCTTTGTGGCGAGGTCCGGGTTCTCCTCGGACACCTGGCTGATCAGCGAAATGACTCCAGCCGTCTCCATGTCGGTCAGTGGAGTGTCTCCCTTCTTTTGGAAGAACTCGGCCAATCGCTGGTTGGGCGACTTGACGACACCCAGGGAGATGCGTTTGTGTCTGGGTGGTGTGTAGGAGGGAGTGTACACCGTCTCCGACGTCTCAACCACCTCCTCGACCTCAGGTTCGGACACAGAAAGGTGCGATTTTGTAATCACCGGATACAGCGCCTTTTGCGGTCGATTTTGCTGCTGATTTTGAGGGGATGAGTGGGCAGAAGGGATGCCCGAATCTGTCTGTGTATCCTCCTGCTTCTGTGGCCGGAAAAAACCCACGACTCGGGAAAAAAGTCCATTTTTGTGCTCCTCTTCAGATACGGGAGGGGTGGCTGGTCGAGACGTGGCTTTGTCGTAAGGCGACGAACGTGCGCCGTAGAACGAGCGTTTTGTGCGTACCACACGAGACGAGTCCATGTTTGGTTGTGGTTTGCTGTGGTTTGGAGGTTTGAGTGGTGATGCACAGATGTATTTTTTTGAGGTGCATGCGGGTTAGGGTTTGTGGAAAGTGGCTGTTTTTGAGATCTGAAAAATGTGGATTGGAGAGGACGATGGGGGGAAGAGGATTATAAGAACGGATTTGTGATTTGGAGTCGATTGCGGGGTGTGGAGGGTTGTGTTTGGAGTCATGTTTTGTAAGGCACAACAACTTTAATATTGCTGTGTGTAACAAGTTAAGTCAAGAAACCACGTGATACCCATTGAACAAAATGAATACCTCCATCTACTGTCACCTGGGACCTCCAATTGGCACTCTCGATGCTGTTCGAGCTGAATACCTCGAGAACCGGCTCTCACAGGTCCTGTTTGATACACTGAAACCGGTATTTGATGAGAACCCTCCAATTAAAAAGGAGCATCTTACTGTTCCTGAGTGTCTCCTTCCAGCTATTCGTCAGGCCATTTGGGATTTTTTTCAGAAAATGACAATTTGGGATGACGAGATATCTCTGACCCAGAGACACTTTCATGTGTGGACAGACAGCCATTTTGGATCTGTCCATAAAGCACGAAAAACGATTTTGCGGATGACGGTATGCCCACTTTCTGAGACTCCTAGTACTTCGTATGAGCTTGGAGATATGATTTTGGGTCAGCCAATGAGATGTCTACCAGCACGATGATTTCACTGATTTTGACCGTGTGAGAGCAGCATGCCAGTCTTGTATCAGCAGAGTACCTTCTGTGAACCTGCTGAATAAATACTGAGGTTTTCCTACAAAAAAAAAAAAAAAAAAAAAAAAAAAAAAAAAAAAAAAAAAAAAAAAAAAAAAAAAAAAAAAAAAAAAAAAAAAAAAAAAAAAAAAAAAAAAAAAAAAAAAAAAAAAAAAAAAAAAAAAAAAAAAAAAAAAAAAAAAAAAAAAAAAAAAAAAAAAAAAAAAAAAAAAAAAAAAAAAAAAAAAAAAAAAAAAAAAAAAAAAAAAAAAAAAAAAAAAAAAAAAAAAAAAAAAAAAAAAAAAAAAAAAAAAAAAAAAAAAAAAAAAAAAAAAAAAAAAAAAAAAAAAAAAAAAAAAAAAAAAAAAAAAAAAAAAAAAAAAAAAAAAAAAAAAAAAAAAAAAAAAAAAAAAAAAAAAAAAAAAAAAAAAAAAAAAAAAAAAAAAAAAAAAAAAAAAAAAAAAAAAAAAAAAAAAAAAAAAAAAAAAAAAAAAAAAAAAAAAAAAAAAAAAAAAAAAAAAAAAAAAAAAAAAAAAAAAAAAAAAAAAAAAAAAAAAAAAAAAAAAAAAAAAAAAAAAAAAAAAAAAAAAAAAAAAAAAAAAAAAAAAAAAAAAAAAAAAAAAAAAAAAAAAAAAAAAAAAAAAAAAAAAAAAAAAAAAAAAAAAAAAAAAAAAAAAAAAAAAAAAAAAAAAAAGGGATACACAAACCAACAGAAGCCAAACGACAACCTGCTGTTGACATTCACCTCTATCCATTGAGTCCCGCGCCATGACCTTCGGTCATACCGCTTCTGCAGCTCTGTGTCTGCATACCACCAGATACAGTCTGTTCAGAGGCATCATGTCCTGCACTACCCCCGACCTGCGATTTATTCTGGGGCTCGGAAAAGAGAATCCAGACGGCTCTCATCCGTCTGGTGTGGATATTTTTGTGGTTCTGGACGATATCTAGGCGATGGAAGGGCTCGGTTTTGATCACCATGAATCTGTCAGAGTAGTCAACACTTGTCTAGAATTTGCCCACAAGGACACTAGAGAGTTTGGGTATGTGACAGCTGAATCCTTCTTGTAGGCTCGAACCTGAACGTTGGTGGGAATGTTTTTCCCGAAAAATGGATTAAAACTTCTACTGTCTTATTCCAGCCCAAGAACATATCAAGACGTGGGAAGCTGCTAGAGACTATTTGAAAGACGTAGCTAGGTGGTATCTGCGTGAGAAACGATATGGAAAAATTGCCGAAGCGAAAAAAAAATTGGAGGCATCTTCTTCCCCTTGTTCTAAAGTCCATGAGGTTTACACTGACTGTTCTGTCGTCAACCAAACTGCAGGAGCAGGTGTTTACTTTGGACTAAACCATCCAGATAATCTGTCTACTCGTTTACAGGCCTCTTTATCTACACCGCAACAAGCTGAACTAGAAGCGTAAACATCAAAGACACATTCTCCATGGTGTCAAGTACATATAACTGTACAGCTTTCATGGACTACCGGTACTCTTAGCCATAAGGAACAACTTCAGTTTTTGGATATACTGTACTCCATCCAACTTCAACCGTCCTGAAATCCAGCGCTTCCTTTTGAATTGGTCCATTTGAAGCCTGTATGTTCTTTTTAAGTAGATGAGGGTACGACTATGGCCTACGCTTGGGTAAAGTAAAGTCCAAGTAACCTCTTAACTAGCCTGTAACAACCTTAACTCATTTAAGGTTTCGTTTACTAGGGCACCTTTCTCTTGCGTAGAGAGCCATACAAAATGGCCTTTCATCGTCTGAAATGAACCACTGTTGCTTTAGTGGCATTCCCTGTGTCGTGAAGATGCTAAATTCAAACTCCCAGCCCTCTAGCATCAATATTGACCAAGATATGATCACTTGAAATTTATTAAACAAACTACCAAGTGTTGGAACATGGTATAGTTAGCTTTTAAGTGACTCACCACTTCACAGCCCTCAGACTCAATATCCCTCCCTTGTATTAGTAAGCACCACCAAAATACTCCGCATAACTCTAGCATCTCAAATCCATAAAAATATCCCCTCCTCCCCATACAAAATATGTCTACACTATGGCACTCCCATACTACATTCTCTTATTTCTTACCCTACCTGTTTTAAACCGGGTAACTATGCTTTTCCCACCACTGCACACCCAAAACAAACCCAATTGAGCTCAAATAAAGCCCAAAAAGTCGGAAATAAACGATCCTTCATACTCACATTGATACCACTTTCCAGACCACCTCTTCGAACCCCAGAAACACCGTTTCCGTATTATTTACATAAACCTTATTTCCCTCTAGGGTTACGTCCCAATTACCCTACCGGCTAACCTCGCCAGTTCGAATCTCTCAAGCCGTTTTTTACCCGCGCATATTCGTTCCACAACATGAGTTCGCCCGACGAGATTGTCGACTATCTCGTGGAGAATGTGGCCTTGTTTGGGCCGGGTGGTGAGTACAGAGCGATGAATGAAACAGTTGCGACGCTGTCTGTGAATTTTTTCACTGAAAAATGAAATTTTCGATGCCCGGGAATTTTTTCTGGAGACTGAGGAACACGCGAGAAATGGAGATAAGACGTGTTGCTAGGTGCAAGTTGATGGTGTCAACAGATAGAGGCCGTTGCAAAGATGGCAGCTGCTTTTTCCACGCTTTCGGAGCTGTTCTAAGAAGAGCAATGTTCGAAAAGTCGTTAATGAGGTGGCTCCATGTATGCAATGTCTGAAATTTCGGTGGCGTTCGAAAGCTACGCGTGGGGGGAGTTTGGTGGATCTTTTGGGATTTGTGTACCGCCAAAACTCATGGAGCTGCGTGTGAAAAGGTGACTACGAGAAGTTTGAAAGCTGTCTACACGGCAGAGTTTTGGTGCTGTGGCTATGTGGCTTGGAGGGAGTGTTCTGGGGGTGCAAGAGAAGGTATGGACGGAGACATGGGGTACTACTGTCAAAGGTGCGTGTTCTATGGTCGTTTTCTGCTTGTCAAATTCTCCATTGTCCATTTTTGGCGCGGTGACGAGTCAGACTAAGCAGATGACTGTAGTAACAGCATTCTACCTGTCCCGTAATTACTCTCATGTACCGCCCTTCTCTCATATACTTCAGTTATGGATATTCTGTGTTTACAGGGGTACATAACTACAATCAACCAGACACTTCCAACCCTCCCACAACCCCACCGATCTAGTCTAGCATACTTTTGGTCGCTGTGAACACCCCTGTGAAGTTCATTTGCCTCTACCTCACTTCCCCATCGAGCTACGGCCTTTTTTGTGTTTTTCTTTTCCTAAAATCACCATATCTCCCCCAAAAGCACCCCAAGTGCCCTGAATCTCCTCAGTTCAATTCCCCCGTGTGTTGTTGTCATTTCGCGACCTTCGGCCGCTCATTTCCTCTCTAACCCAGGCGTCACCCTCCCCCAACTCTGGTCTCTCTCCTACGATCGAGTCCCCAACCTCACTCCCAAGCTGCAATCGGTCATTTGGAAGTGGCTGATGCACCATCCGAGCATGGTCGTAGGCGTAAACGGTGAAGACGAAACCGATACCGTGAAATCACTCGATTACAAGACTCTTACTGAAACTCACCCCTTGGACTCTATCCAAGTCTACACCGACGAAGATACTCAATGGCGTACTTTGACCGGTCGTCCCAAGAAGAACAACCCCATTGGAGCTTTCCCCTTTGAAGCTCTGTGTGTGGTTGCTGCTGCTCGTGAAGATGGAGCTACTGCTGTTCAAATCACCAAACAGACCGGTCAGGACGCGCGTTCGATTTTTGGACGTGTTAACGCACTTATGGACCAAGGTCTGGTGTCTCGATTCCCCTACTATGCCGGCCATAACACGAATTTGATTGTTTACCGGTCGTTTGTGGCTGCAAACAGACGTAAACTGGGTATTACTACAGGCAACCCTGGCTCGTCTGGAGCTGCTGGAGTGGATATTACCGATTTTCGAAAGCGGCTAGTTGAAGCCACTCATCTGGCCCATAATCGGATTCGGCAGTATCTCGATTTAAGAGACGAAATGGGCTGTGGTAAGACTCGTCGGTTGAAATCGTACTTTGCTCGAGCTGTGCGTCAGCTGGAGGCTAACGGTTACGTCAAACGAGTCTACGTGTACCCTGACCCAGCCAAGGACGAAAAGTACTACTGCTTGAAGTTCCTCAAGCCCTATGTCAACACCACTGATATGGCTGGTATGGATGAAGACGATGAGGAGGAAGAAGAGGAGGAGGAGGAGGTGGAAGCTGAAGAGGAGGAGAAGATTATGGGATCTCTGGATGTTATGGACGATGAGGTGAAAATGGAAGATGTGGATGAGCCTCTTCAGCCTGAGGAGAATGCTCATTTGATTTCGTTCAACCGGTTTTATCCGCTGATTAATCAGATTTTCAACCTGACTCAGATTCGAGGTTCACATGGTATTCCGGCTATGGAGCTGTGTCGGTTAACGGCGGGTATTTCATACACGCGTATGTTTTCTCGGTACTTGGAGGGTTTTGCTGAACGGACTACCAAAAACAAGACTGTGAAAAACAAAAGCGATCCTGAACTGCAGTACCTCAATCTGATTCGAGGTCTGGATGTCAATGCTCGAACCAAATACTACAGATACGTGACTGAGATGGACTACAGAGCGTTTGTCGGAGAGGCTCCTGATCCCGTTTGGGGCAATTTCAGACCGTTTCCTGTATCTGGAGCGAAAGCAGCGACGAAAATCTACTCCAATCTCGACGATATGCAGCATAAGCTTGGTTCTGAGATTCCAGGAGTGGTTCTGACAGCTACAGTCACTCTAGAGTCGGGAGAGGAGTTGAGATTGGTTACTTTCAGAGGCCATAACCTGGCTCCTGCTTCGGGTGTCAAAATCTCGCTCCAACAAGGCTCAGGCGAAGTCAGACCAAGAGGTAGACCTAGAAAGAGACCTGTGGAGGAAGATCCTGATAAGCCACCTGCCAAGAAAAGAGGCCGAAAGAGCAAGGTGGAGCTTGAGCGCATCAGGCTTGAAAAGGAGGCTGCAGAGAAGGCTGAAAAGGAGGCTGAGGGCTCTATTGCCGAGCAGGCAGTGGCTGCAGTTCTTGCTGAAACCGATCCTGTGGAAATTGCAGTCCGAGAAGAAGCTGCTGCTGAAGCTGCTGCCGAGGAACCTGAGCCTGAACCTGTTCCTCTGACTTCTCGAGGAGTAGTGTCGTTTGCAGCTATGGAGCGGAAATCCCGAATTTTGAAACTTCTTTCAGCCAACGATGGCGTCCTAGAAGGTGGTAAACAGCTTGAAATCATGTTTGACGCTTCGTATTCTCGATCACGAAACGGAAAAGTCGACTCCAAAACCCTCATCAGAGATATCAACCAGCTGGAAGATGATGGAAAGGTGTATCGAATCTCAGTCAATGTGGGTAAAAGCAGAGACACGGCCATCATCCGATGGATGGTGGTTCACTCGTCTCTTCCTCGAGATGCTCCTCAGATTTTGGATCTCAAGGCTTCCCTTATTCACCGAACAAAGGTGGCCAATGGACAGTCTCCTGCAGCCAACCCCATCAGAGAATCGCTCTCGGGAGCCTTCAAACTGTACCATAACCCTGTGGCTAACCCTAGACGGTCTCTAGGCAACGAGGACAAGTCTCCTCATCGAGTTCAAGAGCCTGGAAGTGATGGACGGTGGATCAGTGATACGCGAAAGACCGTGCCTCGAAAACGCAAGTCCATGCGGCTGCATATCGACAACTTTAACGATTTCGCGCATGAACATGCCGTTACTGAGCCGGCTTCTACCTACCCCCATCAGCAGTACCAGCCTCAGTACTCCATGGACTATGCTCAGGAGTACTCTTCTCAGCATCCCACGTACAATGCTCTCAACAACCAGTTCACTACTGGTCTGGACGATTCGCTGATTGAGCCTGAAATGATTGCCCAGGCTACTCTTCAGAGCCAGCCCAAGAAACGAACAAAGAAGGGCGACAGACTGCCGTCTTCGGACCCGTTGAAGATCCTGGAACATGGTATCAAGCGAAAGAGCAAGCTCAAAATCGGAGCTACTCCTTCAGTCTCTCGATCCAGAATGTCAGGAGCTAGACGGTACGATGTGGAGGATAACGAAAAGTTTTTCCGACTGACAATCGTCGCCAGATCGTTCCATGGAGGTTCTATTCCCTGGCAATCACTCGCTGGACCTCTCAGACTGCCTTCTTATGCAGCCAAGGCAAAGTGGCCGAGAGTCAGAGACATTATGGGCGGTGCAAAGGTGGTTCCTGCTGCTATTGAGCAGTTTGAAGACTTCTTCTACGAGCAGTATAGACAGGGCAACATTGCTCCGTTCACCAAACTCGAGGAGGTGAATTTGGAGGATCTGGCCAACCTGTGGGCCATTCATGAGCCTGAACTGCTACCTGATACTACAGCCACAGCCTTTCCTCTGCTGGAATCGTACCAAGACAACCAGAAACGGTACCACATGTCTGTTCCTCTGGATTTTGACGACTCGGATCCCATTGATACAGTGCTGTCTGTTCAGAGTATGGTCAAGACTGAGGAGGCGTTGACCAACAGTCCTTTCCTGGTCAAGTCTGTGCCCAAGTATGTGGATCCCAACCCCAAACCTGTCCAAGAAGCCATTGCCGTCATCAAGTCCATTATCGTTTCTGATGATGCTACTTATGATGAGCAAGCTGCCAAGGAGCTGTTGACTCCTTTCGGAGAGACTACAGTCGCCGAAGCTGTCAACCAGCTGGACAAGCAAAAGGTGGTCAACTACATTCCTCGAGATATGGAGAAACGAAACCCCGGGCGAAATTTCGCGTTTTCGGATAAATTCTGGAATGCCGTTTCTGTGCGATTCTCAGCAGGTCTGGAGGTGTTCAATGAGGCTATGAACTTTGACAAGTCTATGCGAGAGTGTGTTAATTCGTCTCGAGGTCTGGTCATGTCTAGACTGGCTCCTGATGGATCTATGATGGCTATTTTGGATCTGGTGTACCACAGAATCATTGACACGGTTCGAGTCAACGATACCATTGGTTCGCTGATCAAGGGCTACGTTTCTAGATCGGTGGATAAGGACAAGCTCGACTGTGACATCATTTTCCGAGGGTTTGAATCTCTGTCTCTCAATGATGCTGCTCAGAATGTAGACATTCCTCCTCCTGTGGAAGGCTACCGAATCTGGAAGGGGATGCATGGAGAGGTGAATATGCCGATTTGGAAGCACGTGACTTCGCTCTTTGTTCTGGCGGTGGCTCTGAGACCGGGAGTTACTGTGGACTTGCTGGCTGTAGGGTTGGTTAATATTCTGACAAAGGAGGAGATTAAGGATGTCATGAAATGGCTATGTGATAAACAGTGTTTGAGAAGAGGAGAGTGTGATGGGTATTGGTTGAGACAGGGGTGGTATAATGTCTTTGCTTAGCTTAGCCCCGAAGAACGCTGTAACATTTGAAGGAGAGCGTAGCTCGACTGAGAATGTGCAAGCGTCTCTGAGGGGTGTTGCACTCACTCTAACAACTGTTGTGTTCACACCCTTCGGATTTATTATGTATTAAATGTATTGCTTGTTGAATAACTAGAGCTAGCTCGACTGAGAATGTGCAAGCGTCTCTGCTTACCTTACTACTGTTGAATGGTAAAACCTGAACGTGCATTACTCACAGGTTACCATTATGGAGACAAATCCATCTAGACATGGATTTGACTGTATCTGTCGGTATGCCCTGTCACCCTCTCTGACTAGAGTGTACAGACTCTCTGATGTATCCCTCCCTTAGGAGAGATGAGTCTGGTTGTTGGAACGTCGGAAGTGATATGTAAGTCGTTAATGTATTTGTTATATAAAATTTAGTTTATTCAACAACTACCCTCTAACTGGTAACAACCATTTACCAAATTATATGGGTTTTTTTTTTATTATGAATTTGTTTGCTGTATCAAATTGTGTTCCGTGAGAGACGAGTCTTACAACCCTTCAACTACCATGGAAGTCGTGTATTCTGACTACTATTTGCAGTATTCTATCATGAATATACAGTATGGCGAGGTTTATTTCGGTGGATATCTACAGTGTCCTGCTATCTATATGCTCACTGACGTCATTCCTTCAAACCAGCTTAAGTTTGACTGCAGACGACTGGTCAAATTGAGCAAAGTGTCGGAATTTATTTGGGAATATTTTGCTACGAATGTGAAGCCCTGGCTCGTGCGATTCCAGTGGTATAATTAGTTTTTCCGTACCATTATCATAGCGTGCAGTATCCACGTTTGAAGTTGGCGTTGGCATACAAACTACAAACTACATGCTTGAGACGGGTTTTTTGGCACAGTTTGAAGTCCATTTTGACGCAGATAAATTGCAAAAAAAGCTAACTTTATCTGATTGAAGATTAGTTAGCTCTTCAACTAGACCTGAACAGCACTCCAGCACCTTGGATAGCCCAATGCAGTTATAATTGATTCGTAAAAATCGCAAAAACTCAAGGTGGCTCTCGTAAGGTACTGTAGCTATAACCTCCGTCTCTTTAGTACAACCCCAATTCATCTCTCTGTTCTGTTACCTCAACGGGTTTTATCTTCGGTTTAAGTTGAGAGGTCCATTCATGCAAGCGTCAAACGGCGGTGTGCAAGGGCCTGTTCTGGAAGATTGAACTCTGATATGCATGGCATCGTACGAGACAATACGGAGTAGCAATGTGTTCCAGCAACTTCGGTCATTTGTGGTGAATGTGGTGTATACACACACCCTCGTTACAGTATAATGTCACACGCCCCTTATCCCAATCAAGAAAGAACTACTTGTACTTACGTATCGTACTATCTCCACAGTTATGTATGCCCCTCTTACCCCCACTTTCACCCTCACCAAACCGCCTCATAATATGTTCATGCATCTCGTAACAAATATCCTCACCTTGCTCTCTCATAACGCTGATAATAGCCCCTCTTCCCTCACACCCCTCACACCCCTCAACGATACGACATTGTTTGTAGGGTTGCATCAGAATTGTACCAGAGATCAATGGCTTTGTATGTCTCAGTAAGGCTGCAATTTTAGTCGCCACTTGATCCGATACTCTTTCAATCGTACGATTAAACATCACCTTAGTTACACTGACCTGTCATATCAGCCAAGCTAACTAAACGAGTACCGGTACTGTAACTAACTAAACAGCTTACTAAACAGCTTACTAAAACGCCCTGCAAACACCACCCGTGTGCCCCACTCACCTCGGCAGCTTACTATTCAATAATCAGCTCATTCCCGGAACAACCCCGCTCGATAAGGTACCAATATGCCTTTAGGGTTTCAGGGAGGAGACCAAAGTCCAAATCAGGAAATAGCGACAGAGGAGTGTGTCAAGTTGACCCACACTTGATGCGAAACAATTGCCCAATTATGCAACCTTATGGAGGTGTAGGTTTGAGGGGGAGGGGATGTAGTATGTCAACGCAGCGTGGGCAATTGGTTGTTAAGAGACGTAATGTTGCTGTAGTTGGAATCATTGAGTCATTCTAAACAGTTTCACATTTTCAAATTTTCAGTAGCGTCATTTTTGAGTGTTTGAGGGGAGATATGGGTTTTTCAAAATACGGAAAAGTTGATCCTGGACGAGATATTAGGGGAATTGATGCAATTGTTTGATATTCAGACTGACTACGTCAGTCTCTATAGACTGTCATTTTCCTGGACCTCCTACATGAATATCCGCTGCTTAGTCAGCAGAAAAGTTGTCGTTTCGGCCAGATTTTGATGCAAAAGCTGGGGAAAGAACTGAATCCATTTGTAACCGTTAATATTCGTCGGCTCTGATCAATTGAGCATTTTAAAATTTTCTTCTGACATATTTTTCTACATGTTGACAGTTTAACGAGCATAAGCAATGTTTAGTCTGGTGAAAAACGTCACTGGATATTTTCTCAAGGCCACTGAAAAGACCCAAAAACACACGTGAACAATCTCTTTGTATCATTAGTCCCTGTACAGCACTTGTAACTCATCAAGAGTGGATGGTGAGTTTGAAAATACTTAGGAATCTAACTAAAACTCAACGATAAAAGCAATTCTCAAACTAAACCGTCCAGTATTGAGCCAAGTAGATATCCATTTACTTGATGCACATACTGTAACTACTGTTTATAAATGCATGTTTATGCTTGAATGGGGCTTGTGCAAGGGGACATTAATATTTTCTTTGACGCCAAGTGCTGCATATTTTCCACTACTTCTCGTATAAGCAGATCCCGGCGGCTAGTGTCTGGTCAAAAGCCGTATTAGCAACACTGAGTAACGGCGAATTTCAGCCTAAGAAAAAATAACCGATAACCAAATCAAAAATAAGGTTACACTGCCCTGAAGGAGAAGACGAAGGTACTGGATGAATATGAGAGTAATTGATGCGAGATTTTGAATACGTTATGTTCAGGTGTATATGATCACGTGATCAAATCCACACCGTGATCTGATCACCACAGCAAATTCTGTCTCACATCTTCCGTCCAAATAAAGTTGTTATCCAGGCACAGACACACATACAACTTCATGACGTGGAGTCAGCCACAGGACATACAAACCGACGAGTTCCACGGAGTAAACGGAGTTCAGCAAGATTGATCAGTGAGTATGAGTGCAAGGAAGGTGGTGTGGTGAAAGATGTGCAGAGATCACAGTGATTGACTGGCTGCTGTGATCTATGATGTGGTATAATGACCTTACCTTATACTGTATATCATGATGCCAATAAGGCGAGTTGGATGTGCTAGGACTGGTATACATCTAGTGATACATGAGCTCGATCCTCATGGCTCCAGATTGGATGATCTGGTCTGTTTTAGTGTGTTGACTGGCTGCTGCGTGGCATTTGCTATGGCTATACCATCTGCTGTATCTCACGACTGTGGTTAAGGTGATATGGCGGTGTTAGGATTGGGGTACTGAGATATGGTTATGACTGTGACCAGTAACTGGTATCAGCTAGTTGTGATCTCTATGGCTCTGACTCGATGATATGGTCTGTTTCAGTGTGATTGGCTGACTGCTAGGTTCTAGTTTACAATGGCTATCAGTGTATCTCATGATGCAATCTAAGGTGATATGGCGGTGTTGGGTTATGCATCTTGCTTAGCTGTGATGGTATGTCGGCCACCTGTTACCAAGGCACTACGTGAAGCAGAGTGAGATATGGTTATGACTGTGATCGTATACATCTAGTGCTACATGTCTGAGCATGAATACTGTGGCTTCAGATTGGATGATATGGTCTGTCACAGTGAGGCTAGAAGTATACTTATGCATATTGCTGTTTACGTGCTGTGATGGTGTCTATGCTATACAGTGTACTATGATATCACTGCAGCTGACTTGAAGCTCTATTCTGTATCTTCTTACACCAGAGTCTGATGATCAAAGGCATGTCCTATTTACCATGGTCAGTCAACTACAGTGTGTCTACTGGTCGTCAACCACGCAACTCACTTCCAGTCATAAGATACAGTGCCATGTTCATTCAGAGCATATAGCAGTGTCATAGAACATGCTATACAGGACTGCCACGTTACTGTTCAGTACCGTATAGTCAACATCATACAAGATATCCACAGCAGTAACTCACTGTCATCTGATGTTACAGCCTTCTCTAGAGTCTTATGAAAGATACTATTGTACACTGTACATGGCCACATCTGTCACTCTAAATACGGACAAACAGTCTACTGGGTCCGTTCGAGACCTTCGGCCTCTCACTTCCGTTGTTAACCCAGTGCTCCCCTCTGAAATCTCCCTCCAAATTCTGTCCTACTGCAACCTCGAAACATGCCTCTCTTTCTGTGACACATGCACCACTCTAGCGACGTTAATCAAGTCGATCGACGCTTCTTTTGTACGCCAAAAGGTGCTGGAACGAGTGCCATGGATGCAACTGGATGAAGACGAAAAATTCAACACATGGCTGAAATGCGCAAGAGTCATTAGAGCAAGAAACAAAGCCACATCACGTGACCACTACGTACCAGGCACGGATTTTCTTTCTTTGTTTCCAAAATGCGTCCCAAAGGAGGAATTTTTGGAACCTCGTCACGTGACAGAACCTCCCAATACGTTCAAACCGGTGTTTGAACAGAAACTAATGAGGGAAGTGGGTGGGGAAAGGGTGTATCTCCGTGGTAACAGGGTAGTTAGCCCCGACCCTGGGCCTGGCCCTGACAACAACCCTAACCCTGATGGCGGTAACCAAGGCAACGGCGCTGTTCCCCGTCCTGGTCCTGGTCCTGGAGTCGATGCCAACCCTGGCCCTCGCCCAGAACATACCCCTGGCCCGCGCCCTGACCCTAACCTTGGTGGTAACCACGGCAACCACCCCCCCCTAATCCTCTCATCCACCCCCATGGTGGCCCACATTCGCACCTTTGACACAATCCTGCCTTGTGACTACCTCGCCTACCGTCCTACCCTAACCCAGTCTCCTTCCATTTTCGACCAGTACCAAGTCGTCATCAAATTACCCTCTTTTGAAAACTTCTGTGTTCCATTTGTCCATCTTCTTCCTAATTCCTCCAAAGCCATTTTAGGGATACATGTCAAGTCGGATGCCGGTATACTTGAAAAAGAAGAACAGACTTTTCTTTATTTGATAGACTCCAACTGTCCGTTGAAGGTTGTTCTGATCTGTATACTGCCCTCCAGACCTATAAAATGGCGAGAGATATTACGGGAAAATTGGAGACGAGAAATCGACAGTATGGTTCCGTCACGTGACTTTGACGTTGCTTTTTTCCACGGCCTTTTGTACATTTACTGCAAAGGCAGACTGGTACCTCTTTGGATAGACACTGAGAATGATGTGTGTGATGATGAGACTCCCTTTGCATCTGCTGATAGTTATCTGGGCATGTTTCCGAGAACTAAGGTTAGGGCGTGGTTCAATACCCGGAAGCACGTGATATGTACTGTTTCAGGCTACTTACCCTGTCCTAGAGAAGATTCTGTCTTGATTCAAAACAACAGATACATTACTCTCAGTGGCACTGGAGGTAATTTAGTTGGAGATTTGAGCAGTAACGTTTCGTATATTGTTCGAGACGTTCCTTGGAGTGATTCGTTGATATGGGTTGGTTTGGAAAAAGATAAGGTGGTTTTTTATAGGCAGAGTCCTAGTCCTAGGCCTGATACCACATATTCAGACTCTGAAAGTCGACTGGGTATCTACTCCAACTGGGAACAAATTGTTCAACACGGATGGGGCTTTCATGTGAGAGATGTGGGACAAATGGTGCCTAATTATAGACAGGTCAGGATGGAGGTTGAGGGCGATTTGTAGGATATTTATATATTTATTGAGACACGTGAGGACAGCGAAAGGTCCGTCTTGTAAGTGATTATCTAGTACTATAGGAGAATATCTGAAATCTTGTGCTCAAAAACTCAACTATTAAGTTTTGCCAAAAGTCAGTCCAGACTAAAAAACCACTTATCGGGCTCATTTTTCACTTAAATCAAAAGTAAATGATATCACGTGACTCACCAAGACCCACTGAATACACCCATCCATCTCCTATCTCAATCAGAGCAAAACTCGTTATTGAAAAATAAACTTTTCCCCATTTTTAATTGAGAAAAAAATTGACATCCGAGAGATTCGAACTCTCGCCTCCGGAGAGACCAGGATATTGATTCAGTCACCTGAACCTGGCGCCTTAGACCACTCGGCCAGAATGCCAGTTTCTTGATTTTGAGAAAAACGTGCCCACAACTATCTGAAATTTGCGAAAAATCGCGCCGCAATTTTTGCCTGGGAGGCGTTTCACGTATACTATGTGACCATGAAGAGCATCAGAAGATCGTTGGAAGAACTGTTTGGGTGTTCTCTGATGAAAGAGGGACTATCATGTTGTTAGCGTTCAGTTTGGACAAGAATCAAGGGAAGTAGCTGTTGCAGCTCTATTAAAGTGAGATCCATTTAACTTGATTCATAGTCGGTATCTCCTGTTGAAGTAGAGTAGAACAACATACGCAACCATCCTCTGACAGCCACCAAACGCTGGAATTTGTGCTTTCTCGAAGAATGGCTGAACATGAAAACACGAAAAACGCTACTACAATGCTGAAACTTGGGGTACGGTAATGAGTGAACCAGACCCGAGGAGTCCGAATATGTTCTCGAACCCTGCTTCCATCATTCATTATACTGAAGCTCTCCGTACTTCACGATGTTTGTGTATTTTAAAGTATGAGGTTCATGTGAAGGGTGCATAATTTCTGCAATACAAAACAGTTGCCCAAAAGAACTATTACGTGTCTCAAGAGCGTGAAATTTGGTCTAGAGTATCTTGTGGTGTCAACGAATAATCTCAGCCATTAATATCGCAATTTATTAAAACTTTGTGTTTTTTTTTTCAGTTTTTTTTTTCCACTTTTTTTCAGTGTCACACTTAACGAGGATTAGTGTAAAACAATACTTCCCGAAGTGGTATTGACAAAGCTGAAGATGGATATAGGCTCAATTAGTCGTGTTGGTTCAGGCAATCTTTTTCAAAATATATAATCTGAAGTTTTTTCCCCAGTTTGATGAGTCTAGAGATTTGTGGAAACCTGATTTTTGGCTGATTTTTGACAAAAATGCATGTGGTCCCCCCCACAAGCCGAAAAACTGACTTTTTTTGGAAAAAAGCAACTTTTTTTTTTGGTCTGTAATTCAGTTTCTCACGATGTAACCTGCCCCTGGAAGTACAATGCGCTTTGTTTCACCTTGGTACGGTCTCTCCTTGTGGTTTTGCTCAAGTATTTAAATCTCTGCGAAACAAAAGAGTGTCCGAAAAGGTCAAAGACGTGCATCAAGAGTGTGGAAATTGGTAAGTGGTATATTGTGATGTCAAAGCACAATCTCAGCTATTAATATTTCAACTTATAAAAACTTTGTATTTTTTTTTCAGGCTTTTTTTGGCCTTGTTTTTCAGTGTCAGAGTTAACGAGGATTAGTGCGATACATCACATTCCAAAGTGGTATTGACAAGGATGAAGATGGTTTTCCAATCAATCGATCGTTTTCAAGCCGGAATCGTTTTAAAAAATATCAAATCTCCTGTTTTATCCCCAGTTTCAAGAGACCAAAGCATTATGAAATTTGGATTTTTCACTGTTTTTTGCCAAAATCGCATGTGGTCCCCCCCACAGCGTAAAAAACTGACGTTTTTGAAAAAAAGGCAAAAATTTAAACAGTGTCCAAATGGGCCAAAGACGTGCCTCGAGAACGTGGAAAGTCACCTACAGTATATTGTGATGTCAAAGAACAATCCCAGCTACTAATATTGCCATTTATAAACACTTTGTCTTTTTTTTTTAATTTTTTTTTTTCAATTTTTTTCAGTGTCAGGGTTTACAAGGATTAGTGTAAAACAAGAGATCACGAATTGCTAATGACAAAGTTGAAGATGGTATTCGAATTATTCGATCGTTTTTATTCAGGTAACGTTTTAAAAAACATGAAACAAGAGGTTTTTACCCCAGTTTCATGAGACCAAAGTTTTATGGAATTTTAATTTTTTGGCATTTTTTGACAAAATCCCATGTGGTCCCCCCCACAGGACAAAAAGTGGATGTTTTTTGAGAAAAAACAACAATTTTTTTTTGGCCTCAACTTCAGTTTCCAAGGTTGTAGCATGTCTCTGGAAGTACAATGCGCTTTGTTTCACCTTGCTGCGATCTCTCCTTGTTGTGATGCTCAAGTAAGATCATATCAAGATATACAAACCGTGTCCAAACAGACCAAAGACGTGCCTCGAGAACGTGGTAAGAGACATACAGTATATTATGATGTCAAAAAATAATATGAGCAAGTACTTCATGTTCAGATACACCGACTTCTTGCACTGTGCTGGGTACCGGTAGCCGACTATGGTTGTTGAAGATTGTTACAAGTATTATTCGTACAACGGTTTAAATAGCCTAGATACAAAAAATATGACAGAATATATCTGTTCTTGCATCGATTCGAACAGTGAGGTATATGTTCCTATGTTCTGTCACCAACCAAAGTAATCTGCAGTTGCAAAAAAACACAACTCCACATTGGAGCTGCCTTCGACCAGATTTGAACTGATGATCTCGGCATTACTAGTGCCGCGCCTTACCACTTGGCCACGAAGGCTTGTGGGTCGAGGGGTGTTGGGCGTAGTTGGCGCGAGAGGAGCTTAGTAAGCCGGTAGTCTTGACTCTCTGTCTGAGGTTGTATTGAACTGCCAGAAGAGCTTCAACTAAGACAAATACAGGGACCTTTAAGAAATAATGAGCTGGTTTACTTCTGGTAGACAGTGTTGTAACTTGGTCGCAGTCCTGGGTCGCGTCTGTGCATAACTGGTCTCTATGCAATGCACCCGAACTGTTACATGCAGTTTCTTCTCTGAATATGTAATGAAAGACGTTTTCGAGTTAAGTATAATGGTCTTTCAAACACTGAGAAACACAGGGACAAGTTCATTCATATTCTCTTGCCATTTTATGCTGCAAAAACTGAGTAGCGAGAATCTCCACATAGAAACCCACCACAACAGTACAGAACAAAAAAGAAAAACTCTTGATACTCAAAGTACTCTTGCGCCGACCCGGAATCGAACCGGGGGCCCATCGATGGCAACGATGGATTTTACCACTAAACCATCGGCGCGTTTTTTTATAAAAAAGTCCTATTTCGAGGGGGTAGGTGAAATGCCAAAATTTCGGGCGTATCTTCAGAATTAAAAAAAAAAAAAAGCGTTTAATGTATCTTTTTAGATTAATGTATCTTTTTAGAATCAAAAAAAAAAAGCGATTTTCGGACGGGATTATTTAGATAAACCCCTACGGGGAGAAATAGCTTAATGTATCTTCAGAATTAAAAAAAAAATTTCGTTAAAATGCGGTTTCATTGGCTGTAGGATGTTTATTCGGCGTCTTTTAATCAATTACAACTTGTTCCAGCTCGTTTGGACACGTTTTGGATAAGTATGATGCATACTTGTTGTGCATGCTGTGTTGTGGGTGAAAAGAAGACTCTTTATATTGATAAGGGAGAAGTGGGTTTTGGATAGAATGTTTGGAAGACGTTTTGAAACCCCTTGAAATCGAGTATTTGAACTTTTATTTCAAGGGTTAACTTCTTAATAACCTGCCTAGGACTCTCCAACACTTTCCGCTTCGAAGTTCATTTTCGTTAAGTCCTCGGTGAATGACAGAAAGTGATACAGAGATATAGAGTTCTCTGGAGAGATTAAGGAGCTCTGAAGACCATAATGGTACTTTTAAATCTCTTGCCAGACTTATATTGCTTTGGTAAGATCCAAGACAAGTTTTGTTAACAAAACCTTATCTGTTTGATTATTAGTATTCTTGGCAAAACTATCACGATCAAGATACCACAGATAGAAAACTAGAGTTATTGTTCCATATTTGTTACACAATGCTACATTTGGAACCCTACTATATTATTCATTTCTTCTCTAGACCAGTAATAAATTTCCGACGCTGAGTAATCACCCACTCGGTATACTCCTTCAAATTTTCCTTTTTTTTCACCGCCTGGCTAGCTCAATCGGTAGAGCGTGAGACTCTTATTCTAAGTAATCTCAAGGCTGTGGGTTCAAGCCCCACGTCGGGCTTCTTTTTTTCTTGCCTTTTTAAAGTAAAGTTAGTTGGGAATTTGAAAAGTGTGTAGGAGAGTAGACAGAGGTGGTGATGGATTAGTTTTTTAATGACTGTGAAGATGGGGAGGAGGAGATCAGAATTGAATTGATTTTATATCAGTAGACGTATTTTTGGAAACGATTTAGGGGTTTTTTGCAGTGACTAAATTGAGAGTTTAGTCACTGCAAAAGCTTATTTATTTAGTGAATTTTTAGTCTCGTATTAATGCACTAAAATCACCTTATTTTTTTTCCAGATTTAGACAATCAATAACCTATGTTCAGGTTCATCTTTTACCATATTTAATATTTATTTCTCACCACATTATTCATCCCTTTTTGGTGCTGACGCTTTCCTCCCAAAGCGGAACTAAAAGTCCCAATTCGTCAACTACTTTGTCCAAGTTGGGTAAAGATGTTTTTTACACATTACAGAATGATATTAAAGAGCGTGTATCTCGCTGGATAGTACTCCGAACAGAATAAAAATTAGATGGTTACAATGATGAGATGTAGGGGTATCCATTACGACTACTAGTCACGTGACTACTGCCTCACCCACTCGTCACCCGCCCCATAATACTTATTCTACAAACCCTATAATTAGAGACGAAATAGCTACACCACTACCGTCCATATGAAACGTCTTTTTTCTTCTTTTTTTCTCTTCGTACAAATGGACACAGCCACTATTCCCAATCTCGTGACACAGACTCAAAACCTGCTGTTTTCGGTGCTCAACAACATCATTCGCAGCAAAGACCGGATCCGCGAGAAACGAAAGGCGTTGCAGGCCGCGGAAAAGGTGGTCTTTCAGTGTCGCCAAGAGCTCAAGAGGGAGCTGATGGGGTTACAAAGGGCCGAAGAACATATGCGGGAATTGGAGGAGGAGTTGAGGGTGATGGAGATGGTGTAGCCGTCAGGAGTTGGGAATGGATACATAGAGGCGTTGAATGGTATTTATTTGTGATAGAAGATGGGTGTATGATAGATGGCTAATATGATAGTTACAATATTGTAGACAGTATTTATAGACATGATATGGCCTTATTTCAACTCACAGCTAATTAACTCTGTAATCTTGAGACTGTTGACTCTACGGTTGATGGAGTTATGGGGGTTTTCGGGCCAAAAATACTGGCTACACTACATGCTGTACCTGCTACACGTATACTCATTTATTTTCAGTGATACTTGTTGTTTCTGTTGTGTTCAGCTAAAGGAGCTACTAACCTGCCTATATAAACCCAACAGTGTTTAGATATCCAGTACTGTATGTTGTTTCTAGCTAGCAGAGCCGACCTTAAGAACATTACAATACTGAGAATCGTAAATTAGTCATGTTGATATCAGCTAGTCCTACATCCTTGCTTATGTCTTCCGACTACATACTGTACACTACCACTTGTACATCATTCTTACAAAGAGCTTTTTTGAAAAATATATATAAATTTTCTCAGAAGAGAGATGTACTGACATTATAGTACCTGGTAAGGTACTAACTGATTGTCTCGCTTGTAGATTAGTTATAGAAATAATATTTACAGCTATATTTACAGCTATTTACAGCTATATGAGTGTGTAGTATTCTTGTCTGATATCTCTGGCGCTGTTAGTTAGCATCATAGATACAGGATGTACCCTACTTTTTTTGACACAAGAATGGCAATATCTCCAAAAAGATACCCAAAATATATTGTGTAAGATGGTTCCCATTGCAATCATTTTATACCTCCACAATATTTTTTCTATTAATTACAGTATATATTGATGAAGTTAAGGGATTTGTGCGACAAAATTTGGTACCAGCCTACCGTATGAAGCCCCCCCAAACGTGTCCTACAATGAGATTAATTTAATTCAGCTCTATATCGAGCTCTGAATCCCCTGGAGCTCTCAGAATTCAGCTCCAGGTCATAGTTCTGAATATTTCACTTTTCAAAAAAAAAAAAAAAAAAAAAAAAAAAAAAA
>ULGX01000004.1:827772-851779 GCA_900519075.1 Yarrowia bubula
AAAAAAAAAAAAAAAAAAAAAAAAAACTGGCTCGATGAAAATAGTATGTTTTGGAGGGCTGTGCAAACTACCGTACCGGTACTGTACTTGTATCATCATTCTTTAACGACTCATTATGTTTCTTAGAATTGATATTTTCGGACTTTTGAAGAATCAAACTTGAATATCTCTGCGAATATCCAATTGAAAGGAAATAGATAGACAAACTGACTGCCACAACTTGAATCGGCCGGTTTCGATAAATATTCAACTCGAATAATTGTCCAAAAAAAAAACACGAAACAACGTATTTGACAATATTTCAACAATTAATTGTGGGTACTAAGTAGAAGCGACAGAAAGTGAATCTGATAGTTGAAGGGCTCCTACCAGTAAAGACTTACAGATAATAGAAAATACCAATCACTGATGCTATTCTGTCAGAAAGAGGTGAGTGCAGTATGTACACTGTTGTAAGGCCTGTTCCTGGGGAATGATCACATTGAGTTAATAGTTGAAACGATCGCTGTATTACTCTCATACTCACCTGAGTTAATAGTTGAAACGATACCTTCCTACATTTTTCGATAGGATATGTTTCAATATAGACCATGAGATAATCCATAATTAAGTTTTTGTTCAAAATCAAGAACTCAAGAAAAACCAATATTCCCCTTCAACACCCATACACCCACTCAAAGACCCTCTTACATAGTCTTAAAATACTCCCCATCTTCTCCCCAATCCAACCATCCAGCCTACATTCACTAAAAAATTTACACCTCTTTCCTGTGGTATCATAATTCATTGGGTTAAATGCATGCAGCGGGTATATAGTATGTAAAGTCACGTGACTGCTCGGGGTGACGTAGTTGTAGAAGCTAGTTAGTAATCACTCACGTGATCATCTCATCTCATCAGCACCAGCTTTCTCTTTGCGGGATCGTTGGCCATGAGTTTTCGGCCAGACGCGTTGGCCGCTGAACCGAGAGGTTTTCTGTGAGGTGCGAGTTCAGACTGGGTTAGTAAGCGTGGATTTGGAGCATGGAGGTGTTGGATGGACCTAATGAGCTGTTTTTTGAAAGAAAAAAAAAATTCAGTTTTTCAAAATCAAGCCTCTGGACGAACGAGTGGACCAATCGAGCTCAGGTTTTAACTGGAGTATCATTGACGTCCACGTAACATCGTGTCAAAATCTCAGACCAATCGAAAAACTAACCACCTCATAAACATCCGTTATACTCACATCATAATAGACATAATCCTTGGGTTTCGGTCCGGGCGAATCAATCAGACCCAACGGTTTCCGTTTCGGAGTCGCCGGGGACGCCGGACACAAACTCGCTTGAGACACAAACGCCTTTCCTCGAGGCAGCACGTTCTCTTTATCGTCTCTGTTGTTGAGAGACAGAGAGGCCACTTTGCGGGTGATGTGGCTGACTTCGTCGGTTGCCGAGGCAGCAACGTTGCTTTTGTTGGCAGTATCTCGGAATGGCTGCAGTTTGAGCATGGCAGCTTTTTTGTAGGGGGTTGTAGATGGTGAGGAAGAGAGGAGGTGTGCAGAGCTTAACATGCAGCAGTGTGGAAGCTGTGCAGGGAGTAGTCCAAAGGGGGTAAGTGGATTAGGGTATAATGGAGAGGTATGAGAGTGTGTCACGTGATCTCAGAGTCACTGGAGTATTCAAGATTTCCCCCTATCACCGTGTGTTTTCTATGGGTACATCTTGTTTGCACTGTACTGAGCGCTACAGTGTTCGTAACCCAAAAAGAACAACACTGGTGTGTTCAGCGGAGTGAGGAGAACAAGATGAGCTGTTCAAACGTCTACTTACGGGAACTTCCACCTGCCACTTTTTGTATCTTTGATCTGGGAAATGACCAGTCACTTGCAAAATCCGATTGTGTTTAGGTTGTTTAATTTAAGCCGTTTTGGGACGAGTCTAAATACTCAGGAGAAGGCATTTATCACGTGATCAGAGGTAGCGGTGGTCACGTGAATAGTACAGCAAGAATCACCGCGTTTTTTACATCACGTGACCTTTTCCCCGAAAGGAAATACCCCAAATTTCAAAAGTTTCCCTAACAACGGTTGTTTTTCTCTCACTTTGCTAGGGCTGTATACACCACGTAACATATCCTGAGTGCTGTGTGCCTGCTGCAGTCACGTGAGTAGTCTCATTCAAACCGTCTCGATCACGTGATTTCATCTATACAATAATCACGTGACCTCCCATACAATTATCTTCCACAAAATGCACATACCCACATTCATCCAAACCCTGTTTGTTTACATATCCCAAAACGGCAACATGCACACACATATCATACTCTAAATATATGCACTACAGATGCTCACACTTCGAACCTCAGTTCTGACTTGATCACGACTTTTCCAACAACAACAAATACCAAAATGGACACTCCCACGCGTCCCCGAGCGGATCTCAGCTCCATTAATCTCCTCAAGGGCTCAATCAGGAACAGCATCCGCAAGAATCAGGTCGATCGAGGCAGTAATAAGGAAAACGAAGATGGATCCCAGCTCGCTCAAAAAGCGTCCCACCACCATTCCGACACCGCCAAAATGACTGTTGCGTCGCCAGTATTCGTTTCGTCCAACTCTCCCAGCGCCAGGGCCACTTTTGATTCTTCTGGGACCCGAATTCTGCAAAACGGACGTCCTAGTTCTTCCCCCAGCAAGTCGCCGAAGAAACCGACAATGACCGCCAACTCTTCGGATTCGTCCTTTTCCATGCCTTCTCCTCAGATTGCCCACCTGTCGCCGAAATTCACGAAAAACTCGGACGACTGGACAACGCCAAAAATCACACATACAACCAAAAACTTCAAACGGCCCCCCAGCACGCCCCTGACGCCTGGAGGCTTCCAGCAAAACGTGCGACGTGTGAAACTGGGCACTCCAGCGACTGTTAGCACTTGCAACCTGTTTTACCCGCCTTCTCAGGGTCTAGCTGATGGTGAAGATGACGACGAAGAAGACACGGAAAACCATACTGCGCCGTTTCCAAGCATACCTGCTTTCCATATCGACACTCCTGTTGTTCAGAAGAAACCCTTGCCCTCTTTTAACCCCAATTGGGACTCTCCTGACTGTCTGAGTGACTCTACTCCGATGGGTACGCCAGATACAGTGCTCAAAATGAGACAGTACATCACCAAGCTCAAAAGTAAGCCTCGTTTTGTGTCTCTTGGAGGCGAAGAAGACGCTGGAAACGTGTCTTTGTCGAATTCCTCGTCTCTAGATACTGATTTTGGCCCGGTTTCGCCCGTGAAAACTCGAAAAACAGCTTCAATCGACCTCGCCGAACTCGAATCACAATTGGTGACACAGAGATACGATTTGGAGATTGAACAGATGACAGACGTGCTGGACTTTATGAAACTGGAGGCACGACTGAAGGTGTAGAGCTAACGACTGTATTATAGAGTAATGATACCATGAATGTAAGAAACTAGGAGACTGTAGGAGGAGAGTAGAGAGTAGAGAAGGGTTGTGTAGAGCCGTGTGCAAATTTTGGTGTATTTTGTTAAACATTTTTGCTCTACTTAAGAAGAATAAGTAGTGTTGTAGAGAGTTGTTTGGGTGGGTGCTGGAAGGAACAAATTAGTGGAAGGTTAATTAGAGGTGTGAAGTAAAATAGGCTTATTTTTAGACAAGTATAACGGCATGAATATTGATGCTGTGGGGTTCTAAGCGGTATATTTGTGGTCTTAATTGCAACGTGATTCTGATTCCGTTGAGTAAATGCAGATGTAAAAACCAGCCATCTAAGTTTAAGTACTCATCACAGCGAGACTGGAAGGACATAAGCTGAAAGGCTAGAACGGCCTACAGTGAATCTGAAAAGTGCTTTTTGTAGAGCTTCGAATTCTACACAATACGCACTCTTCAGAATTCCCCTAGAGTGACCATAGCCCACATAGCACTCAAGACACTAATGCTCTTCTATTAGGCAAGTGCAGTTCGGCTACAATTCCAGCAACTTAAAGCTATGTCAATATTGGCTACTTATCGAGACTATGATACGGTACAGTACGTTAAACACCTGGAAGTGCTTTGGAGCTTGTAACATGTCTATAAGTCCTGTACCAGTACACTCTGAGAAGAGTTCAGCCAAGTAACTGTATAACTGTAAGGTCTTTGGTATCTAAGACTTCACATCTGTCAGTATCTTAGTCAAAGATGAAGTACTGTATGTACTGTATTGTAGTTCTTCTGTTCTTACTGTGTGTAGTACCGGTAGTACAGCTGATGTTACAACTACACACAAACTAGAGCTACAGGCGAACAAGGAGTTATAAAAAGGGGATATAGAGATCCAGCGAGTCTTTTGACTCATCCAATTCATCACTCAGTGTCTGTTTAATGTCTTTCAGTTTTCTTCTGCTTTGATATCAACTTGGTTATGAGAGTTAAATGGTCCTAGCATATGGAACTCAGGTGAAATTACATGTACTTGTAAAACAATGAAGACCTCAGAAAGCGAAAAACCCAGGAATAATGTCAATATCACGTGATATGGCCTTCAGATCCCTCTGCAAGTACTTGTAGCTAAAATGCTTGAAGCCATGTGCTCTTATTCGTGAACAACTACGTACTGTACTTACAACTAAGGAACAAGATAGTACGTACAGTAGACACTCAAGAAACAGTCAATGACGATGATGAGGTTCTTGTATTTCAACCTCCAAAAACTTTTAGAAGCAATAAAAATTTTCGACGTCGTTTTCTCCCATTTAGTTGACATTTACTTGAACCAAAAAGTCCTTTACGGGATCAAACATGGCCTTCCAGACCTCTGAAACATATACGGAGTAGCTAGAAAGATAGCCAGTAATCAGTTACAAACAAACAAAATGCATTAATCTTCTCACCTATCTTCAATTGCTCTAAAAGTGCATTATAGTAAAACACAAGGCTATTCATTTACTTAAACTTTACTTACCCAAAAGAACACCTTCTATCTCGACGAAAAACCCCTCTATTAAGAATCCAAAAACATAGTCTTCTTTGTCTCCACCAGGGATTCAAAACGACTTCCATAACTCCCCATCTATTCACTCACTAGTTTAGTCTGCATTAACCCGATGTAACCCTGTGTCTAAAATAGGGGTTCACGAACGATCCCTGATTCAAATAACCAATCACGTGATTAAACCCATATAGTACTTTGATTAGTAAGCCAGAACACCCACAAAAACAACTTCTTCTTAGTCACATTATTTTCTACCATTTTTTTAACCCTTTTTAGCTCATTATCAGTGAGACATTTGTGTCACTTTTCAAACGGCGAAATTTGCTCCAATCAATAAATTAGACACACTCACGTGACCGTAACGATCTTACAAATCCAACCATCATAATATCTCAGTCACGTGCCATACAAAAATTCTCTATAAAAAGCAAATCCATTTTCCCCCACATTTTACCTTAAAATCATCCCAAAACAAATCACTGAAAAACCGAGCTCGAGAGTCCAAAATCTGTCCAATCAAATCACTACGTGTCATACACCGCCTATATAAGTCTCCTATTATATAATAATTCTCCTTTTTTTCTGCTGGCGCTGCATGCGGAAGGTGCAGATGAGAAGTACAATTATGGCTGCCTCAAATGAGTGAAAAGTGGACGAAAGTGGTATTTATTGGTATGAGTGGATTCTCCTCAACCTGCTGATTACAACTATCTACTCAGATTTACTATACCTCTACTGTATCTCCCACAAATCATCATTTAAAATCCCGTCAAATAAGGTTTTTCAGATTATGACTTGATTTTAGCTTGCCACATTTGCGCTCCACACTTCTTACTCCACACCACTTTTGAGGCTCTGCACCACGACGCGACTTTCGATACTAGAGACCCGCTACAGCCACAAAAAGATACCAGCAGCATCGCACGATCCTTACTAAGCGATTGGCGTTTTCAGCTTACTCATCCGACGATTTTTGCGTTTTTTCGACGCCGTTTTTTTTTTTTGCTAACACAGAAGTAAGTAAGTATGGCAGACAACATGACTGATGTGATGGACCTGGAGAGTGACATGGAGGTGGAAGTGACGGAGGTGGATTACCCGATGGACGGCAGTGATGCCGAGGATATGTTGGAGTACGAGGAGGGTGCTCAGGAGATGGATTTGGAGGATGACAACGACGGTGTGGTGGATGTGGAGGAACTGGAGGAGCTGGGTGGAACCCCTGGCTATCTGACCATGACTCCGGCCGAGTCTGCTGTGGGGACGCCCGCTGAGTCAGCCTTTGCCAGTGAGGCTGCTGCTGAGTCATCCGCTTACTCAGCCGATGTCGGTGCTTACTCAGCCGCTGAGTCAGCCGGGGCCGGAGGTGCTGGCGGTGCTGGCGATGCCGGCGCTGATGTCGGCGCTGCCCCCGAGTCAGCTTTCCCACCTGGGTCCGCCGCTGCGCTAGTTGACCTAGTCGGAGCTGACTCAGCGGACGCAGACTCTGAACTTTATCTTGATCCCAAACCTAAATCTGCCTCGGCCCATGCAAAGCCTAATCCCGCCCACATGCTACACCTTGCACAACAAAAAAAAGATAAGCTCCCCAACCAACAAGATGAGATATCAAACGGACTCGGAGCGGTGGCACAAACGGGGCACGATGCGGTGGCGGGAGGACATGCGCCAGGGCCACAAACAACAACAGAAGGAACACAGCAAGGAGTACAAGACGGACAAGGGCTGGAAGACGTACCTCCCCCAGGACTCTCCTCTTCCTTCAATGATGCTTCCGTCGATGAAGATGCCGACTATGAAGCAGTCGATGAGCCCACTGATGCTGCCGGGCCTTCCTCTTCCCATCCGGCTGCTCACGTGGACCCTGCTGGTGCTCACAGCGCTGGCCACAGTGTTCACCCTGCTACTGGTGCAGATGCTCATGGTGGCCTCGACCATGGGACTGCTGCTCATGATAGCTCTGGTGCTGGCGGTGCTGGTGACGGCGCTGCTTATGGTACGGGCAGCGACCCTGCCCAAGAAGGCGTTCAGCTCGCTGCAGCGGACGTGCCAGCAGACGTTCATGACGGTGGTGCTGCCGCTGGTGCACCCGATGCTGTACATGCGGCGCATGATGACGCGGCGGCTGGTGGACATGAACAAGCTGCCGCAGATTCTGTGGCGCATGTCCCTGCGGCTGCTGCGGTACACGGTTCGAATGAGCCTAATGCCGGTGAAGCTGACGGTACGGTTGACCTTACTGCCGGTGAAACTGACGGTCCACGTGACCATGTTTCCGGTGAGGGTGTCGATACGCATGTGGAGCAGGCTGCGGGTCAAGATGCAGCAGGTCTACGAGGCGAGATTGATCAGGGGCATGAACGTGCTGAGGCTGAAGATGGTCAGTTAGATGACGGCGGAGAGTTTGCGGAGGAGTTTGAGGATGTGGAGGCTGTGGAGGATGCTGCTGGCGGTGTTGACGAGGCTGTGGAGGCGTCTGCTGCCTCTGGAGGCCCTGGAGCACTTGCTCTAGGAGTCGGGGCTGACCTCCCCCTAGATGAAGCAGCAGCTGAGGCTCTTCAAGGTCACGAAGAGGCTGCGGCTGCCGAGCTCTCCACCAATACAGCCTCCTACTACGATCAGTCGGTCGACCTGGACCTGTCTATTCCTGTTTTGGTGCATTTCGCTGAAACCGGAAAGACGTACCTGGTTTCCGGAGAGCATTCCGACTACCCCTCTCTGTTTGAGGACATCACGGGCTCTGAGCTCCAGGAGTACACCATGGAGGAGGTGTTTGCGTTGATCAGACGCTCTCTGGAGGGTTTCTGCAGCATGGATGAAGAGCTGGTCCTTGACTGCTCTCAAATCGGCCTGACGCTCGGCGAAGACAATGTGTGCAGCCGAGATGCGACGCTGATGGATCTGGTGCGGTTGTTCCAGACGTTTGCGGCCAACACGGTGGACTACAACCGTCCTGCCACGTTTGATATGCACCTGACGCTGAGCCAGCGGTTTATTTCAAACTACAACAGGTTGTACAGTCTGGCGCAGCAGGGGCACGGGTTGGACTCCCGCGAGTTGCAGGAGTCTCGTGTTACGGAGCCTTCGACGGCTTCTACGGGCAATTTGGGCGCCGAAATCCTCGGCTCCAACTCTGCAGCTCTGGAAGATGAAGCCCAAGTAGCTCAGGAGACGCTGAGACAGCAGGAGGCGTCGCTGGAGTTTGCCAAGGGCGCCTTTTCCAATGCTTCAAACGTGGAGGACCCTGAGGATGTGCTTGAGCCGGTTCTTGAGACAAATTATCTGAAACGTGAGGGCAGCGAGCTGGAGGGAGAGGGAGGTAAGAAGAGCCGTGGAGAGTAGTTAGATAGAGATGTACATTTATCTATATAGACTAGAATTGATTGTTGAAAAATCGGTGAATATTTTTTTTCCCCCCGTTTAACCAGGCTGCATTAATTGATTACTTTTGGTTGAGCGGTTTCCCGATTGGGACGACTATTATGGTGTAAGTTTAAGACACTCATCTGCCGCCAATGTGACGTCATTAGTGTGGATTTAGTATAAGGACACGGTGGAGAGAAACGTGTTCAAAGGCCTGTAAAAAAAGAAATTACACACCAAGAATCACTGGGCTGGTGTATACAGATACTCAAGGGTCTGTATAGGGGGTGTTGTGATGTGTATTGTTATGTACACCGTCATGTGCTGTAATTAATTTTTGTGGAATTAAATAATATTTCGTACAGTCGTTTGAGATGAGACTATTATGAGGGGGCTGGCTGTAAATAGCTCATTTGAGATACGAAATTGGAGCTACTGGAGATAGTGTTGTATACGCAGCGTAACGTGTGTTTGAGCTGAGTCAAGTTTCTGTCACATGTGAGAAATGGTGATTTTAATTCGTCTGTCTCAAAATCTGAGACACATGTTGTGTTGAGCTTTACGGGACGTTACGAATGAAGTTATACGAGGTTGAGGTGTTTACTGTATTGACGTAGGCTAAGAAAAATAACAAGTTGTACCGGTATGTATATATTGTATACTGTCTGATATTGTATGGTTGTACAGTGTGAAAAATATATACAAATAATATTGTGGTAAGTGGAGACTGTAAGGTGTTAGTTAGAGTTTACTTGGGGTAGGCTGTAGGGAAGGAATTATTATGATGGTGTGGCATGGTGGAGGGATTTAAAGGATGCAAATAGGATGTTGGAGTCAGTAAATATTGACTGAAGCAATAATATTCGTGATATCATACTTATCCAACCAGTTAAGTGCAATGTTATGAGCCCATATATCGTCTGTTTAGTTAAGGTTTAGTGGAGTTCTAAAGATAGTGCGAATGAAGGGGTTCCAGGTATTCAGGGACCATGAGAGTTTGAATATAGGCTATTTGAGCACGTGGAAAAGTGATGACGTAATAATATTCCCGCTAATATCACCATCTCACCCAGGAAGTGTTGTCTAATATGTTCTCTCTTAAGCTTCACCGGCAGAATAATAATTCAGATGCAACAAGGTGTAATACACATCTGAAACCGATGACTTGTATTGGAGTTGGGTATAATATTCGTCAGCGATGTCTTTCGAATATATCACAAGCCAGATCCTAGTGAAATATACAGTGCCACGAGAAATGGAGCTAGGGAGATGTAAAGTGACTATTCGGAATCAGGAGATCAGGGGCAGCATTTTGGTATAATGAAAAGCACAATTAGGAATTATGCGATATCATTTATAACTACAATTTTGTCACGTCTAATTCTCTTGACAAATTAAGTTAGAAACATATAATGAAGGCAGTCCAGGAGGTCAGGTCTGGGATACTTAGTAATGGGTAATTGCTACGTTATATATGCTCAGGTGATGTGCGCATCACCTGCAAAATGATCAGTTGATAAAAACTAGCACGTATTCCACTTTGTTAGGCTCTGTTAAAATGACGGCACTGGGGTTGAACTCACGGTTCACGAATTATTCCCACTGAACTAAATGATTGGAAATTTTAAATATAAGGGGGGGTTGGTTCGAACCCCACTGGGGCAACATTATAAAACTACAATAAACCAGAAATACCGGTATCAGTGGAATCAGGGAATTGAGAGGAGTCCAGATTTTGATTCAGGAGAATTATACGACTATTATTAGAGAGCCTACACGTACATCCTTGAATATACCTCCGATTTGAAAAATTGAAATTCTAGATGAGCACTAACACTCCATATAATTGAGTTATCCAACATCTCATTCGTTTAGGGCAAAAACCAGTTGTTCAGAAGCTATTCAACAAATGTGAACTAACTCCCAACTGCCTGTCTTTAAACTCTATTCTTCAATTCGACACAAAAAAAAACTGCCCCATAAAAATAAAGCCGTTTGAAAAATAAAATAAATTCGCACAATTTAAGATGGCCCTCCAACAATATACACCCCTTTAACACCTACCCCGTACACTTGTACCACATTTTCCACCGTAACTTGCTCCCAACCCTTGTCCGCCAACCCTAACCCCACCAATTTTCCAACCCCTAACCCTACTGTATGCATCTCTGACGCCTCCTTCTTCACCTCACTCCAACACGCAACCGTTCACTTTTCGACAGGATGAAGATCCGCATCTCGTTAAAATGGCAGCTTTCGTTCGCGGTCAGTTTCACCGCGTTCTGCTGTCTCGGCTTACTCAGCATCATCACCTATTTCAACAATCAGGGCACGGTTTTGGACCTCCGAAGGAACAGACTGACTGTGATTGCTCAGTTGAAGAGTTCTCAGATTGGATATTATCTCAAGAGTTTGCAAACGGGCACCGTATCGCTTGGGTCTCGTGAGTTTATGCAAACTCTGCTCATGGACAGTTACAACGGAGCAGCTATCAACATCACTTCTCAGGTAGATCCGTTTGTGACTGCTTTGGAGAGTAGTGACGGGCTTGGTGGAGTGGTATACGACTACCAGTTTAATCAGATTGCTTCTGTGCTGCTGGATGATCCGATTACACAGAATGTCACCGAGTGGCCGCTGAGTATGTTGCCAGTGAGTCTGTCGCCGTTTCAGAAACAGATTTTGAGAAGCAACAGTTGGATGTTGCAGGGACCTGAGATTATCAACAGCAATGACGACTTTGTGTTTACAATGACTACAGCCGTGGGCAAAAACGGCTTTGAATTCCCCCAGGTCAACGGCAGTGTAGTGGGATACATCACTGTGTTGGTTAAAGCTAACGGACTCAACAGTATCCTCAACATGAACGATGCAGTGACTGAAGCCTCCAAAAGTGATTTGGCCCTGTTGTCGCTCACAGAAGACACGTCTGAAGAGATTTACAAAAAAAGCGGAAACCAGACTTTTATCAATTCTCTGCAAAAAGAGGGAATGGCTTCAGACCAGGTGCAGGACATGAAATACACCTATGCGCTGCCCACAAACTCGTGTCTTACCTGCTACACGTACGAGTTTCCTCTCAACGCCAATGAGGGTGCTTTTGAAGCATATCTAGGCAACTTGTACCAAGTGGAAAACGTCTCATATGGCTCCATTCTTGATGTTCAGTACGCCAGAACTAACGTGGCTGTGGGATATGCTAAAGTGGCAACAAATCCAACCAACCAGTACCCCAGATGGGCTGTTATCGCTGCTCAGAGCCACTCAGACGTGTATAGACCGTTGTACACGTTGCGAAACATTTTGCTGATTTCAGTCTTTTCTCTAGGAGCTGGTGTTTGCTTAGTCACACTGGTGTTGGCTAGTTGGGCTGTGGGTCCTATTCTACGACTGCAAGCTGCTACTGATAGGTCCACTGGAAGAGCTCATAAATTGGCTTGGTGGAAGAGAAGAAGGGGAAGTGTTGGTACTATGGATACAGCTCATAGTGATAAAGAAGATACTCGTGAGAGTCATGTGAGCGAAAAAAACGAATCTTTGGCTAAATCTGACGTTCCAGAAAGCACCAGTTCTGAAGATACTCGGTTAGACTCCCATAATAAATCTTTCCTGGAACTGAAAAAAGTCTCGTCAAACCCCAATATGGAATTCAAGGTGCCTGCAAAGGTGGAGAATCGAAAACGGTTTGTGATTGACGAGTTGACGGAACTCACAGATACCTTCAACATTATGGCTGAAGAGCTCAGAAAGCAGTACGACACTTTGGACCAGCAGGTGAAACAGAGAACCAAGGAGATTGAAAGTGCCAAGGAACTTGCAGAGACGGCTAATGAGGCCAAGACGCTGTTTATTGCAAACATTACGCATGAGCTTCAGACTCCTCTGAATGCTATTCTGGGTCTTACTGCTGTCTGTATGGGAGAGAAGGATGTTGTCAAGGTCAAGAGGAACCTCAAGGTGATTTATCAGAGTGGAGAATTACTGTTACACTTGCTGACAGATCTGCTGACGTTCTCAAAAAACCAGTTAGGCAAGTTGACACTCTACGAAGTGGACTTTACTATTGGAGAAGTGGTCATGCAACTGGAGAGTATTTTCCAGCAACCGTGTCAGGACTTGAACATCAGCTTCAGCATTGTTTCTAGTGACCACACTTTGGTACTACATGGAGATATGAACAGGATGCTGCAGGTTGCCATCAATCTCATTTCCTCTTCACTAAAGTCTTTGACTGGCGGCGATTCAGTTGAGGTGGTGGTTAAGGTGGATATTGAGAAGTTGACGTCGGGTTTGTTGAACAAACGGCACTCGCTGCTTCATAGGGCTAGGGGAAATTCTCAGGGCAACGTGGCGGGTGTTTCCCAATCGGCAAGTACCCTAACCCCGGTGGCCCAACCGGGCCCTGTTACCGAATTGGGCACCGCCGGACCCTCCCAATCGGTCAATACCCTGGCCCAGACCACCGAAAAGGGCAGTTCTGGGGGAATCGTCAACGGCGTCACGCCCTCGGGAAACCCAACCCTGACGACAACTACCGCATCGGGTGCTACCCTAACCCTGGCGTCCTCCCCGTGCCATTCCTTCACCTCGGCCACTAATCGGGAATCCGTTTGTTCCATTTCCGGATCCGGTAATCTCAGTCTGGTCGTCAACACTACTCATACGGAACATGATCTAAACGAGGGTAAGGACATTTCAAATGCCATCCAAAACTCTGGAACTGAGCTTGGATTGTCCATTTGCAGACAACTCGCTGAATTGATGGATGGACAAGTTCATCTAGAAACTCCCTTCTGGTTCAAGTTGCCTGTAAAGATTGGAGAGCGCTCTGGATCTGGAATTGAAGAAGTGATGCAGAAAAAGAAGGTGGCTTCATTAATTGTGCCTGAACCTGCTCCTGCTCCTGTACCTGTACCTGCTCCTGTTCCCTGTCCTGTTGCTTTACGTCCTTCAGCAAGTAGGGTTACAGCAGCTACATGCAAGGTGTTGATTGTTGAAGATAATCACGTCAACAAGGAGGTTATGACTCGAATGTTGAATCTTGAAGGTATCCGTGACGTTACTGTTGCTGTGGATGGTCTGAAAGCTGTGGAAGCAGTCGAAGCTATTCTCGCTCAAGGCGAAATGTTTGATGTCATTTTCATGGACGTTCAGATGCCTGTTATGGATGGAAGAGAGGCCACTCGGATTATTCGGTCGAAACTGGGCTACACCAATCCCATTATTGCAGTGTCGGCGTATGCGGATCAGAGCAATATTAATGATTGTTTAGCCACTGGAATGGAGACGTTTTTGGCCAAACCGTTGAAGAGACCGCAGTTGAGAGAGGTGTTGGTGAATTTGGGAATTAGTGTCAAGGAGAGGAAGTGAGGAACGTAGCGAGGAACGTAACGAGCGAAGCGAGTGCAGTTCCGAGGGATTTAATTCAGGTCTTCAATTCGCTCATTGCGAATGAAGTTCCGAGGATTTCCAGCGACTTCTTGTTTGGGCCACTTTGAGAGTGGCTATGTGCTGTTGACAGTACTGGTATATTTATTAATGCATTTATTTTATTGAGTAAGGAGTTGCGATGGCAATGCGAGTGGATCTATTAGAACATATCACTACAGTGTGATACAGATTTGAGTACCGGTACAGGTACCAGTAGTTATATTCTGCTTTGTACAGCGTAGTGTAGTTCAGTAAGCTGGTCATTCTGCAACTTTACAAATATAGTACGGCTATAGGGACTTATAAAAACCATAAGATTAATAGAGCAGAGTGGTGGATCACAACGGTGTAAATGTCTGAGTATTGTTGTAACTGATATGAGGTATACTGTTCGGGGGTGCCTAATAACCAAGCTTAAGGTTTTCATTTTGTGTCAGTCACACGAAATGAAATCTGCTCTGTAGCACGCATGGCTAACGATAACTGGTTGATATCTATATCAAACTGTAGCCAAACGTTCGGGCTATCCAGGGACATACACAACACTTTCATTGCCTTCAAATTCTGTGCCTTGCGGTCTTTAAGGTTAACACGATGCGCTTAGCTGCACGTTCGCGTATTCAATTTCCGAGCCGCACGCCTGGGGGTGGTGTTCTTACTGGGGCAAGTGATGTAGCTACAGAGATTCTGGAACGTTTGTAATGTAGCCCTATTTCCAGGGAGTTCTGTGGAGCTTCTGGATTCCATTTTGGTGGTGTATTAACGGAGTTGGGGTGTTTCTAAGTGCAGTACAACACACAAAGCGGTAATGGACTTGCAGGTGATATCGTGGTACAACTCAAATATGCTACTTATCAAAATACGTTATAATACTGGTAAGCACAACATCAAGAGTTCATACAGATGCTATTAAAAACCAGTTGGTTATGTATTTCTGTATATATTGTTTGTGTCTGTGTCTTCTCGGCTAAATAGTTTTGCACGAGCCAATATACCCCCCGAGAGGAGAAGGGCTTGGGAGTTTAGGTTGTTCAATGAGCCGGTAATCAACACAAAGCCGGAGTGTCGTGTCTTTTTTGTGCACAAACAAGACGTTTTTCGTTTGTGTCATGATTGGTGTTTTTCGAGGCTGGCGGGTGTTCTTTTCCATGTGTAGCTAGTGTTTAGCAAGTGTGTAGCAAGTTGGTGAAGGGCTTGTGTTTAGAAATACAGTAATTTAAGGTGGGTGGTTAAGATGGTGTTACTCTAGCTACAGTTGTATCAGTACGGTACACAAGATAACAAATACCTATGAACGCACTGATGTTGATGTGAGAAGCTCTATTCAGTGTGTCTATGTATACATTGTTTAAATTCACATCTACTGTACCACCTGTAGTATCTGTCTGTTGTACAGTGCTGTATTAGTTACAATCTATATAATTCTTCCATTGGTCTTCTTCTAAAACATTTATGTGATATAGCTACTGTAGGTCTGGACCTTCTAACCACATGAGTCAGTTCCAATTATAGCAGTAAAAGGTCACGTGGTATAATTTAGTCACAGGTATATCCTCAGCCACACGCTATCTGAAACAACTGAGACAACAACTGAGACAGAGATAGGAATCCACCTTAGGACAAACCATACCACAAAGTATGTAGCCAATAAGGCATTAGGACTGTATAACCTGCATGCTTATTATCGTATTACGCACCATGTTATACTTTGCATATTTCTATTTCCGGCATTACATTATCCCTGCACGGCTCTGCACTTGAACCTTGTCAAATTACCCTATATGAGACACCCCAGAGACTACCATACAAACTCAGGGTATGAGACAATTGCCCCCCTAAAGCTATTATTAGCTGGATGTATATATTACAGCCGCACTCCTTTTGTTCACTCCTTATCGCCATGACTCTCTACCAAATCCTAGGATCTCCAGCCAACGCCTCCTTTGAGCGACTCGCCCAGGGGTACCGTACAAGCACATTTAATGCTCTGGCGACCTACCACATCAACCACGAGCATTTGTACGCCATTTCCGACGCTTTCCAGACTTTGACCAATTCTCAACTACGCGAAAACTACCTGCAAATCGGAGATCACGTGTTTGACGACGTTTCTTATGGCAAGACCTTTGTTGACGCTGTTGATTTTCTCCTGGATTCATTTGGAGTGAGAAGTCTTCCATTTGTTAATTTTTCCGCATTTAACGTGATTTTATCGTGCTTAAATGAAAAAGAAATCAAGAAAATCGCAAAAATTCAGCTCAAAATTCCAGAACACACCCTGAGTCGCATGAGACGTCCTGAATGGAGAAAAAGAAAAAATGTGAACCCCTTAGGCTGCTCACCAGCTTACTACAGATGTCAAAGTGAGAAAATCAGTCACTTGATGAAGGCATATCAGACTCTAGGAGGCAATCACGTGATATCTATCATAACACCTTCCTTCCAAACATCCCTAGGGCAGGACTGGATCAATTGTCTGGGCTGTATATTCATCCATCAAGGCAAAGCGCACAAATCAAAATCGCAAAATGGAGGAATTAATTTCAGAGCCCGTCAAAAATCAATGGTACACAAAGCCAAACTCTCCCAGGAGTACATCAGGAGAGCTATGAAACTATGGAGAAAGGGCAGAATTTGTTACGACGATGAAATCAACTTTTTCTATTTATTTTGCATTTTGCAGCTTTTTGTGGTGGCTGAAAAGAGCATAAATTATACGTTGAATTTCATGTTTAAGGAGATACAAGAGAGGTACCAAAGAGAGAGGCCGGCTCGAATCTTGGTTGAAATAGGTGAGCTGATGTATGGGTTTGATGGCGAGATCAGGAGTGACTATGATTGTGTACTAGCTGATACGTTAACGGTGACGTCATACCATGTCCTGTATGAGATTCTCGAAACGAAAAAGCGAAACCTTTCTCGGCTGACTTACACTTACCCGGTTGGAGTCAGGCACCAAACGATAGTCAAAATGATGCAGGATGCTGAGGACTTGAACGCCAGCAGTACTGGAGAAGCGTCGCATGAAGCACCACCATGCATGGCCGGAGGTATCTAAAGTCTTTTCTAATAGCTCCCATATTTTTTTGAAAGAATAAGGACGTAGACTGTGGCCTTTTCTGCTGGATTCAGAAGATACTGTCAAAGTAATGAGATTGAGATAGAAGAAAGTGATGGAGAGCGATACAACTGTTTACGACATATGAGGTTGTAGAGAGAGCTAAGGAGAGTAAAACTGTAGTCATGGATTTTTGGTTGAGTGTATTTGGAGTGAGATAGGTTGGGTTTAGTAAAGTAGAGATACCGGTAATGGAATACTCATCACATAAGTAGTACTTTAGCAAATACGACATTACTAGTATCAATCGAACCGTCTGGGTCGTCTGATTGCAATGGGCAGCTCTACAATCTTGTAATACGTATATTCAACGAGATATCCTAAAACTAGGTTCAAACGACGACAACAACAGCACAATAAACGAAAACGCTTAGCGAACACCATTTTTGACATCACCGCATTCCACGGAGTCGGCCCATACCAATATCTCAACATGTGCAAAATTCCTAGTTGAGGACCTCCGAAACCTAAAAAAAATCGTGCAGAAACGCAAGTAAACACAAAATAAGTGGTGCCATTGTGTTCGTTGGGAAACGAAGATCACTCCCATATCAATTACTTTGTGTTTCAATTTTTACAAATCTTTAACCCGTCTCATCATACCCAGGATTAATGGTAGAGGTTTGGGCTTTTAAGGTATTGTTTATTTAAGCTATGGGAGCATGGGGCATTTTTTTTGTTAAGATTGGCTGCATTTTAGACCACCAACTATTTTAAATATTACTTGAAATACACCCAATCTTAACCAAAATATTCCCTAATGCTCCCATAGCTTAAATGAGCAATAGTTTAAAATCACAAAGTTCTACCATTCTTCCTGGGTATGTGGGGATGGGTTAAAGGTTTGTAAAAAATGAAACACAAACTAATTCATATAGAAGTGATCTCCGTTTCCCGAAAAACACAATGGTACCGTTTATTTCGTGTTTATCTGTGTTTCTGCACGAATTATTTTTAAGTTTTCGGTGACCCAAACTAGGATTTTGACAGGTTAAGAGTACATCAAAAATCGAATTTATGAAATTGGTATTGTTCGATTCCTTAGAATGTACTGATGATGATTCTAATATTTGCTAAGCGTTTTCTCGAATATTACTGTTGCTGTCGTTGTATGATGTGTATTGGTCCATAACTCTTGTAATAATAGTGCTACAGAAATGATATGTAGTTCATTGGAACCGTGCTGTTCAAGCGGTCATTTTGATACTAAATATAAACTCATAATCCGACCAGAGCAGCATCTCTACCGACCAAATCACACTTCTTTGCAGACACCCCATACCCTCATACCACTGCCTACAATTGTCTCATAAATACTACCCATTGTTACAATCTTAACCCTTATAGGGTTGCATAATACCTGAATTAAATCGCAGCACTTTGACCGGCCCCTTTGCGCCCGGACGTTATATTATTGTTGTATGCATGAGGTCAACCAGTGAGTGGCCATATAGAAAGTCACATTTTGAGATAAATGAATTTTTAAAACATGGATATTGTTCTTCATGACTCCAGGAATAGTATTATGAACTCATAATTTCATTTTGGCAACTTATTGATCCTAGAAAAGTGGTTTGAAATATCTCCCTATTCCGTATAAGTTTACGAACCACACCGAAAAGCTTATTTTCAAACTCAGTCCAGTTTAGCGAACCCTAACCCTACGAAAGGGTGCGTTTGGACGGCTTTCAAAATAGCACATTTTAGTATCATAACTAGGATTATTTGGTGTTGTAATGACCCCCCAGTCCTCCTCTATCGAACTGTCCAGTTCTTTTTCTCCAAATTGTATATTTAGAGAGCTACACTCCTTTGTATTTCCCACTAACTCTCCAACTAGAACCTTCTATAAAGTTAGACCAATAGTTGAGGTTTGGGAGCAATAAAAAGGGCGTTCATTTTTTTTCCAATCAGAACCATTTTTTTTAGACCAAAACCAGTCGAGACTCTATGAGACATATTTGCTAGCTCCTATGATGAGTAATTTACTTTTACTTGAGTTACCCTGCCTCCTATTGATTAATAATCAGTCGAAAAACTAACCCACCTATAAGTGGATCTCTCTATTGAGCTAATTCTCCGATCTGGAGACCCGTCTTTTATTTACTCAGTGCTCGGAGTAGCTGAACTCTGAAGTGATAAATAATCTGAATAGGAGCTGTAGGGTGGAATTTTATAGCAATTGGGGTGTTTTTGGTCTTGAAATGATCCCCCCGACGTCAGCTATCTCACCATATCAATGATAATCCTGTGGCTCATATATTCCTTCACTTATGTAGAATTTAATGATGTTCACATGTCCTTCCATAAGTAACCTTTCGAGCAGCCTAAGCGGCTGACAAATACGGAACATGGGACCGTTCGATGCATACTACGCCAAGTCCGCTTGCTCCACTTTTTTTGTTCATTTCGCGTCGGAAGAGCTTGCCGGATGATGCGGCATGCATGCATATCGGAGGGTGGGCTGTGGGTGCAGATATGCAGGAATGGGGTTGTGGATGATATGGGAGATTCGCCATGGTTGGAGCTGTCGAATACAACTGGTTTGAAGCCATTCTGACACCAGTAGCTCTAGATAAACAGCTTTTGCCAATTTTTCACTGACAGAAAGGTGTTCACTTCATACCAAACCTTAATTCAAACAAACTTTGTTCTCGGAGGTTTACAGTTGCCGACAGAACCGCGTGGTGCCTCTCATCTCATGTCTCAGCCTGAAAAGGGCAAGCAAAGCGAGTGACTCAGGTGAGATACAGGGGCTGGGAGACACAAACAGATCCAGCGTGTTTGTGTACGATATTTTCGGTACCAGCCTTGCCTGACTATATGGGCCACTCGTACTCACTTAGGCCGTTTGCCGTTTTCCGTGTTCAAAGACATTGTGGTTAGCCGCATCGGGCCGCATGAGAGCTGTGGAGTAGCGAGATGAATCGGTGTAACGGGACAAAGACGGTGGATCTTGTGTGTCTACGAAGAAGGAGAGAATGCGTGTGAATATGAGTCGTTTTTTTTTTTCTGTTGGCTCTCATCCTACAGTATATGGTTGCTTGGTTTAACACCGGGTGAATAAAGTTTAAATACAAAAAGCCCAAAGCTACAAGTATCTCCCTGACAGCCCACCTGAAATTAGCCCCTGAGCACTAGCCTAATGGAGTGGCAGCTATAGTGGTAACGTGGCCTGAGGTGTTATTTATGGGTTTGTTTGTCTTCTGTGCCCATTGGCTCGTTCCTTTACCTGTCACCGTTGTGGATCCGAAACTCTGAAGTCAGACCCTGCAAAGTTAATGAAAAGTGGGACGACGATTGCAGCCACCTGGACAAGACGCCAAAAAAATGATGACGTTTAGGGGTTAGCGTGGTTTTGATTGGCTGTAAAAGCAAAGACACAAACGCCGAAACACAGTCAAAAGCAATTAACCATGCATGAGCAAACGCAATCTCAAGCAGAGCCCTCATAGACCACCCGTAGTCTTTTTTACCCACCAGCCAATGGCCTGCATTACAATTCTGCTCGGACCATTTTTGCGTGTAAGCTGCAGCATCCCATGCATCAGCAAACGCTATCTGGTCTGCATATATAGCTGCCATTAATCCATCTCTACTCGGTACACAACAACAATGCTTACTGACGCCCAAACACAAATCATCAAGGACTCGGCCTCTTTCCTCGCCGACAATGGTACCGAATTTGCCGCAAACATGTACAAGTACATGTTTGCCACCTACCCCGAGGTGATCAGGTTCTTCAACCTGAGTGACCAGTCCAACCTGGCCCAGCCCAAGATTCTGGCCCATGCTCTGGTGGCCTATGCGACCCATATTGACAATCTGGGAGTGCTTTCCGACTTTGTGGAGCAGATTGTCGTCAAGCACGTGGGTCTGCAGATCAAGCCCGAGCAGTACCCCATTGTGGCTGCATCCATTGTCCACACTCTGAAGCTGATGCTGGGTGAGGCTGCCACTCCCGAGTTCATTGAGGCTTGGACCGTGGCCTACACACAGCTGGCCAACCTGCTCATTGACGCCGAGAAGAAGCTGTACGAGAAGCAGGCTGCTCTGGAGGGCGGCTGGGAGGGTTTCCGAGACTTTGTGGTGACCAAGACTGCTGACGAGTCCTCAAACGTCAAGTCTGTTTACTTCAAGTCTGCTGACGGCAAGCCCGTTTCAACCCCCATCCCCGGACAGTACGTCACTCTGCTCTTCACCTTTGACGGCCAGGAGACCATGCGATCCTACACCGTGTCGCAAAAGGTGACTGGAGACGAGTACCGAATCTCCGTGCGAAAGGTCCAGGGAGGAAAGGTTTCCACTTACATCCACAACGACATCAAGGAGGGCTCCACTCTAAAGGTTGCTCCTCCCACCGGCCGATTTGTCTACAAGGACGACGGAAAGAAGGTGCTCTTTGTTGCTGGTGGTATTGGAATCACTCCCCTTATCTCCATCATTGAGGAGACCAAGGATAAGGACAACAAGCTGATTTACTGCGACCGATCTCCCGAGACCCAGGCTTTCGGCAAGTGGCTGGAAACCGCAGGTGTCACCACCACCAACGTCTACTCTGAGTCTGCTGACAAGAGACACATTAACAAGAGCGACTTTGCCGGTGTTGATCTGGCTAACGTCAACGTCTACCTGCTTGGTCCTCCTCCCTTCATGACCTCCGTTCGAGCTATCCTTGAGGAGCTGGAGTTCAAGAACGAGATCAAGACCGAGTTCTTTGGCCCCGTGCAGGTTTAACGGAGTTATAATTATTTAATGGATGATGGATGGATTATGAGTTGTACAGTAGAAGACTAGAGATCAATTGAGTCACTAATATGTGTTGTAGAGAAATGCTCGACAAGGTGTATTTGACAATAACTCCAAACAGTGGAATCTCCTTACTTCAGGGATCATTATGCACTCTTTGGAATTACTGTAGCACGGTTCTTGGACCAGAATCAGTACCACCAAAACACCACCCCCAGCCGTGCGGCTCGGAAATTCATCTTGACTTGCCCCATTATAATGCCGGGTGTTTTAATTCCGGCTCTTTTAACTCCGGTCATTTTAAAGCCGGCCATTATACTCGTGCCACGATACAGAGTTCTGCCACACCCAAACTGATATAGATCATTTGGTACTTGCTCAAATGAAAAATTAAGAGGAGTTATATGTTTCCTTAGGCCATGAGAGTAATACTGCCTGAGTATTAGACTATTCGATTATATAGAAAATTACTCCTTTGGGGTATGGAGTATCGGAAATAAGGTTATTTGAGAAGAGCTTAAGTAGAGGGAACAGATCAAGTCCACTATAGCTTTGATATATTCCGGTCAAACCCCAAACTGGACATAACCATCGCTCTCTCCACTTCTGTACATTTATCCCAGTATTTTTGGAACTTCGATAGCTCGTTTTTGGGGTTATCAAAATACGAACAACGCAATTTCCCCAAGAATAGACGTAAGCTCCAGTTACTGATGTGATATCACGTGACAGCTTTTCTTCGTCTCTAGGACCCACTCAGATCAAAGTTGTTCAGCATGGATAACGCAGTCCATACTCTATCTTCTAAAAAGTGGGGTACGGGGCTGTGCAGTTTGAGGCTAACCCGAATGAGTCAGTTATAGACAAGTATCGAAACCTCTTCTTAATAATCACGTGATCCGATAACTCTAGATCTACCAACATGTCCTTATACAGTATTGTAAAATGTGGGACGTTACATTCCAATAAGATGTAATCTCACTCAGGCCATAGACTTAGGGTGGGTCTTTAGCTGCCACTCTATTGTGCACTCTATTGTACTCTAAATGGCCCCCACTATAGCAACCTGTTATGGAAAACAATACCACCCCCAACCTACCCCTGCTGGATTGAAGACATATTTCCAAATGCAACCAAGTCTGCAATTCAGCAACACAGATTCTTTTACCCCACGCACGTGCCATCTGACATGGTGCGATAACGCTGCGCATTCCTGTAGGCTGTGTTGCAGAGGGGTTACTCAGCCAAGTCACTAAGATCATGGTCAAACTGACAAGACGATCAAGACAAGACAGCTCAACACTTTCGATAGAGCTGAGACATTGTAAACAGTAGTTCTCAGTCCTCATTCAAGAATTCAAATTATGTCCTCCTTCGTGCACACGTACACGGGTAGCCACACTCCCAGTTTGCCCAGTATGACCCGGCTAATATGCATAACTCTCCAGCCGTGTCATAAATTGAAGTCTATACAAAAGCAAAAAAAAACACCATGGCACCAACCACTATGACCAATTCAACTACTACCCAAACAGGCAAGGCGATTCGCGTCTTGTTACTCTTGTCTTGAAAAACCTGTTGTGCAACACGTTTTTCTCCTCATTTTTCCGCTAGCTATATCTCGGGAAATCCACTATTTCCACTTTTATCCGCTACCCCGCATATTAGCCACATGCAGGCGCATGACATGACATGAATGACACGCACGACACGAAACGAGACTGTCGACAGTGACAGCTAGTTGTCCAATGAGACTGAAGCGGAACAACTTACTGAACAGGGAGAAGTGAGTGGAAGGGTAGTAGTTTTCAGAGTCACGTGACCTAGTACAAACGTCACGTGACTGTACATGTCCGTGTATAGATCGGGCTCACTGGCGTTGGCCCTACCAAGCCGAACCGCGCGTCGTATCGAAATTCTTTTTTTCATTTCATTTAAACTTTCCCAACAGGTTTCCCGGTTCTCGTCTTGGCACGGATAATCCGGTGGATGACGAGTGAGAAAAAATGACAGAACAAAAATGAAGGAAAATGCAAAAAAAAAATTGCTTTGACACTGACGTTTGTGGGGTACTCTCGGGGTGATTAGCTGTGTTTCTGTGTCTTCTAATGCTCTGTAGTGCAGTGCAGTGCTGTGATGGTATCTTCAATCTCCAGTTAAGAGTTCGGAAAACCACACCCGAAATCTGTTGCAACTACTGATTTAGGAAAAACCGACTTTGGTTTACCCCACATCGGCAATAGCCGGACGCTAGTCAATTTTTTCCGACACCTTTTTCCGTGCAACTGGTGATCTTGGCATGGACATCTTGGCAGAGACACTTGGATATGTTATGGTGAACAACGAAAAAAAAAAAAAAAAAAAAAAAAAA
>ULGX01000004.1:852351-947244 GCA_900519075.1 Yarrowia bubula
AAAAAAAAAAAAAAAAAAAAAAAAAACATATTCTATGCCACAAGCAATTACCATACGATACCAGATGCGATATACCAAACGAAAACACCCAGTTTCTCCTCATTCTAACGGTGCAAGTATCTTCTCTGTAGTGCTGTGTGGTCTGTTCAAAACATGTCTTGGTTGCTTCTCATCCATGACAGCCTGTAACGCCAAGAGTTGTTCATTCTCCTCCTCTTCAACCGTGGATACCTCCAAATGTCTATATAAACCCTTGCGCCTGCTGGTTGTTTGATTATCAGCAAAATGGATCTCGACCACTACCCCAAACCCGACCTTTCCTGGCCCAGTATCAAGCGGTACCTGGGTACCCGAATTTCGACTCTCAAGCCTCCAGTTCTCACTGAGGCCGAGAAGAAACACATGAACCCCATTCCAGCTTTGCGTCTACTTAACAAGAAACAGTGGCTGTTTGTTGGAGTGGCTCTAGCTGGCTGGACCTGGGACGCGTTCGATTTCTTCTCTGTGGGTGTTGTTGCTACTCAAATCGCCGAGGATCTCAATGTGACTGTCAAGGACGTTACTTGGGGTATCACTCTTGTTCTCATGTTGCGAGCTGTTGGAGCTGTGCTGTTTGGAGTGGCTTCAGACAGATACGGCCGAAAGTGGCCTTTTATCTTCAACAACTTTCTGTTTGTTGTTCTTGAACTCGGAACCGGTTTTGTCACTACTTACCAGCAGTTTCTGGGAGTCAGAGCCATGTTTGGAATCGCAATGGGTGGTTTGTATGGTAATGCAGCAGCTACTGCTCTTGAAGACTGTCCTCCTGAAGCTCGTGGATTTATTTCGGGTCTGTTTCAAAAGGGTTATGGAGTGGGATATCTCCTGTGTGTGCTCTTTGCTAGAGCTATCGCAGACACCTCTCCTTATGGCTGGAGAGCTCTCTTCTGGTTTGGAGCTTGTCCTCCTATTTTGATTATGATCTTCCGATTTTTCCTGCCCGAAACTGACGCTTATCTGCAGTCCAAAAAGAACGCTGAAGCTCAGGGAGTTGAAAAACAGTTCTGGCAGGGTGTCAAAACCACCTTCAAAACTTACTGGCTCATGTTTTTCTACCTTGTTTTGTTCATGACCGGTTTCAACTTCCTCTCTCACGGCTCTCAGGATCTCTACCCTACCATGCTCAGAGCCCAGCTTGGATTTGATAAAGACCAAAGCACAATCACCAACTCTGTTGCTTCCCTTGGTTCTATTTTCGGAGGTATGGTTATTGGTCACGTGAGTTTTATTCTCGGAAGACGTCTCACTATTCTCATTGCCTGTATCTTTGGAGCTGCCTGCATCTACCCCTGGGCTTTTGTCACCGGTCCTGGTATCAATGCTGGTGTGTTTTTCCTGCAGTTTTTCGCCCAGGGTGCTTGGGGTGTGGTTCCCATCCATCTCACCGAGCTGTCTCCTCCTGCTCTGCGATCTTCCATGATTGGTATTGCTTACCAGCTGGGTAACCTGGCTTCTTCGGGCTCTTCTACCATCCAGGCTACTATCGGTACCCAGTTTCCTCTCAAGGATGAGGAGGGAAACATCAGACCTGGAGTATACAACTACTCGCTCGTCATGGCTATTTTCATCGCCTGTGTCTTTGTCTTTTTGTTTGTCGTCACTCTACTTGGACCTGAACGAAGACATGCTGAGATGATTGCTGGAGGTGCCCATGGTCATACTCCTACCGAGAGTGAAAAGGAGTTTGATGAAGAGAAGGCTGTCATGGAGACAGTTGAGAGAGTCGACTCTCAGGAGACTATGGAGAGATCTCAGAGTCCTGTTCAGCAGAGCACAGTGGTGGACAACAGCAGAGTCACTGAAACGCTTCCTGGTGTGAAGAACTGAGAGTAGCGAGTGAGAGTAACGAGTGAAACGAGTTACTCGAGCCATTAATTGGCATTTAATATTAATAAAATGTGTGTTTAACTGTATTGTAACTCTTAACTAAGCCACAAAATCTCAACTAATGTCAAGTAAATGAAAAGAAAAAAAAGAAAAAAAACATACATCCCGGGCAAACTCCAGTGACAAGGGCATATGTCACAAATGTGGGGCATGTAAACTCAGAGTGACACATCCCAACAGTTATGAATGCCAAGCCAGGAGATACAAGAGTTCCATTACAGAGCTGAAAGAGGTGATTTCACATGGTGCTTTCATGATATACAATTAGTCATCACATTTCCAGCTCCTTTTGTACCCCATTAAGCACTTTTGAGTCGCTCAAGTACGCCTCAAAAACACGAGCAGAAGACGGTTCTAAAACCACGCTAAAAACACGCTAAAAAATCAGCCGTGCGTTGACTGCCAAGATCATACCTAGACAATATCAGAAAAAGAAATTAACAAATACCAGAAAATACATCAATATATCATTTCCAGCAATATATGGATTCTCTAGATGTGCTCAGTTACTCCGAAATATGCCTTTACATTAACTTGTATTCTTCAAAGTGCAGCTTGACGTAGATCCTTGGCGTAAACCTACACGGGAGATCTGTAGATGCACCTCACTCGCACCGGATAAGAGCTGTCACAGTATCTGACTCCTTCGTATGTACGGTGACGTAGTGAGTACAAAGAGCTGCAAACTGGTACGTACTCCACTACACAAACCCAACCCCACACCTCACCAGCCCTCCAAACATAATTTCAACTCCACCATTAGAATCCCCACGTCTCAGAGAACAAATAACCTCCTATCCACTTCACCCTACGTCCAAAACTGAGCGAGTTACTACTTCAACGCATGTCTCAACTAAACCTTAACAAACTGTCCAACTATAATCCCCCACCTCTTACATTACTTAACCGAAATTCATACCCTTGGCACCAAACTACAACCATTGGATTCCTCTCGCTTCGCTTATTCTCCCTATACCCTTCAAATTCCCCTCACTCTTCCCCTTCATCCTAAAAATCACTTCTTTCTACACCACCACCTCAGGAACCATTATATTACTCTGTATCACGTGACTCTATACTCATCACATTACCCTAATCCCTCTTAACACCCTCGAACCCATACTCCTCTTTGCCCTCACCTTTATGGTTAAAAACGTCCTTAATATAACCCCAATTGAACCGCCAAACATGAACCCGATTACTAATCACACCCACGAAACGGGACTCGTATCTGTGCGACGGAAGTATGATGACTAAGCGGTCGGTATCCAAATCCAGCACTGCTTGTCTCTCTGGTGTCCAACTGAACAGGAACCGTTGAGTAGAGTCCAAAGCTAATTCTCCTTGGTTAAATTGAGGAGTGTCGTATTTCCTAATTAGGGAAGTTGAGTCACGTGACACTAGTAACCGCAGTATGCAGCCGTCCAACGAAATGAACAGCTCTGAGTCCTCGCCTTCAGATTCCAGGTCACGTGACAAACACGGAATGTTTAGTAAGAATTCGTCCGTTTGGAAGAATTCCAGGCTTATGTCAGCAATATGGTGCAGTTGCTGCTTAGTAAAATCCACATAGTAGAGACTGTTGGATTCGTCTTCACCCGATTTGATGACTAAGGGGTGTTTGTTTCCAACCAGTTTGATGATGGCATTCTCCTCTGTGTCACGTGACAGCAGCACGTGACTGTGTGGTTTTCCCTGATCCCCCTGTTTGACTTGTACGGCAAAAACACCCTCTTCGTTTTTGATAATTCCATAGAAAAACTCATTTCTGTCATCAGTCAGTTTATACTCGCAATACTCGTCCCCCTGGAAACTGAAACTCCAGTCAATTTTCTCTCCTGCTTTATCGTAGGACCAAAATCTGTGTATTTTTTTCCCTTGGGAATCTCGATCTGCCCCCTTTCCGCTCAAATTGTACCGGATTTCGCTCTGCATTCTGGTGGTTTTGCTCTTTGGAGCCGCACGAAGCTCCTGCATGTTCAATCTCCACCCCAAAGTGTCTCCTTTGGCGTACATGTTGATACAAGGAGCGTCCAGTTCCACCTCCACAGCACCCTTGTCTGCACCCACTGTTGTAGAATAGTCGACTATACTAAACAGATCGGCGTTCTCCGCGATGGGTTCGTTCAGGTGCACAAAAGTCTCATCGATTTCCACCTGTTGCATGTCGGTTTCTGTTCGGGTCAAGGTCAGTGAAATGTTGTCGAGCCAGTCCGCATCGATATTGTCTGCATCAGTTTTTTCGGCCGAAAGGTCCGGATTGAGGCTAGGGAAAGCCATTACCAGGTTCACCATGTCGTGAATATCCAGATACGTGATAATTTCACGCAAAATAACGGGCGGGGTCGCTTCCAGAGACATGTTGAAGGTGGTAAAGTGAAAAAGATAAACTTTGGAAAAGTGGATAAGCGATCAAGAGAGGCTAACAGTGCATGCCTGAAGCAAGGCTGTGACGGAAGAAAAATTGAGAAAAAATTGCAGAAAAAATTTGAAGAAAAAATTTGAAGAAAAAGAATCCACCAACCCCAAGCAACAGCTGTAGTCATATATAAAAGGCTCTTTGGTCTCACTTACTATGTCTGAGTTCAATAATCAGCTGACTTTAGAATAGACTGAGAGCTTATACTGTGAGGCTTAGTACGGAAGCAAGAGTGTACAAGGTGAAGGAGTTGAGCTACGGTATATAAATAACAGGGCTGAACTCGTGGAGGGCGTTTGTGTCACTCATAACCTCTTTGGGTCTTTGCAATATCGGGTTTGTGTCGTTTGGGTTGTGCTGCTTAAATCAACCGAGCGTATTGACCTTACACTCAAATAAAGACGCTTTTGGACATATCTTATCAGAGACTCATAGTTACGTAATAACTGGTGCTTGTATTACTCAGCTTACATAATCTACTAGTAAGTAGGCTGACCCAAATTCAGCACCTTCTATGCTGATAGCTAAGACACTCCTTATCGTATACCGGTACTCTTAGACTACCGTCCCAGTTATAAGCTAAGGTCACCTCAGGACAACGTCACACTCTCTAAAACGCCATTATTACCAAGCCGTTCACATCATGACATTCTACCACCCTCAAAGACCATATATCCTCAGTTTCTGCCCCCTACCACCCCTTTCCACCTACTTTTCCACAACTCGCCCAAAATTCATCCAATCGCAACCTACTCAATTCCACCACCTCCAGGACATCTTCCCGGATCCTCCAACACCATACACGATATGTTTTGGCCACCCCTTCATCTCCCAGATGCATTTCTCATTCCCCCGCCGTTTCTTTGCTCAATCCAAACCTTAGACCAATTAAGGTTCCCTTTACCTCGACGTTTTGACCCTCCACCAACCTCCTATCAAAATCCATCAATCGTCCTACAAATTCACCCAAGGCTTCATACACTCTTCACCACACTCCATTTAAAACCTCACTCCTCTACCATTAATATTACGTAATCTACACCACATTCCAATTTCCTACCGCCCGCATAATCTCAACCTTAAACTCTACTTCTCACCCACACACCATGGCCCTCAAACGACCCGCCACACACGCTGGATCGTGGTACTCTGCTTCTGCGACCAAGCTGGGACCCGAAATCGACGGTTACCTGGCCAACGGACGGATTGCGCTGAAAAAATCACCGGTTCCGGGCACTCGAGTGCTCATTGGTCCGCATGCGGGTTTCGCATATGCTGGTCCTCAGTTAGGTGAAACGTACGCTGCTTTCGATTTTAGTAACATCACCAGGTTGTTCATTCTCGGCCCTTCTCATCATGTGTACCTCGAGCATGCTGCCACCTCTGCTTTTCACTCATATGAGACTCCTTTCGGTAACGTTTCTGTTGACGTGGAGGTTTCCAAGGCGTTAAACGACGCTGGGGTGACGCAGTACATGAGTGCTGCCACCGACAAGGATGAGCACAGTTTCGAGATGCACATGCCGTTCTTGAAGCGGCTGATTGGACCTCAGGATGTCAAGATAGTGCCTATTATGCTGGGCCAGACGTCTCAGGAATATGAAAAGAGACTGGCTGATGAGCTGCTGCCTTATTTGAAGGATCCTGGCAATGCTTTTGTGGTTTCTACAGACTTTTGTCACTGGGGCAACAACTTTCGGTACTGGGGTTATGCTGAAGATGAGAGTTGTGTGAGGGTGACTCAGAGCAGAGAGGAGTTGCGAAGAGCGCTCAAAACGTCTGGTACGCCCATCTACAAGTCCATCGAGTACCTGGACAGAAAAGGTATGGAGGTGGCGTCTTTGATTTCTTACGACAAATGGAAGGAGTACTGCAAGAAGACAGACAACACGATTTGTGGACGGAAACCTCTGGCAGTGCTGATTGAGATGCTGGAGAGGTATGGAGAGGGGAAGCAGGTGGAGTTGGAGTGGGTGGGGTACTCGCAGAGTAATAGGGTGGAGGGTGTGAGTGAGGGGTCGGTGAGTTATGCCAGTGGGTATGCTACCATTTAGCGGGTTACCATTTGAGCGAGTCAGGAGCGGGAAATTTTCTTGTTATTTGAGCGAAGCGAAAATCACAAGAAAATGGAGGCGACTGACTCAGCGAAATGGTATGTACCTACCAGCAACCATTAACTGTGTCCTCTCTTCTTATCTAGTCTCAAGAAAATGGAAGCGATTGGCCAGCGTTTGAATACCACCTACCATGAACTGCCTCTATTCTTACATAGTGTCTAGTATTTAACAATAACTTGTCAAACTACAAACCATGGAGATGGTGGTTACCGGTACTGTACTCTTATCTTAAGTTGCCTCTATAAAATGAGTGACTATCAGCCACATGGTCTTCTACAACCACTCGTACCAACATCCAAATACAACTTATAAGTGAGTATCGACGTAGCTCATCTAATAATGCGAAGTGATTATTGGATACATCTTTCCTTACAACCTTGGCCTATCTTCCATGTCAACATCCCACTGAGGGACGTGGTAGACATGCTACGGAGAAAATAAGTACACCATTGTACTCCCCTCAATTCTAGGACTCCAACGGTGCTTTCAGATTTCCTCTCAGCCTCATACTTCACGCTCTTGTAGCACGTATTAGATCTTTTGGGTCACTGTTTTGTATTCTTACTTGACTAACACGACAAGGAGATATCACAGCAAGGTGAAACAAGGCGCATGGTACTTCTAGAGGCGTGCTACAACGTGGGAAGCTGAAATATAGGCCAATTTTTTTTTGTTGTTTTTTTCTCAAAAAACATCATTTTTTGTCCTGTGGGGGGGACCACATGGGATTTTGTCAAAAAACAGCCAAAAATCAAAATTTCATAAAACTTTGGACTCATCAAACTGGTGGAAAAACTTCAGATTATATATTTTAAAAAGATTTCCTGAACCAACACGACTAATTGAGCCTATATCCATCTTCTGCTTTGTCATTAGCACTTCGGGATGTGTTGTTTTGCACTAATACTTGTTAAATGTGACACTGAAAAAAAACAAGAAAAAAAAAGCAGAAAAAAAAACCAAAGTTTTGATATATTGCAATAATAGTAACTAGGATTGTTATTTGACATCACAATACACTGTAGGTCAATTTATACGCTCTTGTGCAAGGTCTTTGTAGGGCAGAGATTATGCACCCTGCACATCAGCTTCATACAAGTACCTTAAAATACACAAACATCATCAAGTACGGAGATCTCCAGTAGAATTTGATATGGGTAACTGACACTGCCCAGAAGCACATTTTCGAACTCCCTGGGTCTGTTTTACTCACTACCCGAAGTTCCAGCCTTGTAGGAGTGTTTTTCGTGTTTTCATGTTCAGCCATTCTTCGAGAAAGCACAAATTCCAGCGTTTGGTGGCTGTGTTCTACTCGTACTATGAAGCACATGATTCTTCCTCATATATTAAATATTTAATCTCCTCCTCTTTCCAAAATAATCCCCGACCACCTTTTCAAAGTCCAAATTGAACGGTTTTTTCTGGGGAAGTTTCCTTATCTCCTCCTCTTTCATTTGCTTGGCAATCTCAAGACACTGATGCAAGACTTTTCCAGATTGCCAGTTTTCCATAAAATTATCGTAGTCCGGAAAATGCTTCCATCCACAGTCCTCCTTGGAATGTACTAATTCTTGGTTTGACAAGACTGTACAGGGAGCACAAACTCCAGTATCGACTATAACTTGTTCCAGAGTACTGAATAAAGACCGGCGTTTTTTCTGTACAGTCTCTTTCCTGGTCTTGTGGGCATTTATTCTAGCCTCCAAGTGAGAACAAAACTCTAGAGTAGAGGTTTTGTCTGAGATATTAATCTTGTGAGGACCCATAAATGCACCCAAAACTTGATTCAAATGGGTATTGAGAGCTTCAAAGTAATCCTGTGACTGGGTATCTAGGTAATCATCATCTCTGTTGGTTTTCAGCAGCAATTCAGCCCACTTCAAGAGCTTTTCAGGGTCACTGTGGAACTCAAACATTCGCACTGAAACTGGATGGATTTCTTCAAATGCTTTTTTCATCTTGTTCAAGATCTTCATGGGATCAGTAGTCTCTCCCAGACCAACTCTGGCCTGCAATCCAACAGGCATTTTTGTTTTCAACATTTCACAGAAAGATTGAGAAGGAGTAATTTCGCTTTTGATAAAAACACACGGTTCTTCATCCTTGTACTTTTTGAAATCCTCCCAGGTGTCGAAATTATCGAAAAATCCATTTTTCCACAGATAATAAAAATTCTCAGGCTTCACATACCTCTCCACTTCTTCCAGATGCTCTTTGAACTTGAACGAAAACACAGGATGTGTTTCTAGAGTCGTCAGAAAATTATGCAACTCGTAACCCGAATGCCGTGACGGTATGGTCTGTAGTTCAAACTGTTGACTTGTATCTGAAGCATCAAACACCACTCTTCTGGCTTCCCTGACTGAGTCGAATTCGCTCCAAATCCAATAATGCACATAATCATCGAGATACGAGTCCTTTAACGTCTCATAAAGCCCCCATTGTATCTTCTTGTAATTGCTCTCCGTAATGAGCACGTTTGCCACAGTTTTTGTATCCTTGCCTTCTACTTCAGAGTAAACCTTTGGAAGAGCACTAACAAAACTTTTGAGAAATATTGTATGATCTACCTCAGGGTAGTCTATCATAGGTGTTCCAAGCGCGCTGAATGACATTTTTTTATTGCTCAAAAGAGATATTTGGTCAGATATATAAGTATTGCATGAGATGCATAAATCATGCAGGGTAACCCCAAAGATAAGGCAATGGGTCGTGATGGAACTTTCTATCACGCAGTGGCAAAACTACACTTTTCTGCCTTTGTCAAAATATTCCCCCACCATTTTCTCAAAGTCCAAATCGTATGGGTTTTTCTGGGGAAGCTTCCTGGAGTTTGCCATTTTTGCCTTTTTCTCCGTACTTATTATCTCAAGAAACTGGCGTTCTGAGACTTTACCCTCCTTGTAGTTATCCAGAAAGTTATCATAATCTGGAAAGTTTTTCCAAGGACAGTCCTTCTTGTCATGGACATTAGACTCTCTTTCAAAAACATAGCAGGGTGCACAGAGCCCGTTAGTATCTTGGATAGTTGCTATGATTTTATTCCTCACCCATGTAAGAAGCTCCTGTGCAGTGGAAGGATCTTCTTCACACAGTGCATCAAAGTTTTTTGACATAAATTCACCGTGTATTTCGTCCTTCAGAAGAGTGCAAAACTCGAGAGTGGACGCCTTGTCTGTGATATTAATCCGGCGGGCACCCACTAGTTTTCCAAACACTAGTGTCATGTGGGTATTGAGAGCTTCAAAGTACTCTGGGGGTTGTTGATCCAGGTACTCTTCATTTTGATTGGTTCTTAGCAGCATATTAGTCCAGATTTCGAGCTGTTCCGGCTCTTTGTCGCTGTGAAATTCAAATATTCGGGTTGAAGCAGGGTGCATTTCTTCAAACACCCGTTTCATGTTTCCCACCAACTCCCATGGATCGATATTCTCCGTTAAACCAACTCGTTTCTGTAATGCCATGCTCATTTTGGTCTTCAAAATGTCATAGAGAGGTGGAGAAGGCTCGCTTGATGCATACAGCTCAGGGGCTTCATCCATGTACTCTTGGAAGTCCTCCCAAGTACCGAAATGCCTGAAAAATCCGTGCTTGACGAGATAATAAAAGTTTTTGGAACTCACATACCTCTCGGCTTCTTCCAGATGCTCTTTGAACTTGAACGTAAAAACAGGATGAGATTCTAGAGTGACCAGAAACTTGTCCAGTTTGAAAGCAGAGGAATTCACACCAATCTTTTCCAATACAAACTTCTCGTCAGCAGCACGAAATGCTATCCTTCTGGCATCAGAGACTGTGCCGAAGTAGCCGTTTATCCAAATAGCCAAGTGTTCAGCATCGAAATCGTAGATTAGCTTGTTGTAGAGTCCGGCTTTTAGATCCGCAAGATTGTTCTCTTGAATAAGCACGTCCGTCATCTTCCTAGAAAACTTGCCCAGTGTCTCAAAGTACACAGTGGGTAGATTGAGCAGCACTTTTTCAGTGATATCCCATGCTATATTGTTGTCAAGGTTGAGCAACTCAGGGTTTCTATGGCGGAGACAAGACATGTCAGTACCAGTAGTAGTAGTGTTGTACAAGAGTGAAAAATCGGTATGCGTGTTCAAATAAAGTGCAGAAAACATGCAGTCAAACTCTAAAGTACCTGCCGTAACAGATGAGCAACCCCGATAAGGCATGCATAACAGAACCGTGAGACAGTGACCAATACACTCTACAAATCTCAACAAATATCCTACAAGAAGTACAGCATTCTCCAACTAAATGTATAACTAAATCACAAAGTCCAACTAAACCCAACTACACGAAAAACCTCCAAACTTGGTGATTTTTTCCATCCTTTCTTTCTGTCCAGTATCTACAGTCTCTGTTGTACAATTTTAATAATCTTAATAATCTATTCCCAGTCTATATGGCAGAGAAGTCTTAGTGAAAAGCACTCTGCAGATGTCTATCGTGGCCCATGCAAAAAGTCGTTGTTGAAGTAGGTAGTAAAATGAATAAACGCCGTTAATTAACCCCAAGAAGAAAATGCAATAGTATACAGTATTTTTCCCATCATAAATAATCAATCTCATCTTCTCCTTCCGAGGGTTTGAACCTCTCACAGACATCCAAAACAAGAGCAGGAATCCTGCATAAGTAAACGCCACCAGCTGGAGTGCTGGCCCTTTAGTTTTCCCAAATAATCCTCCGAAATGCACGTCCTAATTTTTTTCTAAGAAATGCATAATTTTAAGTGGCTGGCTTACCACCAGTTGTTGTTGCCACCCTGGTTGCCGTAGGAAGAGCCGCCAGAGTTGCCGCCGCCGTAAGAAGAGCCGCCGGAAGAGCCGCCGAATCGGTCGTTGCCGCCAAAGCCGCCTCCTCCGCCACCGGACTTTCGGAAGTCTCGGGTGGCGTTGGATCGGCCACCGCCGTAACCGCCACGGCCTCGTCCTCCACCTCGGCCGTAAGAGGCCTCTCGAGCGGTGGACTCGAGGAACTGGGGCACATCCTGGTGGGCCTCCTTGAGGATATCAATCAGCTCTCGCACGATACCCTTGTTGCCTCGGTTGAAGAAGGCAGTGGCGATACCGGTGTTTCCGGCTCGGCCAGTTCGACCAATTCGGTGAACGTAGTCATCGATATCGGTGGGCAGGTCGTAGTTGACAACGTGTGTCACGTTGGGGATATCCAGACCTCGGGCAGCCACGGCAGTGGCGACCAGAATGGGGGTGGTTCCGTCTCGGAACATCTCCAGAGCACGCTCTCGGTCTCGCTGAGATCGGTCTCCGTGAATGGAGGTGGCGGGGAAGTCCTCGCTCTGCAGCACGTCGCAGAGGTAGTCAGCGCCTCGCTTGGTCTCAACAAAGACCAGAGTGAGACCCTTGTCGGCAGCAGACAGGATATCGAGCAGGGCGGAGATCTTGTCTCCGTCCTCCACGTACTCCACCTTCTGGGTAATGTTCTCGGAGGTGGATCCGACTCGGCCGACAGACAGGAAGATGTAGTCCTTGAGGAAGTCTCGGGCCAGCATCTGGATGTTCCGGGGGAAGGTGGCGGAGAACATGAGGGTCTGTCGCTCGTTCACGTCGGGCATGCCGGAGCCCTGGACAATGGCTCGGATTTGGGGCTCGAAACCCATATCGAGCATTCGATCGGCCTCATCGAGGACAAGGTACTTGATGTTCTCAAGAGAAACCTTGCCTCGGTCGATCAGATCGACAAGTCGACCGGGAGCAGCGACAAGCAGGTCACAGCCTCGCTCGATGTTTCGCATCTGCTCGCCAATGTCGGCTCCACCGTAGACGACACAAGGTCGAACCCAAGATCGGTAGGCAAACTTCTTGGCCTCGTCGTAGATCTGGGACACGAGCTCTCGGGTGGGAGCAAGCACAAGGGCGGTAGGGTAGGCCTTCTTGTGCATGTGTCGGGGGCCAGTGGGCTGTGGGGTGGGGGAGGGTCCGTGGAAGAAGGACTGAGACAGCACGGGAAAGAGGAAACCTCCAGTCTTTCCGGAACCGGTCTGGGCACAGGCCATCAGATCTCGTCCAGCAGCAACAATGGGGATGGAGTACTTCTGCACGGGGGTGGGCTTCTGGTACCGGGCCAGCTTGATGTTGGTCAGCAGGTGGGCCTCAAGGGGAGGAGAGGTGAAGGCGTTGACGGGCTCGGGCACGTTGTCTCCGGTGGCCTCGACGGGGATCTCGTCGTAGTTGTCGAAGTTGATTCCGGTGGACTGGAATCGCTGGTCATCAACGACACCAAAGATATCAATCTCGGTTCGCTCGTTGGTGGGGCCGGGTCGGTGCTCGCCATCGACAAAGGTTCCCTGAGAGGGGTCTCGGAAACCTCCTCGGTAGCCACCGTCGTTGCCCCAAGATCGGCCTCCTCGGCCTCCTCGGCCACCTCCGTAGCCGCCTCCGTAAGAGCCTCGAGAGTTGTTCTGGAACGAGTTGGAGTACTGGCTGTACAGGTTTCGGCCGGCCTCTCGACGGTCGTTAGAGCCGGAGTTGGCGGGGGCGTTGGAAGCGGGGGCTCCGCCAGAGGCGGCAGCCTTGGCCCGGTGGGGGGGCACGTACTTGCTTCGGGGAGCAGGGGAGTCGTTGTTCAGATTCAACGACTTGACACCATTTTCGAGTTCAGACATCTGTGTTAGTGGTTGTTTGGGGTGATTTAGGGGTTTCTCATATGGGTGGCGAATTCACTTTGGGGCACATCCCAACTGTCGTGTGGTGGGATGCGTGACTGAAGTGTTTGTCTTTGTGCAACTGTGTAGTCGAGTGATTGCGTTGTGCTCCCCTTCACCAGCCCGTCGGTAGCCCTTCCTGTCCTTGCTGTGCCTCCTCGGATACTCACAATTTTCTTTTCCTTTTTTTTGGGGTATAGATACGCCAGGTGAGTTGTAAGAAGAAGACTTGCGCGTGGGCCTGCAAAGTTTGTGGGTGAAAAAATTGTGCATAGAGTATTGTGCATGTCACGTGGAGTCAAAAGGAGAATTTTTCCAACGCTTGCTTTGTTCGGCTGAACCTTATTTGAGACATAGGTGATGGCTGTTGCGATGGGGCGATATAGCTGGGTTAAATTGAGATTTAAAAACACCCAATTAAAGAGGAGGAAATTCTGAGCAGAACGAAACCAGTTTCAGCTTTGTAGGAGCACTACTCGCGCCTCTACACCGATATCCTTCATTTGGGTATTGCCCCAATCACATGGCAATGAGTAGGACACCAACCTTGTTACTAACTGGAGATCGAGCAATGTACAAATGACAGTCTTTTTTATTGGTTGTTAGCCACGGCACGTTATCTTTGCCTCATTAGCCAGCCGTCAACTGACACTAACGTGTCGTGCTAATGTCAGATAAAAACGGGATAACGGTGGCGAGTCATCTGACTAGATTACGAGTAGTGTTAATTACGCGTTATAATAGTGATACGACACCTATGTGGTGTTGACTGTAGTTGGCTATGACGTCAGGTGTCTGTGGTGTGATGTGGTGCAGTATTTGCCTCCTTTTTTGGGTGTATTTACGCTATTTTTCCCTTCTTTTCTGCCGCTTTTATGTTTCAGATTAAATAATATTTCGACGCGATTTGATTTGAAAAAAAAAAAAAAAAAAAAAAAAAAAAAAAAAAAAAAAAAAAAAAAAAAAAAAAAAAAAAAAAAAAAAAAAAAAAAAAAAAAAAAAAAAAAAAAAAAAAAAAAAAAAAAAAAAAAAAAAAAAAAAAAAAAAAAAAAAAAAAAAAAAAAAAAAAAAAAAAAAAAAAAAAAAAAAAAAAAAAAAAAAAAAAAAAAAAAAAAAAAAAAAAAAAAAAAAAAAAAAAAAAAAAAAAAAAAAAAAAAAAAAAAAAAAAAAAAAAAAAAAAAAAAAAAAAAAAAAAAAAAAAAAAAAAAAAAAAAAAAAAAAAAAAAAAAAAAAAAAAAAAAAAAAAAAAAAAAAAAAAAAAAAAAAAAAAAAAAAAAAAAAAAAAAAAAAAAAAAAAAAAAAAAAAAAAAAAAAAAAAAAAAAAAAAAAAAAAAAAAAAAAAAAAAAAAAAAAAAAAAAAAAAAAAAAAAAAAAAAAAAAAAAAAAAAAAAAAAAAAAAAAAAAAAAAAAAAAAAAAAAAAAAAAAAAAAAAAAAAAAAAAAAAAAAAAAAAAAAAAAAAAAAAAAAAAAAAAAAAAAAAAAAAAAAAAAAAAAAAAAAAAAAAAAAAAAAAAAAAAAAAAAAAAAAAAAAAAAAAAAAAAAAAAAAAAAAAAAAAAAAAAAAAAAAAAAAAAAAAAAAAAAAAAAAAAAAAAAAAAAGAATAAACGCAGAACCACGCCTTAGCCAGGGGTACCTGGTAGTAAGCCAGATCGGCCAAGGGGACTAACGATACAACACGAAATCTAACCAACAGGAATTGTATAGTACCGGTATTTTCTCATCTCATTGAGCCTCGGCCTAACCTCCTGCACGGCTTGCCTGCAGAGTAATGACGCGTCTGTCTGAAGGGTGTCATGAGAATATCGTAGAATTGCCTAAAGTGGTGGATTGGAAAGAAACGTCTGATGTCAAGTATGAGAAAGGTGTGTGTGGTACGATACATCATAGCTACAGTATATACTCTCAGTAACGTTTTAACTGGACGATGATATCTCGTTTCTGCTTAAATGGGTGTATCTGACGCTACAGGCCTCGTACGAAGATGAGAGGTAGACGGTCAGAATCAGCTCGTCCGGGGGATCAATTTGATACCCTAAAGCCCATATTCTTGGTTTCTAGGGGGCAAGGACTGTGCCTAACCAGCTTCTTTGGTTGGACTAAGCGGTATACAGTTTAGCCAAGGTTTGCAGAAATGTGAACGATCTAGCCAATCAACGTGATCACTACTGTACAACGATACCTAGAAATAATAGCTGTAAATGGCTGATTCTTCTATTTAGGGGACCCTCAGTCAGACACTCTCAGAATTACAGAGGTTGGGAGATTGCTCTATCAGTAAAGTGATTGATAAAATCTTCGCTTATTTTAATCAAGGTTAAAGACTATAACATAAATGTCCTATTACTTGTACCAGGTATCGTAGCTATCGGACATCTCATCGACATGAATATACCACTACCAGGTAACCGCTCGTAGACCTCAATTCCATACCATCCATTCTTCATGTAGGTCGCTGTCAAATTTCATGCATGTGGTCTAGACCACCACCACTCCATGCTCAACTTGAACATCCAACCTCTACGTCTGGTCTCAACCGTCCTCATACTCGCCATTTTTGCATGGTCTCTCTACTCTGCGATTCGCCAACCGCATCTTTTCAGACAAGGCCCTCTCAATGTTCCTTTAGTCTACCAAGCCAGACTCATGCCGTATGTTTTAGACCCTACCGGGTCATGCAAAGTCCCTGAGTGGCTAGGACGAGGTGTCTACATCTCCAGCAAGCCCTGTGAAAACATTCAACCTGCTCCATACGGCCCAGCTGTCAACCACTTTACGACTTCCAACTGGACAGTCAGTCAGACCCAAGACGATATGTTCATGCACGCTCTGAAGCTGTGCGATGAGGGCAGTCACATGACGTGCCTGATTATGGATCTGGCTAAAGGGCCGTTTCATGTGGTTGACGATCCTGTAGCTGCTCTTGCTGACGAAACTCTGGCACATTACTCGAATGAACTGACCGTGTACAGATGTAGCAAGTCGTATAAGGATTGTGTGGTGTTGCCTGCAAGTCTGGTTGAGCCGTTGATTAATAGGGGGTATGAGAGTGGGTGGAGTGATAAGAGGTTTAAGGTGATGGTGACGAGTGCGAGGTTTAAGATGAGGAAGATGGTGTGGTAGACGAGAGAACTAGCGAACTTATGCGTAGCATAAGTGAACAGCAGTACTTGACTCTAATAGTGAACAGCAGCACTTGACTCTATGATTTCATCGTCGAGTTAATGAGCGTACACTGAAGACACTGTAAGTGAACAGCAACACTCAACTCACTTAACCCATGTCAACTGACTGAGCATATCCTGAACAAGTGGACAAATGGTATTCACACCAGCTGTTGTCTGAGTTGATGAACGTTCTGGTTGTCTTATTGGAGCATATTTATAATCTTTATTTAACGAAAGCATTGATGCAGTATGTCTGATTCGATCAGGATCCAAGGTGGACATGTATGTTTCTGTATGTTTCTGTATGTTTTAATAAGTCCGTCTCAGAGAGATCGGAGTAGTAGTATATTCAAATCAGGGAAACAAGGGCTTCTCTTTGGTGTTCGTAGAGACTCAGGGACAGTCTGAAATAGATACATTAGCCTGAAACTACTGGCTTAATGCTACGTCTAAGATAACAAGTAGCTCCGCCCAAGCATCTAAATAAGTGGGCAAAATGAATTACACTGTTCGATAAATTAATCCTTCACTGCTCATGACCCATACTGCTCTGTCTGCCTACATGCTGCACTAGCAAGAACCATTTCTGAGTCATCTCACAATGAGCCATTCCCTTGGCCAGAGCGATATCTGCAGGCTCTCCTGATGTCTCAAAGTAGTCTGCTAGACAGCCCGCATACCTCCTATGCACGATTCTGCACTGGCTCTTGTTTCCATCAATCTTTCGGGCTTCCCAGCCATTGCCTATTTTAGCACAGTCCCAAGACACTTCAGGCCCAGAATATTTGGGGAACGTCTGTACTGCCAGTCTGAACAAATTCACATCGGGTTCGTTGATAAACACGATATCGTCTTCGAGCAACATGCACAGATCGTGTTTACCCTTTGAACAGGCCCTCAGAGTCTGGGTATACTTGTTTCTGTACCGAGCCTCGACTTTTTCCATCCACTTTTGAAACTCGGGCGTTCGAAACTTGAGGTCTGGGTCTTTGACAACCATCTGGAGCTCTTCTTCGGTTTCAGGATCTCGATATTTCTTAGGAGGTGTACTTTCTAGGTCATCTGAAACACTCTCCACCACCTGCTTGTTCCAATTGGCATACCCGTTGCATGCTTCTGACTCATCTGAGCCGTCCAGCATAAAAGTGCCCTCGGGTATCCACTCTGTTAGGTGAGAACAGCGCCGTTCACAGGACGATGTGAGAATGTAGGCGTGGATTCGAGCGCCGAAAAGCCGGGAATGCATCACGTGAGCGTACTCGGCCGCTTCGGAAAACGACTCAGACGATTTCCATGACACAAACACGAATATCACGAGAAGTGCGATAGTCAGAAGTGTGCCTTTCATAGTGATAATGAAGAGAGATAAAGTTTTACAAAGATAACTGTGATTGGAGATGGGGTGGTTGGGGTGAGTGAATGTGGGGGTTTTATGGTATTGTTGTACTCTCCTGGATACGGTGATTACGGCAGTACTCTTTAATTTCTTGTAGCTCGATTTTTAGCCCAAATTAAAACACCAAAAACACCACCCCCAGCCGTGCGGCTCGGAAATTGATGCAGGAAGGGGGTGTTTTGAAGGTAATTGGGTGGGGTTGTGAGTAATGCCATAGGAATGAGAGAGATAAGGGGAGTCCAGTGGTTGTGTTGTTTTTTGTTTATCTTGAAAACTACGACCAGGGTGGGAGTTTAGCCATTTACTTGACTTTGTTAAGGTTAAGAGATAAAATTGTTAAGAGAAGGTCCAATAGAACAAGTGTCCAGGCATTATCTTTATAGCTGGTGGCTTTGGTGTTATATCTGTTGAATCAGATTTTTCAGAAGATCCATAAAATACCTCTTTGGCTTATTTAGATGACTCTACATACCAGTTTCACATGGTATTTCGTTCAGACATTTACTTACCACTACTTAGTGTCTCCAAGTAACTCCAACTATCGGTCTCTTGTCTTCCACATGCAGCTTTAACTTTCGGCTGTACCAAAGGGGACATATTAATTCTGCGATAGTTGAATTGATTTAAATTATTCAGCATCTACCTTCCTACTTCCCTTGCCACGTATTCCCACACTATAACTCTCTAATTATAACACGTGAATCACCTCGCGTAGAGAGTTCAGAGTGTATACTTATTCAGGTGGATGTGCAATGGGGCCAAGCGTCTATGAAACAAACAAACAAACAAGCAGCGATTGTTACGACAGTGTGTTTGTGTAATTATACGATTTTTCCGTATTTTCTGTATTTTTCTTGCTATTTTATTCATGTCATGGCGCTCATTTCTTTTTCTTTTCTTTCGCTTTGCCTCTATGGTTTTTTTTTTGCCCTTTTTGAGACACGCAAATCCACTTGTGACGTGACGTGTCCTAAGTGACTGAAATATTTTTCCTTGGCCACGCGTCCAATGTAAAAGCCGAGTCAATGGGTAGAGCACCGACTGGAAAAGCAGATCAAAGCCCGGGTAACCCACGACACGGCCATTGCAATCTCAGCTACGTATATAAACCCGCTGATTTCCCTCCTCCTCACCCCCCTTGGATAACCCGTTTGGGCTCTGGGGTGAGAGGCTATTAGCGTTTTGCTGCAGATCGATTTGCGGAATAGTGCGCATTGGGGTGTGAGGGGGTTTCGGATATGCTACGGTCGCGTGAGTAGTACCAAAATACTCGCCTGATTCTCCTCTTTCTAATGCACTACTCCAAATCCAAATCGACCTACTATTCCACCCCATAGCTCTCGCCCCACCAACGTATTCTAAGTTAAGGTTTGTTCCAACCTCCTCGCCGGCCTATGACTTTCTCACGCCCTGCACTCTGTCTCTCAACTTTTGTTCCATCACGAGAAAAAAATGGCCTCCCAAGAGACCCATCTGGACTCCATTGAGTTCATCAAGACGCCGGCTGCCAAGCCCCAGCCTCCCGCTTCCACTGCCACCGGAGTGCGAACCACTGATGTGAGTATTAAGGAGTTTGGTCCCACGACATGAGCACCCACGACATGAGGACCCACGACATGAGGAATGTCATGGAAGTGTAGAAAGCAAGGTGGGGTCGGGGTGCCAAGCGTGTGCCGAGGCTGAGGAGACCCTCCACGCATCAGCAGACCGTCTCAGACCGTCTCAGACACGTCATTTCGCCCCACCCACGCACCACCCACGCACACGACTGATCCACGTGCTCAGGCATGACGGTGAATGTGGCACTTCCGACGCATTGACGTTGCAACTGCATTGCCATTGAATTGATGCTGTGATGATTGACGTGATGTGTTGATGGACCTGGTGCTGTGGTGCCGTGTCCACGACATTGGTGATGTGGCATTGACTTGCTTGGTGATCACGCTCACTGCATGGCACCATTGACGTCCACCTGTTGTCCGCTCCTTTCAGTCGCTACCGGCTCCCTGACAACCAGTTTGTTGTTGTCCGCTCCTGCCTTCGGCAGTTGCTCCCGTCCGCGCTAACCCAGTACCCCTGTATCAAGAACGCCCCCCTGCCCGCTGATGGACCCGGTGCTCGACACTTCTCCAACGGTCTTCTCTTCGCTATCCTCCTCGGCGTCCCCTTCTTCATCAACCTGAAGATTGGCGGCTCCGTCTGGACCTTCCTCTTCTTCTTCCTGCTCACCGGTCTTCCCCTGCTCGTTTCTTTCTGGGCCGTTGTCTCTGCCATCTCTCCCCGAATCAACAACGACTGCCAGCTGCCCGGCCGACCCGTCGAGTACTACCTCGAGTTCCATGACCCCTCTCTGGCCAAGAAGTACTCTGGCTCCAACAAGGTCCCCTACGAGACCTTCCACGAGCTGTACTTTGACAACAAGGTGTCTTTCCGAGGCGATGCTCTGGACATTCTCGAGTACCGACACGACTTTATGACCTTCAACTTCACCTGGGGTCTGTTCAAGTTCTTCCTGCTGTCCATGATTCCCGAGATCATCTTCCACACCCAGAACCAGGATGAGGAGCAGGTGCGAGAGCACTACGACCGAGGTGACGACTTCTACGCCTGGTTCCTCGGCCCCCGAATGATCTACACCTCCGGTGTCATCTCCGACATCCACAAGGAGGAGACTCTTGAGCAGATGCAGGACAACAAGCTGCGAATCGTCTGTGAGAAGGCCAACCTGCAGAAGGGTGAGGAGGTTCTCGATATCGGCTGTGGATGGGGAACTCTCGCTCGATTTGCTTCCCAGGAGTACGGTGTTAACGTCACCGGTATCACTCTTGGAAAGAACCAGACCAAGTACGGAAACAACAACCTGGCCAAGGACGGTGTCCCCACCACCCAGTCCCGAATTCTGTGCATGGACTACCGAGACATTCCCCTCGCCCAGGGCGGAAAGAAGAAGTACGACAAGATTCTGTCTCTGGAGATGGTTGAGCATGTTGGTGTCAAGAACCTCGGCTCTTTCTGCTCTCAGGTCTACGACATGCTTGAGGATGACGGTACCTTTGTTCTGCAGTACTCCGGTCTGCGAAAGAACTGGCAGTACGAGGATCTCAACTGGGGTCTTTTCATGAACAAGTACATTTTCCCCGGTGCCGATGCCTCCACTCCCCTCTCTTTCTTCCTCGACAAGATGGAGGGCGCTGGTTTCGAGACTGTCTCTATCGATAACATTGGTGTTCACTACTCCTCCACCCTGTGGAGCTGGTACCGAAACTGGATGGGCAACAAGGACAAGGTCATCAACAAGTACGGTGTCCGATGGTTCCGAATCTGGGAGTTCTTCCTTGCCTCTTCTGTCATCACCTCTCGACAGGGAGGAGCCGCTGCTCACCAGTACGTGTTCCGAAAGAACATCAACAAGCGACACGCCGTTGAGGATATTCCCCACCACTGGGGTCTCAAGGTGCCCCAGCCTAAGCACGGCAACAACTGGCTTCCTGAGGGAGCCTACTAGGTTAAAATATAGAAGGAGCAACGTTGTTGCGCATGTTATGAGGTGCGAAGCGTGCCGAATACTCGTAGTGTGTTATAGTCGGCGTAAGAAGTACGTCGTATTCTCGTAGTTTAGAGGAGATCGAGGAGATCATGACTGTTGTGAATGTGTTTTACGAGTTGTTCGGATGGACATGTTCGCGCTCGTGAGTAAAGCTTAAATTGATTTGAGGTTTCGCCATCCTCGGCGTTTTGAGGTCCGTCAGTTTGCTATTTGACAATATGTATTTGGCTGAGGTTTTGGTTGGTGATATATGGGGGGTGTTAGTGTGCTATATCTTTAATTTCAGCCAGATCGGATGATTTTTGAGGGAGCTGGATGCATGTGTTCCTTACAGTTAACTTTTGGTGGTGCCTGAATTTAGAGTAAGTATTACGCCAACTGGGAGAAGAAGGTGTAAGTATAGTGAAGTAAAGTCAGAACTGAACTGAAGGGTTTCAGACCTCTAGACATGCTCATACAAGCAAGTAAGAATATAGACTGTCAGTGCTGTCAAGCTGTCGTTTTTAAGGCAGCCTTTCGAAGACAGTCATACACTCACCTCGTTCAATAACCCATCTACAACCTCCAGTTCAAAAGCAATCCTCGTTTATGGCCTGTTTTTCACCCCTACGCAAAAAATATTCAATATCGCCTTTGTGCACCTTCATTTGTTCCCCACAAACGCCGTTAAGACCGAAACCGTATGCCAGTCGAAACTCTACTGTGCGTGAAAAAAGTGCAGACTTAAGCGAGATTAACTGATGTGGAAGCTGTAGGGGTAGTTACGGGGGAAATAAAAATAAAACACGTTTTACAAAACCTCCCCTTTTTGTGCACATTTGCTTTAGAAAAAAAAAGCATCTATCATTACCCCTCATGCTTAGTGATACGAAGGCAGCACCCCACATCAAGATGAAACTTAGTGTGAGGGGTAGCTCCAGGAAGGCCATATCGTCCATATAATAGCATTTAAGTGGTACCAATCGAACCGTCTCATTCAGGCGAGTCCATTGCTATTACTTTCGTCCTTCCTACTAGTCTGTAGCCCCCACAAATCCCAATCTCATCCGTACCCCACACGTTCACATGCGTGAACTTTCCACTCTCTCCCTCCTCTCTTCCTCAACATGATCCGACTTTTGATAAACGCCATTTTTCTCACCGCCGCGGTGATCATCGGAGTAGCCAACTACAATGGGCTTCCTACGTCTGCTCTGGACGTCCGAGACACGCTGCTTCCCATGATGTGGAGATACTCCGGTATCGAGCCCGTCAACAACAAGTGTCACGTAGTTTCGGGCGTGGAGGCTTGTGAGGACGCCAAGTATGACGAGGAAAGTGGTCTGGTGTTTCTAGCTTGCGGCAAGGCTTCAGCACGTAAGAAGTGGTTCCCCGGAACTGGTTTCTTCATGGACCCTGCTACGGCTCGAAAACAGGTGGACGAGATTTACATTTTCGACCCCAAGACGGAGAAGCTGCAGAATGTCGAGATTGCGGGCTTCGAGGGCCATACCTTTACATCTCATGGTCTGGATGTGTTTACCCTGAAGGATGGACGAAAGCTGATTGCAGTGGTAAACCATAAAGCCGAGACTTCTGTGATTAGTTTTTTCGAGGTCGACAACCCCGGTCATGTGACTTTTATTGGTGAGATTGACGATCCTCTTCTTCAGATTCCCAACTCGGTAGCTCTGTTTTACACTCCTGAAGGCCAGCTTGGTTTTGTCGCTACAAATGATCATGTGGAAAGAGAAGGAGTCAAGCGTCACGTGGCTGAAATTGTCGGTCTGAAAGCCACCTATCTCGTTTACTGCGCTGTTTCTTTGGACAATGGTGTTGCCGGAAAATGCCACAAGGTCGCAGACCATCTTGTCTACCCCAACGGTATTGCTCACATTCCTGGCACTCACGATTTCGTCCAGAGCGACTCTCGAGACGCCAAAATTAAGCACTGGAGCTGGAACTCCACTTCCCAAAAGCTGGACCTCAACTCGGCCACTATGGTCGGAGCCCCCATGGACAATGTCAGAGTTATTCCCGGAACTAAAGATGTCATGGTCGCTGCTTTCCCTAACGTGATCCAGGTGATGCGAAAGTACAAGAACATGGACGATGACAACTCCAAGGTCAAGACTGTGGCTCTGAGACTCAACTACGATGAGGGCTACAAGATTCCTCATGTCATGCACAAGAGCAACGATGACTATGGAGTGTTTGTCAACACTGTGTACAACTACTTCCCCAAGGAGAACAAGATTCTCGCTGGCTCTTGTTTTGCCAAGGGACTGGTTGTTTGTGAGGGTCCCGATGGAGCCAAGGCTAGAGAGATTGTGGAAGACGAGGTGGAGGAAGAGGGAGAGCTTGAGGAGTAACTATAGTATATTGATCAGGCAAGAGTGAGAGTAGCTGTGATTGTAGCTGTGGTGTTTCTCTAACAGACGCTGCTCTAGGGCTAAGTACTAGTGCAGTGTGAGTTGGGAGTTTCACTGAAGTCTAACTATAAGGTACACCTTTTAACTACAGTCAAGTAATTATAAAGATACATCGATTCGGCTGGTTTTTTGACTGTAGATCTATAAAGACTACAAGAGCGTATAGTCAAAAATTTAGACTCGTTTGATGCTTCCTCTTTGGTAAAATGTGTCTAGCTCAATATTTCACACGTAGTTACACGAAATAGACCTTCCAGTGTACTAAAATGATGCCCTTGACGAGCTGGTTTCAACTGTACAGGTCTCATCTCTCTAGTATTGATACTTCTCCAGATATCAATGTTTCAAATATTCTGATTATCTTGCATACCCGTAGTTTATGCCGTCCCGATACTCTATGCTGGGACTAAACCAGGTACTTTATGCAACTTTGCGGCGCTGTGGTTCAGTGGTTATAGCTCTTGGAAAAGCCAGAGTAGATTCATTTCAAAGCCCTGATTCAGGAAATTACAATACTGCTTTCAGATTAGAAATCGGCCGTGTTTTGGCCAAGTTTGAATTTCAGCGTTTTGATAAGTGTTGCGAGAAGCAAATGAGAGCTGAAAATAAATAAAACAACATGCCTATAGCGATATACTGGATAGATGTTTCATAAAAAAGCTTTCAGTCTTAAGCCAGCCGTCTAAAATAAGGACGGTAAGTAGCTAGCCCTTCATCATGAGGTTGAAGACAGTCCATTTCTTGCAGAGCTCAGACCATTCTTCAGCCTTGAGCCTATCCTTCCAGTTAACATATCTTCTATGCCATTCTCCAGAAATCTCCTTGTTCTAATTATATACAGGCCATTAATTATTGATGTCCTTCTTCTGTATCACATACTGCCTAACAGTAGCTAACTGTATTCAGTCTTGGTGAAGACAAGACAAGTAATTGAAAGACATGATGTAATAGCCAACGGGTTGATTCAGACAGTATGAAACATAAAGAACATACTTTTCACCTACATTATATTTCCCCCACCATAACGTCGAACTGCATTAACTCAAGGTTTTCGCTAATGTGACATTGCCAATGATGAGCAAGCAGGTACATCAGGTACGGGTCTAGTGATGGAACTACTGACAAGGACACTGTTTGTGCCATCAAATATGACACAGACACAGACACAGTCACCATTATTACAATCAGATAATTACAAGTAGTCAGGAACCATATGTACCTTTTCTTCTTCAGACCCTGACTGAGGTTAACCTTGAGAGTTACATTGTGATCTGAACTTTGAGAGATTGCCAGCAATTGCAGAATAACTGGGGGTCGTAGGAGCGTCCTAGAGAGAAAATAAAAGTACCAGGCGACTCGCCACAATGAGAGGAATCATGTGGGCTATTTTTTATCCCCCCAAAACCTCACTTTGGCCCAGAATGTACACTGTTCTGAGCTCTCTTTTAAGCCTCAATTAACCCTGGAAATAACCTTGCGTTAGCAACGGCGCTGTCTTAGGGGGCTGGCTGACACTCAGGCACCGGAAAAATACCAGAAAAATACCAGAAAAAAGCTGCAACAAATGCTTACTAATACTATGGTCTACAATACAAGCTCATTTTGAACTTCTATGGTTCTGTGGTTCTACGCTCTGCTTCTCTCCAATAGCGCCCATCATGCACATGCACACATGCACGCTTTCGATGTAACATCAATCAATGTCAATCTCATGGGTGAAAAACTTTGTCCTCAACAGTAGACAGACGACAGAACAGAGAAGTCATGCCAGTGATAGTGGCTACAAGTAGACTCCACTACACCACCCAACCACACGATACCCAAATGCCATTCACAAGTATCACGATACCCACACTCTCAGGAACTGTCTCACCTCGAAACCTAGATCCACCCTACTGTACCCTGAACCATGAGCCAATCTGTTCAGAGTCTGTTCAGAGCCGTGGATCATCAAACTGAGAGTATATTTGGGGTATATAAACCCCCATATCCCTTCGTTACAACTCAACAACAATGCACTTCCTTCTATTTGCCGCTCTGGCTTCCGCGGGAATCGTCCACGTTCCCCTTGTGGCCAAGGAGCTCTCTCCTGAAGTCGCCGCCCATCTCTCTAAGCGAGGTATCGCCGAGGGTATCTCCACTTACGATTTCATCTCGTACCAGGCCGTTGTCGAGATCGGCAACCCTCCCCAGAAAGTGAACACCTGTTTCGACACCGGTTCGCCTCTCCTGTGGGTACCTGGAGCCAACTCTTCAGCCTGTCTGGAGGGCCACTGCAAGAATACCAAGTCTTTCTACAACGTGTCTGAGTCTTCCGACTGGAAGTACGTCAAGGAGGGCGCAAACTGGGGAGGTAAGGGCTTCTGGGGTACAGACACCGTCTCGTACTCTGGCGAGACTCTCCACGACTTCAACGTCTACGTCTCCAAGACGTCGTTTTCCAACAACCTCGGCATTTTCGGCCAGTCTGGACATGATGACCCTAAGAGCTCTTTTGTTAAGGGTCTGGCTAATTCTGGAAAGATCTCCCGAGCTGTTTACTCTCTCAACGCCGAGAAGCCCATTGACTGGCTCACTCCTGCTTCCAACGGAGTCGCTTCCAACGTCTACTATGGAGGATTTGATCGAGCCAAGTACCAGGGTCCTCTGACCACTATCGAAGTGGACCACCATGGAGGATACGCCATGCCTCTGGGTGGTTTCGCTATCCAGGGAGAGAAGGTCAAGCTCAGCCAGGAGCACCAGGTTGTTCTCGATACTGGAGGACTCAAGATGACCCTTCCCAACTCTACCATGGAGCTGCTTTCCAAGAAGTTTGGAGGCAACGGAGAGTTCGATGGTACCTGGAAGGTGGAGTGTGGTTCCAAGCCCGAAATCACCTATGTCTTTGGATACACTGAGATCGACGTGGATCTGTCTACTAACGTGCGGGAGTCTTCCAGAGGAGGCTGCCGAATTGAGGGAGTTAACTCTGCTCCTGATTCTCAGATTGTGCTGCTCACTGGAGGTCCTGCCGTGATTTCCCGAGCTCTCATTATCTTCGATAACGACAGAGATACCATCACCATTGGTAAGGCCAAGTACTCGGATGAGTCTGATGTCATTGAGCTGACTGGTGATATTCCTGGTACTGTTTCATACAAGGACTGGAAGGCAGGTAAGCCTCTTCCTGGCGGTGATGTCAAGGTTGCTCAGTCCACTGCTCAGAGCTCCACTCTCGCTGTCAAGGCTACTTCCTCCGAGTCTGAGCCTGCTCCTACTACCGAGGCCAACTCTGGTACCGGTACTGATTGGTGCGGACTGTATGGCATTTTCTGCAACGAATAATTTAGTTTCTTGTTTAGCTTCTTATGTATTTAACGATCACCATTTCTATATTGACCTTCCTGTACTGTTTGATCATAAGTATGAAAGTCTCGTTCGAATATTGAAGACAAACACTTCCACTCTTGACAAAACCCCAACTACAGTCATCCACAACCACCACTACAAATCTCTATATTTTTAATACAATTCAATTAATTAATTCATCAATAGTAACATCCAAAAAGTCCTTCCCATCCTACCTTTCCTCCCTCTCTCTTCTCTCTCCTCTTATCTACTGCACCTTCTTGTGGTTGGGCACATTGGGGTGCTGTCGACGCTTGAGAATCACATCAACGGTCTGGATATCGACCTTGGGGGGCTGGCCGCCTCGTCCAGACAGGCCAAACACGATATCCTGCACAGAGTCGCTGCCGCCCTCTGCAGCCAGCAGTGCCTTTCTGAGCTGGTACCGGCTTCTCTTATCGGTGACCACCTCAGGGGAGTCGAACTGACCAAGAACAAAGTCGGTCAGTCGAGACACAAACAGGTACTGGTGTTCGGCGTACAGAACAGCAGCCAGAACGAACCAGGGGGCAACAGTCACAACTCCAAGAGAAGTACCGTCAATGCCCAGGGTCTGAGAAACAGACACGTACTTGACGCTGGTAAAGGCCACAGCAGCGTCGTTCTCGTAGTGAATGGATCTCAGCATGACAACCAGAGCGGTGGTCGACAGAGAACCCAGCCAGGTGATGAAGGTGAGAATATCGTCCCAGGGCTGGATGTTTTCCACTCGTCGAGGAGTGGGTCTCTGGAAATCGACCGAGATTTTCAGGAACTCGGATCGAAGAGACAGGAAGTTGTGCACCAGAGCACACAGGGGGCCCAGGGCCCAGACAGGACCAAACAGAGCGACAAAACCAAACTGAGTGATGGTAGATCGGTAGTCGGAAGTGACATTGTAGGGAGCCTTGGTTCGCTCTCCTCGTACAATGTCCATGTAGTGCTCTTCCTGGGGGGCAAGTTCAACGGGAGCCTGAACAACCACTCCTCGCAGCTTGTTGACAACAGGAAGAGCAAACCGAAGAAGAATAGGCAGAGCTCTGGACAGAATGAAGTTGATAACCTGGGCAGTTCCAAGGAAGTAAATCATCTGTCCGTAGAGTCGAGAGCCATCAACAGTGAAGGGCTTGATGACGGTATCTCCAACCAGGAAGTTGACCAGCTGCTGGAAGACGTTCAAGTAACCAACCAGGTTCTGTCCAAAGGGAAGGTAGATGAATCCAGTGAGGAACAGACCAAAGTAGGAAGACAGGAAGTCGACAACAAACAGCTTGATGGTCAGAGACCGAGTGTAGACGCCCTCAAACTCGTGGTTCTCCCAATCGGTCATCTTCTTGGCAATCACTCCGTAAATCACCTTGAAGACACCCAGGAAGACAACCAGCAGACCAGTGGGAAGAAGAGGAGCCAAGTCACCGAAAGGACCGTGATAGATCTGACGGGTGTAGATCTCCAGAGCAAAAATGATGGTGTGTCCAACAACCAAAATAGCAGCCAAAGTAGAAGCAACGGGAATGAAAGCCAGCTCCTTGGCCACTCGCTTGGTAGGAGAGTACCAGGGTCGCTTGAGGTCCGAGATCATATCATGCTTGGTGGTTTCAGCCACAAAAGCCCGTCGTTCACCCACAGCCGAAGCGTTAGTGGCGCCAAATCTGATAGCCAGGTTGGTTTCACGGGCTCTCCAGGCTCGCACAAACACAATGGACCAGATCTGCACCACCAGCGTGTAGAAGAAGGAGTAGTTGGGCAGCAGGAAGTGAGCCAGAACACCAATGACAGAGGGAACAAGAAGCCACTGAAGATAGAACTGGGAGAAACCAAAGTAGAAAGCAACCTGTTCTCCGTACAGGTCGTTGATAGCGTCGAGATCCTCATCGTCAACCACCCACTTGGAGCCCAGAAGAGTGGCATAGTGCTGGTTCTTCTTTCGATCCTGAAGAGGGAAGATGGCGTCAATGTACGAGAACTTGGGGTTGGAAGGGTCAATTCCAAGACCACCGTCAATCTCGGGAGCAGACAGGTAGTGGTGCACCAGTCGCAGTCGTTCACTGGACTTGTACTCCTTGCTGTGCTCTCTCAGCTGCTCAAACGAGTTCTTGGACAGGTTCTTGGGGTTGTCAGAACGCAGATGGTAGAGAAAGTCGTTGACATGAGAGTGAGACGCAGCCCGGTCAATGATGTGCTCCGAGAACTTGAGGAAGACCAGCAGCTCGTTGGACTGACCATCTCGCACCTTTGTGTCAATGTGGTTGGCAGCAAGCAGACCAGTGAGCTGTTCAATGTGGTGAAGATCCTTCTGAGCATCAAGAGGCTTGACGACAATGACGTAGTCCGCTCCAAAGTACTGGATCTGGTCCTGAGGGGCCAGATGAGGCAGAGGAGGAGGAGGAGGGGTCTCCTTAACCACAGTGGTCTTTGTGACCTCAACATGATCAACTCGCTTTCGAAGACCAGAAGCGTCAGGCTGAGACACGGCAGTCACATGCTGAGCGTCCACAGAAGAGCCCAGAGACGTGGCTTCTCCGTGAGAGCCACGAATGACTCCTTGAGTAGGAGGCACGCCCTTGACAGCAGCGGTAGTAGAGCCAGAGCCGACAATTGGCTGGTGATCAGGCTGGTACTCGGTGGTGTGGATCTCTCGATGCACGGGAGTCTGTCCAGCCACTCCGGGGCCCTCGCCGGTGCTCTCGTAAGGAGTACTAATGTGTCGCGTGTCCATAGCAGCAGTGGGGTTGTAAGAGGAGCCAGAGTTAAGGTTCGATGCACCACCATGCGTGTCATTAGCCAGAGGAGTGGACCCGGTGAAACCGTCAAACTGGCTGTTCTGAGCAGCGTACCGCGGGGTCTCTTCGGTGGCAAATCCGTCAGCTCGCAGCTTGGTATGCTGAGTTCCAGTCACGTTCACAGCAGGGTTCTCGGGCGAGCCAAGCTGGTTCAAGTGCTGGCCAGCGGCTTCGGTCTGGGGGATTTCATCAGAGACGATATCGACAGCAGTGTCAGCAGCCTGGGTAGCGCCGCCGGAGGGGATTCCAGAGGTACCAGACTTGACGGTGGCAGGCGATTCGCCAATGTTGGTAGAGACGCCGGAGTAGGAGGGAGTACCAGAAGAGCCATAACCAGGACCAGAAGAACCATAGCCAGAAGAAGCAGAAACAGAAGGCTTCTCATAGTTGGTAGCGTCAATGTGGACACCTCGAGAACCAGAAGAAGGCTGCTGCTCTTCGTTCTGGTGAACAGCAGTAGCATAAGGACCGTACTTGGCTCGCTCAAGCTCTCCTTCAGTGGGAGGTCTAGAGCCAGGAACAATACCAACACCGGCCTGACCAGATCTAACGCTCATGTTCTTGGCCATGGAAGGCGAAGGAGGAGAGTGAGTGGTGGTGGTGGTGGTAGTCTTGGGGGAAGCAGGAACAGGCATACCGTTGGTGCCAATCTGGCCACTCAGAGGGATACCAGAATCAGGATCGTGGGTAACAGGAGTGTTTCCAGAAAGACCAGAAGCGTGTCCAATAGCAGGGGCAGTGGTAGCAGAGTCAGAAGGAGAGTACGAGGCCTGATGAACTCCAGCCTGGTTGGAACCAGACAAGGGTCTCTCTCGATCACCAAGAACACCGACACCAGCAAAGTGCTTGTGGCCTCCAGACTCGGCAAGCTCACGCTCCTGACGAACAGAGTCGAAACCGTGGCCCTGAGAAGGCGACTTGTTGTGCGACTTGTGGCCGAGAGAAAGAGCTCCAACCACCGAAGCCAGACCGGCCTTGGTCTTACCGGAGAAAGTGGAGTGGTCAAACTCCTCGGGTCGACCGTCCATCACATGAGCATGACCAGGAGTGACTCCAGTGGGCACAGACTCGTCTCTGAAACCTCCAAGGTTGGGGGAAGCAGAGGAGGCTCCAGTGGAACCAACACCAGCTCCAGTGGAACCAGTAGGGTAACCAGAAGTTCCTCCAACTCCGGAACCGCCTGTAGCTCCAGAAACACCAGATCCATAGCCGGTACCAGCACCTCCAGCAGAAGCTCCTCCAGCTCCAGCTCCAAGGGCCCCAACACCAGCTCCTCCAGCCAGTCCACCAAGAGCCTCACCTCTGAGACCCTCGCCGGACTTCAAGCCGTCAACTCCTCCCTGAAGACCAGTCTTGTATCCTTCAACGTCAGACTTGAAGCCGTCAACACGTCCAACAGTGTTCTTCTCGGCGTTGGACTTGAATCCGTCCACCTGACCAAGAGCATCAGACTTGTATCCATCGAGTCGGCCCTCAGCCTGGTTCTTCAAGCCATCCTTGGAGAAATCAGAGCCAAGAGCACCAGCACCAAGAGCTCCAGCTCCTAGTCCACCCAGAGCACCAGACTTACCGCCAAGAGTGTTCTCAACAGCTCGCTGCTCGGCCTTGTGTTTAGCCTGAGACTCGAGGTGGGCAGGAGAAAAGTCGTTCTTGACGTTTCCAAAGTCAGACTTGAGACCAGCCTCCCGGTTGGTAAAGTCAGACTTGAGAGCGTTACCGGAAAAGTCGTTCTTGAGACCAGCCTCTCGAGACTCAAAGTCGGACTTGAGACCCTGACCGGGAATCTCAGACTTGAGATCGGACTTGAGAGCATCTCCAGAGAACTGGTTCTTGAGACCGTCAGATCGAGAAGTGAAATCCGACTGCAGATCTCGAGGACCAGACTCGAATTCAGACTTGAGACCCTGGCCAGGATGTCCACCAGACAGGCCACCAGCAGCAAGACCACCGGCACCAAGACCAGCAGCACCAGACTCGAGTCCGTGACCATGATGGCCAAAATCACTCTTCAAGTCCTGCTCGCCCTTTCGGAACTCTGAACCGAGTCCGTGCTCGCCCTTTCGGAAGTCAGAAGCGATACCATGCTCGCCCTTTCGGAAGTCGGAACCAATACCGTGCTCAAGAGCCTCGACCTTGTTCTCGGCAGTCTTCTCGAAACCCTCCACCTTGGAGTGCAGGTTGTGAGTTCCGTGAGACTGAGGAAGGTGAGAGCCAGCAGCTCCAGCAGTGCTAGAAAGACCATGGGAATGAGTACCAGCAGAAGTAGTGGACCGAGGAGAATGGCCAGTAACAGCTCGACCGGGAGAACCATTCTCATCAAAGGCACTGCCAGGAAGAGTAGAACCGGGATCAAACGAAGACACGGGAGTAGAGTGTTCCTTGTTGACACCTCCAGCAATGGAAGCAGAGGGGCCAAAAGAACCAGAGGGAGAGATGGTACCAAGATGCTTCTGCTCAGTAGGACCCTTGGAAGCAGAGTAGCCAGAGCCAGTCACGTGATCGTTACCGTAAGACTGGGCAGATCGAGTTCCAGTAGGAGAGCCAGCAGATCCAGTAGCACCAACTCCAGACGACTGAGTAGGCGAGTACTGAGCAGAGTGGGAGGCACCAGTGGAGGCAGAAGGAGAGTAAGAAGGAGAAGAGCCAACACCGCTAGTACCAGCAGAACCAACTCCGGCAGTACCTGCACCAATCACACCAGCACCGGCAGCTCCAGCTCCTGTTCCAGTGCCAGAGTGATGGTGACCATGGTGGTGGTGGTGGTGGTGGTGGTGAGAGTGCTCTGCACCAGGGGCAGCGGCACCTAGACCAGCAGCTCCAGCACCAGCAGCTACAGCAGCTGCAGAAGAACCACCAAGGTTAGGAAGAGTGGAACCGCCAGGAACGGATCCAGAACCAGTTCCAACGCCAGGTACTGAACCAGTTCCAACGCCAGGCACTGAACCAGACAGACCTCCACCAGGCAAGTGAGAAGCAGCCTGGTTGGAGAGATCGGACTCGGCTCCCTGAACACGGGACTTGGCAGCTCCCTCCAGAGAAGAAGGAGCGTTCTGGAAGTCCGACTGCAGGGTCTTGGCCTGAGACTGCAAGCCCTGGGCCTGAGATTCAACTCCCTGGGCTTTGTTGAGAGCTGAACCAGCCTGAGTGTTGCCGAGAGCAGCGGTACCAGCAGCTCCAAGGCCAGCAGCTCCAGCTCCAGCTCCGAGACCAGAGGCAGAGGGGAGGCCGGAGGCAGAAGGGAGACCACCAGCAGTAGTAGAAGCTCCAGTGGCAGAAGGCAGACCTCCAGCAGTAGTAGAGGCTCCGGCTCCGGCTCCAGCGTTAACTCCATTCACGTCATTAGGATGAACGTCTCCGGACAGCACGTTACCAACATCGTTGCTGTGGAGAGGAGAGGCTCGCTCAGACGCCAGAGGAGACGACTTGGCGGATAGTCGCTTGGAATCGTCCAGCTTGTCCTTGCTCTTCTTGCCAGTGAGACCGGAGAAAAAGCCCTTGAGCGACTTCTTTTCCTTGGGTTCCTCAATGTCGGACTTTTTGAACGAGTTGAACTTGCCGCCCCACGATTCTCGTTTGGACGAGGTAGGTGTGGCAGTTGTGCCGGGGGCAGCTGTTCCGGGAGCGGCAGCTCCAGGGACAGTGGAAGCGGTAGTACCAGCAGTACCAGGGGCAGTAGAAGCAGCTCCAGCAAGTCCAGCAGCTCCAACGCCAGCAGTACCAGAAGCAGCAGAGGGAGAAGCAATGGTGGAAGTAGCGTTAGCACCAGTAGAAGGCACTCCGGTAGCTCCTGCTGGAACATCATAATGATGATGGTGATGGTCGACCTTCTCAACAACAACAGCCTCACGGTTGGCGTTCTTGTTGGCGGGGGTAGCAGCTTGAGGCGACGAGTGAGCAGCCGACAGAGGCATGTTCACTTCCTGCAGGTTGCCAGGCAGCTGAGAGGCGGTTTGCGATTGGTAGCCAGACTGAGAAGAAGACTGGTAGCCAGTTTGAGGAGTAGTCTGGTACTGCTGAGTCTGAGGAGTCTGCTGGTACTGAGCAGAGTGGCCCTGCTGGTAACCAGTCTGAGGAGTGGTCTGGTACTGCTGCTGAGGAGCGTACTGCTGCTGCTGCTGAGAAGAAGGAGATCCTCTGGCCTGCTGGACGTAAGCAGACTGGCCTCTTCGAGAAGGAGAACCAGGAGAGTGCTGGCCTTGCACTAAAGTCTCGTTGAAACGGTCCTTGCCAATCTGCTGCACGTCAGAAGCGTAGCCTCCATAAGTAGCGGTGGGCTCAGCAGCAGGAGAGGGAGAGTACTGCTTGGAAGAGCGCATAGAGGGATCCACATATCGCAGGTTGTCCGTAGGAGCAGCCTCGTAGGTGGTAGGAGAGGGAGAGAAGGAGGCTGAAGCGGGAGAGTGGGGGGAGGGGGGGTTGGGAAGGGGGGCTGGGTTAGTACGGAAGCGAAGGGCCGAAGGTCCGAACGGACTCAAAAAACTGGATAATTAAAACGGAAGTGAGAGACCACAGGTCTCGAACGGACCCAATCAGCTGGATAACATAGGAAGGAGAGACTGGTATTCAGTAGACAGCTCAATAGACTGAAGACTGGCTGTAGATTTACTGTAGGCTCTGAGCTCCAGACAGTGGTGTTATACTGTAGACTGACTAGTAGACACTGTTCAGGAGTAGACTGAGACTGTACTCCGACTTTGCAGTTACTGTCAGTAGACATGCTTCACTAGTCCAGAATTCCACGCTAAATCTCAGATGAGTCTAGCGAACAATGACTAGTGTCAGATTGTGCTGTCTAAGCCAATTGACTGTGAACTGCTAAGCAAAATCCAACTGTCCAGTAGCAAGTCAATTGACTGTCTGAACAGTGCAGCCATAGTGCATACACTGCACCATTCATGTCTCCTAACTCCACAACCCCACACACTGATACCTATACTAGTAAAGGTAACCGTCTGTAGGCTTGCTTAGTCTTCTTCTTCTCTCTGTAGACAACCAGCTTGTCTCTTGGGCTTCTCTAGGTACTCACAGTTGGCATAACTACCACTGGTTCCAGGGTACCCGGGAGTAGGAATGGGTGTGTACTCGACCTTCTCCCGCGATCCCTGACTTCGCTTCGAGCCTGAACGGCTCAAAGACGACGCAATCTTTCTGTCAATGGCGGAAAAGTCGCTGTGAACGTGGCTGGAGATGGCAGTGCCCGCAGGAGATACTCGCTGCGAACCTCCACTCAGCTGACGTCGGTGAGCTCGAGACGGCTCCTGTTCCACCACGTAGACCGCATCTCGGGTCTCGATTCGAGAACCCGCAGGCGGAGCTTTACCATGGGAAGACTCCCAGTCTTGGTAGGCGGCGGAGACCTCTTCGGGGACTGCGGAGGCGTTGGGGCGGTCCTGGCGCTTGGGGGAGCCCAGAGCCGCGGCGGCTGCGGTAGCAGCATGGACGGTGTGTTGGGCAGGCATGATGGTGAGCAACAAGGGGAGGTTGGTGGTATATATCAGCAACCGAGGTGGGTGGGTGTGTTATTGGGTTTAAGTTTTTGGGGGGAGTTGGGGGGAAAATATTTATATGGTTCGAATGGTCTGGTGGAGGAGAGGAGAATGCACTTACTGGTTTCTTAATCGGACGAATATTGGCCGAGAAAACAACGGCCAGTTTATACGTTCCTCCACTCAAAGTTAAACAATCAGCATTGTCTTGCTAACTCAATGGCAGATAACGTTTCATGCTGTAGCTTCCTCAATCGGGATGTCCTGATGAGTCTGTGTAGGAGGCGACTGAATGGGGAAATAATTTGGAAAAAATCACCATCGGTCACATGACGTTTTTTTACATATTTAGCGCATATTTTGGTGTTTTTTAATAATTCCTCCCGAGCAGAAACCCTCCAGCCATTGTTGTTTAAGGTTAGATTGCTAAGCGGAGTGCCAAGGAATGCGCTTTTATTTGTGCCCCATTATTGAAGCCTACAGAAATCTTTCAGCTCTCGGAGTTGGACCAATCGACGCGAAATCACGTGACGCATTGATTCCCTTTTTTCAAAACTCCAATTACTCCAAAACCCCGCCCATCACAGCTAACGCCGAAAAAGCCTCATTGACGTCACCTGCAGGCTGAGACCTAATTGCGCAGCCCAGCCGCAAAGTCGACGAGCTGCGTCACGTGCGCCGCAGATTCTCAAACAGCAGGGTAACTGTCTTTGTGGCGCCATGCACTGTTTGTGTCAGACGAGAAAATGTGGTCGTTTTGGTGTTTTTGGCATATTATTTCCCACCGTATTGCGTAATAAATGTCTCATGACTGTGAACGTATTTGGCTCATCGCTGTACGTCTTATGGCTTATTTTTTTTTTACACTCTTTTTTGGCTCGTTTTTTTGTTCTTATTTTGTGAGGCGTTAACGTCGAGTATGAAGCTACAGCGTAATAGTATATGAAATGAAATGTAGTTACCCGAAGTGATATTTACTGATGGATACCCTGTTGCCGCGGTAACAGAGCAGCCATTGAAGTCACGTGACTAGCATCTCGCCACTGTTGCTCCGGTTACTGTTGCTCTCCACTCTCAAGGTTGGCTTGCTACAACACAGCAAAGGAATGCTAATCGTCGGCCATGGAAAAATGTCTACAAAAATCAAATAAAACCGCTGTTTGTGTAAGAGGTATTTGTGTAGGATGTTTGTGTTTCTTGCAACCTCTTCGTGTTATATATATTCGTGTTTGTGTCTTTTATATCACTGTATCGTATCGTTATTTCGGCAATATTAAACACCTCTCTCTATCCCGAAATATCCATTACACTGCTCGATTGGGAAGCTCGATAAGCATAAGCACTCGTGACGTAGATCCATGATGTCATGGTGGAGATGCGGAAGGAGGGATTTGATGTTTTCTGAATTGGGGTTTGGGGGTTTTTGTGTGTTAACTGGAGGGTTAAGTAGTTTGTTATATGTTTAGTTGAATGGGTAGGAAGTGTTTGCCAAAAGTTATGATAAACATTGATAGATATTTGTATTGTCAGAGAGACAATAGTTATGGGATGGCTAAAAGGAGAATGGTGGGGTCAGATATGTCGGGATTTAAATGGAAATCTCAGATATTGTTGTCGTCACGTGACTCGACGTTTGGGGCTTCAATTCGACTCGTTACATGTCTGATAACGCACATCATGATTCGTATCCATGCTTGAGAGGAGTGCATTACAGCAGCTAAACAGGCAAGATATATTGAACACAAAATGGGCATTTTTTTGTCCAAAAGTGGCGAAAATCGACTTCCACAGGTTGTATAATGTACAAAATCGCCTCTACCACTTGTCAATCACCTCCAACACTTCTCTATCAACTCTCCAAGGAGGGCTGGTTAGAAGGACTTTTTAAACATAGTCATAAATTAAGGTTTTGTGATATCATCTGAAAAATACCCATTACAAACCATCCATCGGCTAGTTCTACTGAGTATATGTTCTCCTAGACTCCCTCTCTCTAAATATCAAAATCCCATATCTCTATCTTCAAAATCCAGCCTGGTACATCCATTTCAATTTTACCTCCTGTACGTCAAATTTTCATCTCCGAGTTTGGATCAAGACATACGATCTTACCCATAAGTCCATCAGAAAAGGTGCTAGAGCTTCAAATATAATTTTGCAAGAATCACGAGGTCTCATATGCTATTTTACCCAAACAACAACTCATAATCTATCCATTTACAGATTCTGCCCTTACTACAACTTGTATGGCTCCACTTTAGCACCCTCTCTAAACATCACACTCTAGCTCCTTTAGTTTTCATCCAACGTCTTTCAAACCGGTCTTGATCGAATCACAAAGTCTCGTACATCAACATATATACTCGTAACACCCATTTACACACCAGATTCAACATCTAAAAGACATATCCAAACCACACCACCATCACCGTTAAAACCTTATCCGAGTTAAGTTTTATGCAGAGAAAAAAAAAGGCACAAATTTGATAGCATTGAGCAATCCATCAAAACACTGTAGCAGAGCAAATACTTATCGCACGCAAAAACCAAGCCCAGATCTAGACTCCCCTCTGTCACGTGATCATTTCTATGTAAAAATATCCCCCAAAAGTCTTGCTCTAAATTCCCTCCAATTTTTAGTCAAATTCGACTTGGTCCTCCCAACCAGCGCTTAACTGGCGGCTAAAACAGGCCCCAAAAGTAAAGTTTTTTAAACTTTACCGTAAATAAACTTTAGAGACCATTTGTACCACCAACTTCAATCCCCTCATACTGGGTGAATATCCACTCAAGCGCTTATATATTTTAATACAACGATAACCCCATTTTTCCCTTCCATTTCCATCTCTTTTCATTTCAATCCGACCACCACCACCCATTTCGTGTCATTTAAGGTTGGTCACATGACCCGTCCCGATTGGGAAAACAGTCACAATCCTCCCACCTCCCGCTGAAATATAACTTTTCACCACCCGTCTCTCCTCCTCCATCATCACAAAATGTCGCACCGAAAGTACGAACAGCCCCGACACGGTCACCTGGGATTCCTCCCCCGAAAGCGATGCACCAAGTCCCGAGGTAAGGCCAAGTCCTTCCCCAAGGACGACAAGTCCAAGCCCGTTGCCCTGACCGCCTTCCTCGGTTACAAGGCCGGTATGACCACCATTGTCCGAGATCTTGACCGACGAGGTTCCAAGATGGACAAGCGAGAGATTGTCGAGGCTGCCACCGTCGTCGACACTCCCCCCATGGTTGTTGTCGGTGTTGTTGGTTACGTTGCCACTCCCCGAGGTCTGCGATCTCTGACCACCGTCTGGGCCGAGCACCTGTCCGAGGAGGTCCGACGACGATTCTACAAGAACTGGTACAAGTCCAAGAAGACCGCCTTCACCAAGTACGCCAAGCAGTACGAGGGTGATGCTGCCCAGGTCCAGAAGGAGCTTGAGCGAATCAAGAAGTACTGCTCTGTTGTCCGAGTTCTTGCTCACACCCAGCCCAAGCTGACTCCTCTCAAGCAGAAGAAGGCCCACCTTGCCGAGATCCAGGTCAACGGTGGCTCCATTGCCGACAAGGTCGAGTGGGCCCAGGCTCACTTTGAGAAGACCGTCACCATCGACTCTGTCTTTGAGCAGGACGAGATGATCGACGCCATTGCCATCACCAAGGGTAAGGGATACGAGGGAACCACCCACCGATGGGGAACCAAGAAGCTGCCCCGAAAGACCCATCGAGGTCTCCGAAAGGTCGCCTGTATTGGAGCCTGGCACCCTGCCAACGTTCAGTACACCGTTGCCCGATCCGGTCAGGACGGTTACCACCACCGAACCTCCGCCAACCACAAGGTTTACCGAGTTGGCAAGGGCGGTGATGAGTCCAACGGCTCCACTGAGTTCGACCGAACCCCCAAGACCATCACCCCCATGGGCGGTTTCGTTCGATACGGAGAGGTCAACAACGACTTCCTCATCCTCAAGGGCTCCATCCCCGGTGTCAAGAAGCGAGTCATCACTCTGCGAAAGTCCATGTGGCTGCACACCTCTCGACGAGATCTCGAGAAGACCCAGCTCAAGTGGATCGACACCGCTTCCAAGTTCGGAAAGGGCCGATTCCAGACCCCCGCCGAGAAGACTGCTTTCATGGGTACCCTCAAGAAGGACCTTTAAGCGGTTGGACTTGGTTGTCTGAAATAAAAATAAAACTTAACAATATAACGAGTGATTGTAGATGCGTTTGTATGTGTATATGGTGGTGTGTCGGGTACGTTTTTTGGTGGGAAAATTTTTGCCCGAAATTAGAGTTTCAGATTTACATCCGGGTAACGTGAATTTCCGAGCCGCACGTTTACCTCAGAGGAAAACGTCTGGCTGAAAAGTGCAGATTTTGGTGGGTCTGGAGTTTTACGGTATGGGTGGAATAAGGGAGATGAGGGGATTCTGTAAATGTGGGTGGCTAGTCTGTAGCCCCATTTTTGAGGCAGCTGGGGTGCTGTGAAATGGTCGTCTAACACTCGTCTAAACAGAGTTCTGTAGTTGGATGTTTACTGGAAGAATAGATATACTCTGAAATATGGCATTTCTGGGTATAAATTGAGATGAAAGGTGGATCACGTGACTTATAAACGTCCATAAATACCCTATTCATCTTCGTCTGTTCATATTACCCTGAATCTGTTCTCTTCCTAGAACAATTTTTAATATTTCGTTGCATTGGTCTTTTTCTGACTTGGCCAGCAGTAATGAGAAATATTGTGTGACATTAAGTTAATATATGATGATCCCCTGATCCGTGCGAGTATTTCTATACCACACACTATCCAGTTGCCCTATTGTTCCTTCACTTATCGGTATTTTACTGTTTTTCACCCCTAAAACCTCCCCACCTCCACCAATATTCCACCTACAGCCAAATAAACACCACCGCCGTACTCCCCTTGCTCTCCTCTCTCATCCTAAAACACCCTCACCTCTCTACCACCCCCACAACCCATTCTACCCTCTGCCGAGGTTGCTCCGTGGTAAGCTGCCAAGCTATTGCAGTAATACCAACCGATGCCAAGACTTGCCCACAGTGTAGATCAATGTAACATCAAGTCGGGTGAACGTCTTCCTCCCGTTTGAGACAGTTTACGGCAAGACAAGGCCTATAGAAGCTCTAGAACGGAGCTACACGGTTCAATATAGGTCTAATTACGAATCCGACTGCATATCCAAACTCGCCTGGGCTAGGGCTACATTTCTATATCATATTTGGCTCCAATTATTTCGGATTTCGCAATTCATCCTCGGTTAAGTCGGCTGCATGCACTCCACTCAATGTTAACGTTATCGTGAGGGGATCGTCAAAAGCAATATTGAACTATGAAATGACGAGTCGTCTATCTGTGTCTGTATATCTGATCTGGTGATCGTTGCGAGCTCTATCGTGTCTTTATTTGCGTCCTTAATGAAGACTTTATTCGACACTTTATTCTGACCTAAGAACGTTCAACGTTAGCCTAGCCTCTAAGACAATCCATACTCTTGGCATGTGCAATCAGCTTGGTGATATAACATGATCACGTGATACAGACAGAGGACTGATTGTGTTTGTGTTCTATCTGTGTGCTCTGTCTGTGTCTGAACACTGATATCGTCGTCGTTAGTGTAGGCCGCATCTGGGAGACGTTTCCGCAGTCCATAGCCCTGCCAACTGTATTGAGAAGGTTAACTTTGAGGGTTGTATTGGCGAGTGCAAGTATGAGACTGTTATAGATGCTAAGGGTGTTCCTGACTAACGGAACTAGTGTCACAAACGGTATGGCACTACGGTATTTGTCTGTTGTACTGTGGTTACTGTGGTTACAGGGTGTGGTGTTGTCTGTACAGTGTTTGTCCAAGATCTTCATCACTACCGTCTATGAGAACTCAGACGTGAGCAAAGCTTGTCGGTGTTTGACAGAGTTTGCTTCGAGTACAGTATTGGACTATTGGATTATTGGGCTATGGAATGAATAACTCATGTGATAATGACCAAGCGGTCATCAAGATACCAAGATACCAATCAATGTTGATACCAGTGCTGAGATACAAACAGTCAACTCCAACATGGCACTCGCTTCGCTCGTAGCCCCACTGTCGATCACTGGACCCGTGCATACCCTCCTCACACTGAGTGCATTGTTCGACGGAGTATTGTCCTGCACCCCACCACAGGGATCTACAGTGCAGCGGTATGCCTAGGCGATATTGCTAAACGTGCTATTGACCATGCATCTACACACTCGTATAGAGTCCTACATCTACAGCACGAAACAGCCGTTGAAGTGATTTGGTTTTTGTTGTCTCGAAGACTGTCTGTTACTCATCTACCTGGTACAAGATCGCCCTTAGTGATCTCGTCATGCACCACTACTGTGGAGACAAAAAGCAATATCAAACCTAGTCCAGATGAGGACGAGCGTCTTTGTCTGTCTTATTGCTCTATCCATGTACGAGACGTACCGAGTATGTACTCAGGACGATACCTACCATGCTCTACAGGAGCTATATAAGGAGGTAGACACTCCCCTCAAACAGCATCATCTGCAGCAACACTCTCTACAGTCTGACTCTTGATACTGTCTGACAACAGCCTTACAGTACACCTCTATCAGCTACCAGTTCCTTGTCTCATCAACAGTGTACTACAGCTCTCTACAGTTACTGCTTGTCTACACTGTCTCTTGACTCTCAGCTATCTTCAAAATGCTCTTCTCAAACATCCTGCTGGCTTCAGTGGCTACCGCCTCGGTCATCCACCTACCTCTGCGGTCACGTGACCTCACCCCCTCCGAAGCCGTCCACCACTTGTCCGCTCGAGGAATCGAACATGACACTCAGGTCATGGGCACCACTTTCTACGAAGCCGACATTTACATCGGAACGCCTCCCCAGAAGGTGTCTGTTTGTTTCGACACCGGTTCTCCTCTTTTGTGGGTTCCTGGAGCCAACTCTACCCAGTGTCAAAACAACGGATGCCGCTCTTCCTTCGATAACCGAGTTTCGTCGACTTGGAAATACGAACGAGAAACCAACAACTGGGGCGGAGTTGGAAACTTTGGCCGAGATACTGTCTCGTACGCGGGTCAGACGTTGACCAACTTCAAGACCTGGGTGTCTAAAGACCGAATGGCCAATTCGTACGGAATTTTCGGCCAGTCTGGACATGATGACCCTGCTGGTTCGTTTGTCAAGGGTCTGGCTGCTTCTGGAAAAATCTCCAGAGCCATTTACTCTTTGAACTCGGAACGAGCCATCAACTGGAGAGACGTGCCTACCCAGGGTACCGTGAATAACGTCTACTACGGCGGTTTTGACAAGAAAAAGTACCAGGGACCTCTCACTACCATCCAGTGCGATCATCATGGAGGTTACGCCATGCCTCTAGGAGGTCTGTCCATCCAGGGAGAGAAGGTCAAGCTAGCTAGAGAGCATCAGATTGTGCTGGACACTGGTGGAATTGCTCTGCAGGTGCCCAACGGTACTCTCAAGCGAATCTCGGAGAAATTTGGAGGAAATGCCGTCTATGAAACCCCTGGATACTGGAAGGTCGAGTGTGGATCCAAGCCTTCTCTGACTTATGAGTTTGGTTATACTAAGATTGAAGTGGACTTTACCACCTATGTGCGGACTTCTCCTCATGGAGGATGTAGACTGGAAGGAGTGACTCCTATTTCTGATACTCAGCAGATTCTTCTTTCGGGTCCTGCTCTGATTTCTAGAGCTCTGGTTATCTATGATAATGACAGAGACACCATTACTATTGCTCAGGCAAAGTATACCTCTGAGTCTGAGGTTGTGGAAATCACTGACGGTATTCCAGGAGCTGTTCTCTACAGTGACTGGGTTGCTGGTAAGCCTTTGCCCTCTGTTTCCCAGGCAACCGCCCCTACAACCAGTTCTGTTGCCCCTACTACCAAATCGGTTGCCCCAGTTACCTCCTCAAAGGTTTCCGTCGCCCCTACTACCAAGTCCGTTGCTGTGGTTACCTCCGTCAAGCCTGTATCCTCTACTCTGGCCGTTAAAACTACTTCTGCCAAACCCACTCCTACTCAGGCTAAACCCACTCCTACTCCTACTCCTACCCAGAGACAGTGGTGCTCCTTCTTTGGAACTTTTTGTATTCGGTGGTAGACCCACAGACTTGTTTAGATTCAATTGATTGTTAAATTATGGCTGCTTTACTTGTAGGCTTGTCTGTACTCTACTGAGTACTTGTTCTTGAGCTCATATATTTCATCTTGGATATGGGTATTCACCTGACAAGATGCTACAAGTATAGTACAGTATATTTGCATATATCTCAGTAGCTGATCATATTGCTTGATGCTTACCTTCCATCAACTCACAACAATACATCCCATAGGCGTTTGAAGCAACCTACACACATGGAGACTTTTCAATACTAACCCTTAAACCTCCACAATCACTCTGTCAAAAATTCACCCACTTCCATCACCTTCTCATCAACTAACCTGATGCACTACCGTTCTAGTTAACTCAGGCACACCTATTACTTAGCCTTTTGTTCATTTTACAACTGCATGGAAGGGTCTAGAACAGCTGCACTGTCACCAACCTGTTTATGTCACGTGACTTATTCCCTCAAACGCTTACCCCGTATTTTCCGTATTTTCAGCATTTTCACTCACGTGACATCCCACTCATCCGCACTGTCTCACTTTATCCCCGGGTCAAGCGATTGGCACGAGACCAAAAAAGCCGAGGCACATTTCTTTTTGTGTCACTTGGCTTTGTGTCACATGCTCACTCGCGTGACCGTCTCGTGACTGCTGGACTTTCTATACGAATATTTAGCCACACTAATTTCCAATGTCTTGGACTTGCTTCTGACAGGCTGAAAAACATGTCACTTTGACAGATAGTCTAAGACAGGACAAACGTCTCAGAGTTCATAATAATGCTCTCGGGTGAGTGGATGTGTGTTTTTGTGACGTGTTATACGTGGTTTAGCTTGATAGAATACATTATTCATTTTTATTATATTTATTTCCATTTATTTCCGGTTATTCCCGTTTATTCTCATTTATTCATATTTAATTCGTGAATAAATTAGGACGTTTTTTTGAAACGCATAAGCTCCCATTGTGGGGTGTCCGGAGAGCTTATACTTCTTCCTTCAGTTCATTTTTCATCAGCTGAGAGTCACCTGTTTTTCACCGCCTATTGTCCATTTTTACCGCCGCATAAGGTTTATGTCAAAGTTTATCTCCGCTTGACCTGTCAACCGTCAACGTTGTCCCCTGCATTGCTGCATAGTATGGAGGTGTTATTTATCTCCCACAAAGAGATCGATTAGTCATCAACATAAGTACGTCACGACTGGTCATATGCGTTTACATAACCGAACTTTGCCCCACTGTACTCTCTTTGTCTCGGCTTAGCCATATTTCCCTCACGTGACATGACTCATGAGTCACCCCGTTTAAACTTCAAGCAACAACAATGAGGCATTTCATTTGTCCCAATTTTTCACGTACGGCTCAGTGACGTCATCATCGTACCAACGGTAATATCGCTACGTAAGCAGCAGCCACGTACTGTAGCGTCACATGATACTCAGCTATACCTCACGCCACGCAGATTCCATGCATGTGTGTGTCACCTGACGCTCTCACTCGGGCCTCAGCCACAACACCAGCCACAGGAGCCGAGGTCACAAAAACCTTAATTCGGAGGTCAAAAAAAAAGTGTCATGTTGATGTGGGGCAACCTTTCCAAATTTCGGCATGTCTGCTGTGGGTGGAGGAAACGAGCCAGAGACAAGCTGAGTAGAGGGATATGTTCGTGGAGTCACCCGATGCAAGAGAATCCACTTATTATCTCCCTAACCCTGATATTCAAGGAGTAGCAGCAGATAAGACCATTTATGCCGCCCGAGTCGGAAGAGGTGGTTCCGGGGATTTATCGTCACTGGGTTAGGGTTTGGGAACTTCGGATAAGTGGGTGGCGGAGGTGGGTGTTTTTTTGGTGACTTTTGCGGGCGTAAAAAGTATACTACAGTAAATCTGACTGGATATTCGATCTCGTGAGAGTCAGGAGAGTCGAATGAGACTTTTAAAACAGACGTAGGGGTAGTATTGGCGCCCCCAGAAATTGCACCCCACACCTCGGCTCGGACAAAATAAGGTTTGGAGACGCTGCAAATCCAGTTATCACATTCCGGGGAAGAGGTTGGTCCACACGACATTTGCTTGATCATCAGGTTTGTTGCACTTAACTTGTTACGACACTATTTTGTTGCGCTAAGAAACGGTTACCCCAGGCAAGCTCAAGCTCCTACACAAACACCAGAAAACACAAACGCAAAAGGCTGATATATAACCCTCTCGAGCCTCTCTCTCTTGAGTCACACACCTTTAGCACCTTACGGATACACTCTTGTTCTCAGCATCATCACTAAGAGGACATAACAACAAGACAGAACAGTAACACAAACGACAGAAAGAGGACACACACGCAGAGAATCGGTATACAGGAGCACAAACACAAGACAAAACATAGCACAGCAACACAAACGCAAGTGAGTATTTGGAGATCAGACGATTGGGGTGATGGTGTTGACATGGGGAGTGTCGTGGTAGGTGGCGAGTTGCGAGTTGCCATGGACCACCACATACCACGAAGCTACCGATGTGGTGGCCACGGTACTGGGAGTACTCTCTTCGCTCGTACCCCTCAGTGACAAACGCCGATTTCACGTGTAGGACTCGCCAATCAGGTGATGGTACGACACTAGCCTGATTCGACCGGAGTTGGTGATACCAGCTCGCAAACCAAGCGGAGTTGGTGATGACCAGCTCGCAAACCAGGCGCGATGCTTCGCACGCTAGCCTGTTTCGCTCGCACGATAGTCTCATACTAACCCAGTGATACCCACTCGCACCCTCTTCCAAGGCTGGAAGTTCACCCCAGAACTCGCCGAGAAAATCAAACACTACGCCCGCTTCCCCGCGACCGGCGTCTCTCTCCGCCAAATGGTCCAGTTTGGCAGCAAACCATCGGCCGGCACCCTCTTCCGTGCCTCGCAGTTCATCTCCGAAGAGCTGCCCATCCGGCTCGCCCATCGAGTCCGGGATCTGGAAGATCTGCCCGACGGCCTATCCGAGCAGCCGTCGATTCTGCGAGTCCGAAATTGGTACGCCCAGAGTTTCGACGAGCTGACGTCGCTGCAGCAGCCCAAAATCAGCAAGGAGCTCAAGACCTTGCTGTACAGCGGAGGTAACGGAGCCAACGGAGCAGCCACCAACGGCTCTGCCAACGGCTCTAACGGCTCCCGATCTTTCCACAACACATCATCTCGTCAGACTCTCCTCCCAGAGAACACCACCAACCCTTCTCTGGACGAGTACCACTTCAAATCGACACCCACACAGAAAACCGTCAACCGGCGGAGATACTACGCCAACGTCTCGCCAGAGGTCTCTTCCTGGCCCCCGGAGGTGTACGAGTTCAACAAGACCATCACAGCTACTTTGCAGAAGATCAAGCAGCGTCACGACCCCGTTGTGACGACCGTCGCACAGGGAATCACTGAGTGGAAGCAGGTGTACAAGAAGTCTGCCGCTTCCTTGTCTATTCAGTCGTTTTTGGATCGGTTTTACATGTCTCGAATTGGAATCCGAATGCTGATTGGTCAGCACATCGCTCTCAACTTGCACGCCAAACAGGAGGACTACGTTGGAATCATTTGCACCAAGACAAATGTCCGGGAGGTTGTTCAGGACGCTATCGCCAACGCTCGTTTCATCTGTGAGGACTGGTATGGACTGTTTGAGGCCCCCAAGGTCGAGATTGTGTGCCAGCCCGATATCAACTTCATGTACGTTCCCGGACATCTTTCGCATATGCTTTTCGAAACTCTCAAGAACTCTCTTCGAGCCGTTGTTGAGACTCACGGTGTGGATGCTGACTACTACCCTCCTGTCAAGGTCATTGTGGCCGAGGGACATGAGGATATCACCATCAAGATCAGTGATGAGGGAGGAGGAATCCCCCGATCCGCCATCCCCTTGATTTGGACTTATCTGTACACCACGGTCGAGGCAACTCCTTCTCTGGAGCCTGATTTCAACAAGAGTGACTTCAAGGCCCCCATGGCTGGATTTGGCTATGGTCTGCCTATTTCGCGACTGTACGCACGGTACTTTGGTGGAGATCTGAAGCTCATCTCGATGGAGGGCTACGGAACGGATGTTTATCTGCATTTGAACCGGTTGAGTAGTTCGTCGGAACCGCTGCAGTAAGCGAGCGAACTACGAACTGACCCAAGGTCAGTGAGTTAGTGAGTGAGCGTACATCACGATGGCTGTAGTCTTACTTCATACTGACTACTCGTCATACTGCGTATGGCTCGCTCAGACAATGCATAGGGAGAAAAGCGCACGAGGGAAGCTTGGTGGATTATTTAATGTATGATTTTGATGAACATGAATGAGACTGTAGTAATAACGATTGTAGACATGAGTGCCTTGACCATACTGGAGCTTTGTTAGTCAGTTTTTTTTAGAGGCTTCGTCTACAGACTATTCTTTTAATCATTTAAAATTCATTTAATACGTAATAATGTAGCTCCTTGTAGTTGTCTAGTAATGGTACTTTCCAACCCACCGGTTAACCATACTAAGGGCCACCTCCGGCTGGTTAAAAGGAACCATATGGCCCGCTTCAAACACTCTCAGGTAAGTCAGACCATCAGCAGTCTTGACCTCACCGGCAGCCTTATCGTTCACCTTCCAGCCCTTGATCTCGGCCTTGCCAAACTCCTCCTTTCCAGACCACTCCAGAGCATCAGTCCACATCTGGTTACCGACCCAGTTGCAGATGAAGTCCTTGTCACCAGCGTAGATGAGAATAGGCAGTCCATCGTCGAGCAGATCAGCGATATCGCCGTGGAAAGGTCGGTTTCCATCTCCATCAAAGCCGAAATCCACTCCGACAGAGTTCTTGCAGCCCTCGAAAACGTCGATTTCGGCTCCCAGAGCTTCAAGCACATGATCCTGGTTCAAGTAAGAAGTAATCCACTCAATCTGAGAGTAACAGAGAGAGGACTCACCACACTGTTCTCGGATATCATACACGTTCAAGCCAGTCTTGGAGAAGGAGTTGAAAACAGCATTGTCACAGTAGACAGAAGGAGCAACACAGGCGTATCGGGTGTTGGTCTTGTAGCACAGATCAATCAGCTTCTGGCACTTGGGAACCGAAGAGTGCATTTTCTCACACTCGTCAGGGGTGATAATGGCAGGATGGCCTCCCTTTCCACATGCCATAGGCTCATAACCCTCGATCTGAGTTCTTCCATCAGTGATACCGTTACCAATCAGCAGAGAGGACAGGTTGAAGTTGTTTGTGGGTCTGTTGGACTGGATCTCAGTAGCAATAGCAGGGATGTAGTGTCCCGCATAAGATTCTCCAGCGATATGGAAGTCGAGATCTTTGTACTGGGGGAACTTTTCAAAGAAGAGGTTCAAGAAGACATTGACGTCTTTAGCACCATCACGGGAGTTCTTGATTCGGTTAGGAGAGTGTGAAAAACCGACGTTAACGGGCTGATCCAGGAAGATGACCGAGGCATTCTGGTTCCACGAGAACTCATTATGGCTCAAAGTCAAGTCTTCATTGATATTGGAAGGACCCAGTTCAAAAAACAGACCGGTCATGGAAGAACATCCAGGACCGCCATTGAGCCACAGAATCACAGGGTCCGTCTTGGGGTCGTTTCGCGACTCGAAAAACCAGTAAAACAGGTGCTTGTCCTCCTCCTCAATGTCCACATATCCAGAGTACTGCTGCACCTTGTCCACTCCCAGAGAAGAGGGATCAGAGACTCGCAGAGTGTTGCCGTTCTGGGACAGAGTGGAGATCCAGTTGGTCTTTCGTTTGGCGGTTTTCTTGGGAGCAAACCGGTTCTCCAGCTCTTCCATCTTGGCTGCGATTTGTCCAGGGTACTCGTCCTCAACATGTTTCCAGAGGTTGATATCAGCGGCCGAAATGTCGTCAGTTTCGGTACCGAGGAAATGCTGCTGCCAGAGAGAGGCGGTGGCCGAGGCAACGAGAGTGGTCAAGGTGAGAGCTGAGAATTTCATCTTAGCAGTGTTGTGGAGGAGAAGGTGAGTAAGTGCCGTGCGTTAATTTAGGGTGGCCGAGGTGCATGAGATTATGCACGTCGGAGTCCGACGGATTTTGCAAAGTGGTTTGATTGGCCTGGGATTTACCCAGGGAGTTGGTGGTGGTCATGTGACGTAGTATTCAAAATTTGGACTCGTTTGGAGGGTTTTTGGGCTCGGTTGAGGTACGTGTTGTGCTGTAGTTAGGGTGAAAGCAACCTTGGTGGTGGACGTTGAAACAGAGCTTAGAGGGGTTTTGGAGGTAGACTGGAATGGTGGATGATGGTTGGTTCCGTTTGGAAGACTTTGGGTTATGATAAGGGTTTGGGGGTGTTAGGATAGGACTACCAAAAGGGTATGTCGTGTGACCAAGATAAGTAGGGTACGGTATATATGGCTATAGAAAGAGCTGAAGTTGATGTGGAAGGTCAATTGAGCTGGAATACATATAATGATTTGTTGCTAGTTCAAAAAATTGGGCTGTGCTGAGACTGTTCTGTTTGACGTTTGAATGGAAGAGTAAGTACAACCAGTGTTCTGAAGATGATGGTTTCAGTAAGAGTAATGGACAACAGCTTATAGCTGCTTGTAATGGTAGCTACAGGAGTGTCAGTTCGGCGGCACTAATTAGTTAAGTAACGTGCAACTACAATGACAAGTAAACAGAGGGTATTGGTTGTTAATGAGATGGCTTACTGTCAATTTATGACAAACACCATGGGGTACTTCTATATATCTTTAGATACTGATAACTCTAGAAGCCATTCTCTTATTGATAATATCCGTATTATTTCAGACAAAGACCTTAAGCCCACCTTAACACCAAGGTGGGCAACTAAATATAAATCAAATATAAATCATATAAAAATCATTAATTGTGTCTATGTTACAGTGCGGTAGCCTGGTAGGTAGCTCGCAGCCCTACGGGCTTCTCGCTACGGGCTTCTCGCTAGCGCCACAACCCACAGAAAAATCAAAAACGTGGACAGCATGAAAACCAAGCCGCCCATGAAAACCACATCCGACAACGACTGTTTTCGGAACCCCTTGGAGTCCATCATTTCCATCATAGTATTCAGCTTTGCGTCCATCTCGTCGAGCCTGAGGTGTAGCGACTGGATGTCATTGCTGTAGGGTGTCTTTTGGTCGTACTGGTAGTTCATTGTGGGATTTTGAAGATACGTCTCCAGATATATATATACAGAGGCGTGTCTCGCGTAACGGCCAAATACAGCAAGTCTAGTATGTGTCAAACCTGCACACTAGATAGGAGATGTACGGAGGGTGGTAGGTGTGTATACGTCAGTGCGGGTGGTTGTCGGTAGACGTATATATATATATATATATATATATATACACTTAATCCTGTCTTTGAAACCACCTCAGTAGATTCTCACACCTTCGTATAAATCGAGACGCGACTTGTGACGTGCAGAACAACAAGCCCCATGGTGAGATCGTCTGTAGCCGCATGACCCACAAGACAAAGAAAAATGTGGGGTGCGAAAACATGTGCGTTTGGCTGGCTGCTGTCTATGCTGTATCAGAAGGCTACATTAGGATAGGTATTTTTAGATGGCCATGTTTTTTTTTTTTTTAAGATATTCTTGCAAGCAGGGGCTTCTTGGCTTGGCAAAACAATAGAGAACGAGAAATATATATACAGCACGTATATACAGAAATTCAGGATACCTGATAATCAAGTACCTGGTAAGACCTGCTTATTTTTCCATAGTGGTTAAAGTGACGGATAAAGTGCCTGCTTGTCTTGACTCACTTGTAGCTAAATTGATTCAGGAACACCCATGTCTTGGAACTTGGCAGACGTAGAGATAAGCATGTGCCAAGTACGAGTACTTGTAGCTGTACAACAACACTCTTCACTGAAAGAGTCAGATAGTACCAGTACTGTACTTGAGTTCAATGAGTACGATAGCTACAAGTGCTGTAGCCGTCTCTATGACAGTAAGCACCAATTGCTACGCTCATTGTGGCTGGCTTTAATAAATATGTATTTCTATGTACCTACCAAAGTGCATGCCAATCTATAACCATAGCCTGGCACACTGAAGCCAGCACCATTTGTTGCTGTAATAGAGAAGCCCAAGGTAGGAGCAAAAATACTGTAGACAAAGTGCTCCTTTAACCAGCTACTGTATATGCATACCGTACTGTACGTACGTAAGGACCAATCGCTTCGCTCTTGGTCCTACCACTTCGGAAAAAGTCGAATCACAATCATACCACCCGCCACAGCAACCACCATAAACACCACCGCCTTGATATAAAAAAAATACCCAATCGCAGCCGTTCTCTGGTACTCGCCCATTCTCTCTCCCACACTTCCCATCTTTGCAGCAGACCTCTCCAAAGCTGCACCGGTATCTCTAACCAGAGCATCATCCTTGTTCAGCTTGGTGTTCATATCAACAGCGTTCTGCTTCATGCGTCGAACCAGCGACAAGACATCGTTGGCAATATCGTCCTGCTCATTTTCATCCACTCGCAGCTTGGTCTGCAACGTGGCATCTTGAGAGATGTCCTCGTATCCTCCTCCTGTTCCTCTCTTTCTAAGACCCTGAGATTGAGGAGTAAGGTCATTACCTCCTTCAAGTAGTGCCTCGCGGTCCTGGCGTTCACGCTCAAGCTCCTCCTCCTCTCTGTGTCGTCTGCTGATCAAACTGGTCAGTTGCTGTTCTCGTCCATCAACCTCCAGCTCATATTGGCGCACAAACAGCAGATCGTTGCCGATTTTTCGCATCTCGGCCTTGTCCACGGGCGTACCTGCCACGTGACTCATCACACGCGCCTTTTCCAGGTTCTTGTCGGCCTTTAACCGCTGTAATCCGAGCACAAAGGCGTCTCCATCGTCGTAAAAAGACGATAACTCGTCGATCTGGTACGCTGAGTCATCATCGAGGGCTGTGTAGATCTCTTCTGTGTCGATAGAAGCTTTTTGGGCCAACTCCGAAGCCGTTTGGCCGAGATTTGATAGAATGGTGTTCATCTGAAATAATGGTGAAAGTGACGTGGTGATGTTTTAGAGTTGGGAGGTTTTGGGGTGGTTGTAGAGCTGAGGTTATATAGTATGTGGGGGGTATGTGGGGGGTATTTGAAGGGTACGGTTGGAATGAGGGAGATGAAAGGAAAAGAATGGTACTGGTTTCGAGGACGTAGGATGTAGTTTATATGGATTTAAATGAATGTGTGTGTGCTAAGTAAATGTAAACAAACTCTATACTATCCCAACTGATTTAAGCAAGCTCTCAAATTTCACACATTTCAAAACCCAATACAATACTTGATAGCAACCAGTTTGTTATTATGGGACTTACCGGACTCTTAATACTCACTTAACCGATAATTAGAAGGTGCAATTATCTGTAGACCTCATTTGACCCACTTCCGCTTAAACCTAACAAACTCCCAACTATAATCAAAGCTATACTTACACTTTACTGCAACTTTCTCTCATTTGCCACTCCATCTAGCCCCCTCAAAAATACCCCAATCTCAAAAAATACAACTCTCCAATACTACCCTCATCTGCCTCTACCTCCCCTCACCTCTACCACTCCCCAAACCCACTTTTAACTTGCCCTGGTGCACGCCAATTCGTCACGTCGCGTAAACCTTATTTATCTTTATTGACATTTCATCACAACAACTTTGACCATACTTTGACTACCCCAAGTCACTCATTCCGCCATGTCCGGACTCCGTGTCCAGATCAATTACATCGACTATGTAATGGCGCCTCCAACGTCGCTCGATCACTCGAAAACGCCGGAAAACATATCCACCTCCGGAGGATACCCATTATTACACCGAGTTCCGATCCTACGAATTTTTGGCGGCACTTCTGACGGCTTATCCTGCTGCGCACACGTCCACAATGTCTTCCAGTACTTTTACATACCGTACAGTGGCAGTTTGAGTCCCGCCGAGTCTGAGCCGTTTCTGGCCGAATTACACGCGAAAATCAACCTGCAAATGCGCTCAAAGAGGACACGTGGCGAGAAATTGCCCGACGATTGCTCGTTTGTGGCTAATCTCGTCTTGTGCAAAGCAACGCCCTTCTACGGCTACTTTGAGGGCAACAAGTACTACATCAAGGTGGTGGTGGTGGACCCCAGTCACACAGGTATGCTGGTAGACATGTTCAGGAAGGGCATGTTTGGATGGGACAAGGCGCGTGTGTTCGAGGCACACCTGTCGTACATTCTGCAGTTTTTTTGTGACTACAATTTGCATGGATGTGGGTGGTTGGAGAGTGCTAGGTATGCTGTTAGAAGAGAGGACACTGTTTCTAAAAGCGAGCTAGAAGTGGACTTTCAGGCGGAGTTTATTCTCAATAGACTGTTGCTACACAAGAGTTCAAGCAAGGATAAGGCCTTCCATTCACTACAAGAACTATGGACTAGTTTACAGTCAACTAGAGACAAGTTTGACAAGGGAGAATACAAAAGTGATTATGGGAAACGAGAGGTGAAAGAGTCACGAGAGCAGTGGTATTCAGCGGAAAACATGTTTCAAGAACTCGAGGACAAGCTCAAAAAGACCGCTCCAGCTCCAGAGTACATTGTCGAGAAAAAACTGTACGACAACCTCATTCCTACAGCTCTGGAAACAGTCAAATGCATGTTCAAAAGCGAGGGAGCTACGGAAACGGACTCGTTTGTCTTTGACGTCTCTTTCGAGGAACTTCCTTCACTATCTCAGAAACACACAAGTACTCCTCCAAGTTCGAGTAGGAAGCAAAAGTCGCTGAGTTTTGCTGTCACCAAGCCGAATTTTAAGCCGAAAACACCAAAGTCACGTGACACACAAACTAGTGCAATAGTCACATACAAAACACCCCCATCACGTGACTCGTGTCTCCAATCTCTGGCTTCGCACAACCTGGCACCCAAAATCTACCCGAAACCGCACTATTCACGTGACTCTGATGTCCCCAACCGCACGATGACTCATGGAGGAGTCACGTTTCGTCTATTAGGCTCGTCGGCTAAATTCTTGGCACCAGGTTACCCTGAAACGGCGTGTGATTATCGTCTTAAAGGTGTGATTGAGTTCGCCAAGCCTGCTCCAACAAGGGAGGCCGTTGCCAAGCAATTGGAGATTAATAAGAAGCCAAGTGATATATTCTCCTCGCAGATTGCACCTCCTACTCAAAAAACCAAGTTTTCGTTCCCTTCGCAAAACACCCTTTCTCAGAGAAATGAGTCAACTGCCCTGACTGTCCTCAGTATGGAAATTCACGTGAATACACGTGGTAATCTGAACCCCGACCCTGATCTTGATCCGATTCTTTTTGTTGTCTGGAATATGTTAGATGGTCCCTCTGGAGTGATTGTTAATGTTGAGGATTGTCCTGAGATGAGTAACTTGGTTGATACAAACGTCACAGTGGCATATACAGAATGTGAGCTTGTTGGATTGTTGCAGAAAAGAGTGGAAAATCTGGATCCTGATATTCTCACTGGCTTTGAAGTCCAATCCTCTTCTTGGGGTTATCTCCTAGACAGATGCAAGACCATGGTGTATCCGTGTGAGTTTGGCAGGGTTGAGCAGGCGAAAATGAGCTCTAAAATCGACACTTGGGGAGCTAGAAAGGCGTCTGGATTGAAGATTGTTGGAAGACATGTTTTGAACCTCTGGAGGATGATTCGAGGAGAAGTGGCTTTGTTAAAGTATACGCTTGAGAATGTGGTTTATCACGTGTTACATGAGCGGATAGCTTTTTACACTCATGAGAATCTCACTGAAATGTGTCTAGGGAGTTTTCAAGACCGCAAGTTGTTGCTTGAATACAAAATAAGTCGCACCAATTACAATCTGCGCTTACTGAGTACACTGGAGATCTCGGCAAGAACAGCTGAACAAGCTAGAGTTGTAGGTATCGACTTCTCGTCAGTTTTCACTCGAGGATCTCAGTACAAAGTCGAATCTTTCCTTGCTCGTCTGACTAAGAAGGAAAACTTCATGCTGGCTTCTCCTAGCAGAGAACAAGTGGGTCAACAGAATGCATTGGAGTGTATAGCACTGGTGATGGAGCCTGAATCGAGACTGTACACTAGTCCTGTTTTGGTACTTGATTTCCAATCACTGTATCCTTCAGTGATTATTGCTCACAACTACTGTTACTCGACATGTCTGGGAAAAGTGTCAGATTTTGAAAAAGAGGGCAACACTCTAGGCACCGAAAAACTGTACTACAAACCGTCAGTTGTCAAGCGTCTACTCACTCAAAATGACGTCACTATCTCTCCTAATGGTCTAGTCTTTGTCAAACCACATATCCGAGTATCGCTCCTAGCTCGGATGCTACAAGAGATTCTGGAGACTCGTTTCATGGTCAAAGACACGGCTAAACTCGATAGAGACAATGTGTCTTTCCAGAGACTGAACCACAACAGACAGCTTGCTCTGAAGCTGGTGGCTAACGTCACCTATGGATACACATCTGCTTCTTTTTCTGGACGTATGCCGTGTGCTGAAATAGCCGATGCTATTGTTCAGAGCGGACGAGAGACGCTGGAAAGGTGTATAGACGTGATTCACAGCAAGTGGGATGCAAAGGTGGTCTATGGAGATACAGACTCGTTGTTTGTGTGTTTACAGGGAAGGACTAAAGAGGAGGCTTTCAAGATAGGAGCTGAGATAGCAGATACCATCACCACATCCAATCCAGCTCCCATGAAACTGCAGTTTGAAAAGGTCTATCTGCCTTGTATGCTGGTAGCTAAGAAGAGGTATGTCGGATACAAGTGGGAGTATTCAAAGCAGATCTACCCAGTATTTGACGCCAAGGGCATTGAGACTGTGAGAAGAGATGGAACTCCTGCTGCTCAGAAGATTGAGGAGAAGGCTCTGAGACTGTTGTTTGACACGGCTGACTTGTCTCTAGTGAAAGCGTATCTCTATGAACAATGGACCAAGATTCTCACTGGAAAGGTGTCTATCCAGGACTTTTGTTTTGCAAAGGAGGTCAAACTGGGCAACTACAAGGAGGGAGGGGTTCTTCCAGCTGGTGCCAAAATCTCGGCGGAAAAAATGGCGGTGGATATGAGATTCGAACCCCAGTACAAGGAGAGAATTCCATATGTGGTGGTAGCAGGGCCTCCAAAGAGTCGATTGATCGACCGATGTGTGTCACCCGAGGAACTGCTACAGAACCCCTCCCTGACCCTGGACGCTGACTACTACATTCACAAAGCTCTGATTCCAGCTTTGGACAGATTCTTCAACTGTGTAGGAGCTTCTACTCTCAAGTGGTATGAAGAGATGCCTAAAAAGAGACGCTACGAGTTTTACCAAAGTGTGTCACGTGCAAGGACAAACCAAACAACGCTCAAGTCGTACATGGTCTCAAACTGCTGTATTGCCTGTAAAACAGCTCAGACTACAGGCTTGGCAAAAGTGTGTGATAAGTGTGAGAGTGATCCTGGTCATGTGACCTACACGCTCAATTCGGATCTGAGGTACCGAGAAAAACGCCTGAACGAGCTCAACACCATCTGTGCTCAGTGTTCGAATGACTTTCAGGTCAGATGTGAATCTCAGGACTGTCCGGTTTATTACTCGAGAGTAAAGGCGGTCAGTAAAGCTGAGGACGCGAGTGAGAAGGTAGTGGAGTGGATGGAGGGATTGGAGTGGTGAAGCATGGTTTTATTTATTATTAATTTATTTATTGCATTGATAAGTGGCCGTAGAGAAAACAAGTTATAGTGTTTGTTGTAAGGTCAAGGTCACCTAAGTACCGACTGGTCAAATAGTTGTACAGCATAAACAAACAGTCTTCTATTGACATCTCAACAATAACAAGACCCACTCATAACATGACTTATCTTGTACTGTATACACTGTCAACAGCCAAAAGCTGACTTGTACCGACCAGAACTTGTTGGAGACCATATGTACGATTATTGATATTTAGTAATGTAACCACTTACAACCACTTTCTGGTACTTGTAGAGACGATGCGTGCTTTCAGACCAAGTAAGCTCCTACATCAGCTATCTGTGGGATCTAAACCTCCTTCTAGCAAATGGGTGTTTACTTAAGGTTAACAAAATATCTAACTAAAAAAGTGACCTGGGGGTCTTTTCTACACATTCCAGACATGCCATTGATATGGGGATTTTTTTAATACACTAATTAAGCCTGTAATTATAAAATGTACAACAATTTATGGTCATGCCACTACAAAATTCCAAGTTATACCTCTTCAACGCTCATCTATTACTTGACATTTTAAATTTACTTCACTCCTCCCAAAAGCTTAACCAAAGTGTAACTGGAGTGAAAGAATGTCCCAAAAATATATCCAGCTTTGGCAGCATTTATCGAGCCTAAGAGACCTTCCCAGCACATGTTTATGGGCCAGCTCTACCGGTCCAAGAACTGTACTGGATGTTATTTATACCGCGGAGGGTACCCTCCGTTGATGGTACCTACCACTTACAACCCACTTTCTGGTACGGTACCGGTACTGTACTTTTAGTAATGATAAGGTCTGTTTGGACATCGACAAGAAAGAGATTCCAGACCAAGTAGTAGCTCCTACACTAGCTTTCTACTCTGAGGGTATGTACTCTCCTATTGGATATTACGTTCAACAGAACTATACTGACATGCCACTACCAATATCAATGCTTAATTTATTCTATCCTATCTACTGTAAGTCGAACAGCGGGTCAGTAAGGACGAAACAACAATAGTTTCAACCAGTGATGTCGCTACTCATGAGCTAGCTGCTTGTCCGTTCAGTTCTCATTCGCTTCGCTCATGAGTTGATATCGCCCCATCAACTCGCTTCGCTCGTTGATGTGGCTGTTTGTCCGTTCAGTTCTCATTCGCTTCGCTCATTCGAACTTCACTCCTCGAGGAGCACCATCACCTTTGCGCAAAACGCCTCCAAATGGAAAATGTACTTTGCTCCCAGCTTCAATCTATGCTCATATCCCGCAGCAGCCGAAATCAGATCCACTCTCAGTTTGGCCGGCACAACAGGAATCAATCTGTACGTCAACTCCTTGAGAATCGTCGATGGAGGAATACAGTGACTCAGAAGCTCGTAGAAGAGCGTTCTGATCTGCAACAAGGTCGCTGGAGTACGGGAACTGACCAATTCACGCGCAATACGGCCAATCACCATTTCCCAATCGGGGGTAGGAATGGGGGTGTTTTCAGACACCGTTTTCGATCCCGAAAAGGTGTACAGCGTCTCCAGAGTGAGTAATGCCTTTCTGAGGTTGCGGTCACTGTGAGAAGCAATTTTCTCCAGCGTCTTGACATTTTCCATCTCCACATGTTCCTTGGAGGCCACCTTTTCCAACACATTGACAATATCCTGCTCGGTGGGAGCAGCCACTCTGACCAACAAAGTTCGTGATCTAATAGGCGCAATGATGTTGGAGGTCGAGTTGGTCAGCAGAATCAATCGAATGTTCTTTGTGTACTTTTCCATTGTTCGTCGAAGAGCTGCCTGAGCGTCTCGAGACAAAGAGTCCGCCTCGTTGATAATCACCACCTTGAACCGTTGCTTGGCGTTGAGGTCCACCTGCTGAGTCTCTGCCGTCTCCTTGAGCAGCTGCTGAATCACCAGTCTGTCGTTGTTGCCCATATCCGAAGGCGTCACCTCGAGATGGTATGCCGAGCAGATGACGCCCAGCTCGAGCTCTCGTTTGGATGGCGTCACGAACTTGTGCGACTTTGTGCTGATTTTCTCCACACTGGGTCCGTACAGCTTTTTGAGCAGTCCCATCACCCGTGTTTTTTTGCCGGCTCCTGAGGGGCCATAGACGAGAAGGTGAGGCAGATCACCGGTCGCTGCGAGAGCAGAGAACCGCTCGGAGATGTCCTGGTGGAAATCCACGTGATCGAGAGATTTGGGACGGTGTTTGTCTACCCAGAGTGACATTGTGTGTGGTGAGAGTTGGGGAGGTTGAGGGAGGTTGGGAGACGCGTAAAAGTGATTTGGCGTTTAGGGTTGAGGAACGAAGTTGACGAACGAGCAAGGGAGTGAGTCAATAGCGAGTTCACTATGAGCGAAGCGAAATAGTGAACGAGCGATATTACTCTAGAGAATGAGATTTATACAGTACATATATACAGTAAATATATACTGTCAATTGACCCTGTTGTGATTGCAGTCTTGGTTCTGTAAGTAACTTTATTCTTTTCAATATCCCAATAGTCATGGTCTTAATTAATACTGAGCTTGTCTGAATGCATGACCTTAGAGGGATTAGTTGTCAATGGTAAGACTCACTGTCTGAAGGGCGTGACTGTACCTATTGGCTATAAGGACTATCGTAATGTACAGCTCACGAGCGTGAAGCTTTTTGATTTGTTATAGACCACTGTAGATAATCACCAAGAGCTGTATATATACTCATTAGAGGACTGAAGAAACTGTTTTTCAGATTAGAAGTGACCAGAGATTTCAACTGATGTCTGTTTTGTGCATTCTCTTGGGTGGACTTCTAACGACTGGTAAGCATACCAGCTTTGAGTATTTCTAGTGGATAGAGTGTAGTGGAAGACTTTGATGATAGCTGAATTTGGAGTCTGTATGTGATCCTCAAACGCGCAATTGGTGCCTGGTATGAATGAGACTGATAATGATCAATAATGGGATCAAAAAACACAAGTTAAAATATCAGTATCCGCCAGACCAGACCATTCTCACCTTCCAGCCTTCCACTATCCTAGAGTAATAAAGACACCATAAATATAAACCAAGTAAAAAACAATCTGAATTAAAACCCCATCAAGAGTCCCATATCCAAATTTGGAGTCTCTAACTTCAATTCTGAGCCGTTTGTAAAACACCAACTAAACTACTCAATGATCCCAACTGATCTCAACTAAATGTCTCAAAAATATACCTCCCCATAAATTCCCCACTTGACAACTTTTTCACAAAAACGCGTCATAATCCAATACCCCCGATCCCAAATACCCCCCAACCATCTCCTTACCCTCTCAACATGACCAGTCACGCCGTTATCGCCGTTTTCATTCTCACTGCCGGGTAACTCTTTTTTCCTTCACCCTCTAATCCCACCCAGAAACCCAATTTTCACAGAAATCCGATATAGTGTAGGGGTTATCACTTCCGCCTTTCACGCGGAGAACCCGGGTTCGATTCCCGGTATCGGAGTCTTCTTTTTTTGCCGCAAGACGCTTGCTCACATTGTTTTGTGGTATTTCCGACCGGTCGGACACATTATGCAAGGCTGAAAATTAGGTTGTCGTATGACAAACTCTATTTTGGGATTAGCAGGGAACACTCTTCGGCAAGGAATATTTTGTCTTAACTTACAGCTGCGATAGCTTTCTGAATGAACAAGTCGGAGCATTAATAATAACGGCGCACAAGCGTTTTATACGTCACGTGACACGTCATATAATACACGCACACGTCATATTTTGACGCGTGACACAATGCAAACAAACGCGTAAGACAAGAATGCGCATTCCTACCCCACTGTACCTGTAGAGATCTTTTGTTTTTGCTTGTGCTGTGGAATTATTAAAGCTGACCAATTTGTAGAGTTGTATATAGACAACAAGGCTCAGCGTAGGGCTTAGAAGGCTTAAATAACAAAAAAAACAAGGCTTAGAGAGGCTGATCAGTGAAGGGTTAAGCTCTGAAAACAAGGCTCATCAAAACAAGGCTGATGGAAACCTCAAAACACACGGCTCAACTATCTTACAAAGTGTCCGCCAATAAATAGTTCAAGACAAGACCCGCCCGAGAGAGTTAATAACAGGGGAAATTATGTCCAGTGAAAAATTTAGGCTGTGGCTAAGCAGGTGGAGATGCACTAACTGCTGTAACATGGCGTTACCGTTATCAGCTGACCGCTGTATGTATCATACCTGTTGTACCCCTCCATCGTACTACGATACATCGTGAGTTGCGGTATTTGCGGTCGTGGATGTTTGATATTATGAACCCTGTCGATCTAAACACGGTACAAGTGTATTGTGAGTTAGAACAGTGTGCGATCAAGATATATTATAAAGCTAAGTAAGCATGATAGTGCTCTGTAGAGGTGAACGTGGTGTATTGTGTCGTTGCATCGTTTGATCTCTTCCGTACCACTGCTACACCGTCTGTACACTACGCATAATCACATCCCTCATGCCGATCAACAGGGGGGTTCCTGGTTGCTGAAACAGCTGTACCTGGTGTACAGACGATGATCCGTGATGAAACAGGCGGTAGAGTAGCAGCCGAAGGATACACCACAGAACAGGGCAGGGTGGACTGAACAGAACGATGAAGATGGTATATACCAGGCCAGATACGCCACGAGACAACACAGCAATGCCCCAGTTCCGCAGTGTCGTCACTGTTAGTGCATTCCACAATACGATTGTATAGATATTAGCTCCGGAGGAGTCCGAGAGAATGCGGTCAACGCATGATATGCACCCCCTGTTTCACAGAGATTGAAAAGGGAGGTTACAGAAGTCGGTATCACGTGACCACCAGTATATCCGCTCAGCTCATGCGCTTCTCCATTTTCCACATTTTTCTCCATTTAATTATCCTCCTTATACCCATTTACTCCTCTTGTGTGTACACCTCCTGTTTTCTGAGAGTTCGTTAGACAAACCTTGTGCGGTCTGCAAATCTTTGTACAAACCCAAACCATATTCGAACCTTGCGCCAGTCACCTCCAAACCATATCTAATTATAGTGGGTGGTGATGTGAGATGAGACCAGCAGAGCAGAGATGACCAGTGAGATGACCAGATGTGTTGTGGGTGTTATACGACAGCCTGGGTGCTAACCCTAACCCTAGTCGTCACTCACGTGACTCTCCGCATGTCTCACACAGCCTGGTAGAACGCCGGATATGGAGCTGATTGAAATGACGTTGAAACAAAAATAAAACGTTAGTAACGCTGCTATTACAGTTTGATGAGGTGGGTCAAGGTGGTGAACAGGGTGGTGGGGGTACCATCACGTGGGTGTTGCTGCCGTCTATACAATATCCGCAAATGTTTTCCGACCCCCCCTGCAATTCATCTTCAACACAACACATCACTTCCTACTGCGGCGGGTTTCTGCAGCTCGTGCAACTTTGACTTTTTAGACTGTATAGATAGGGGCTGCACAAACAAACATGACGTCTGTTTACTTTGCACACCCTACAATTAAACTTTGTCTACCCCTTTGCCAACCCATCCCAAGCCACTGTTAAACACCTCGTGTCCGTGAAACCACGGCCTGAAAGACGTTCCAAAACGACGGTTCGAGTACACCGAGTACGTACACAGACACACAGTACAAGCGACACTACACAAACATTACACACAGACATACACCCCCCTGTCTACCACGATTCACCCTACTACATCCATCTCACACCGCTACTCCACACCCATGTCGCGGCAAAAGAAGTCGCGGGAAATCCGGTTCGGAGACTACATTCTCGGCTCGACCCTCGGAGAGGGCGAGTTTGGCAAGGTGAAGATCGGCTGGCGCAAAGACGGCAAACAGCCGGAACAGGTGGCCATCAAGCTGATCAAACGAGAAACAGTGCCTCCAAACTCCAACCGAGAGGCCAAGGTGCACAGAGAGATTAACGCGCTCAAGATTCTGACGCACCCCAACATTGTGCGCCTGGAGGAGGTCATTCAGAACGACCGGTATATCGGCATTGTGCTGGAGTATGCGTCTGGAGGAGAGCTGTTTGACCACATTTTGACCCACAAGTACCTGAAGGAGGCGTCGGCTTGCCGGCTGTTTGCCCAGCTGGTGTCGGGCGTGCATTACCTCCATTCCAAGGGTATTGTGCACAGAGACCTCAAGCTGGAAAACCTGCTGCTGGACAAACACAAAAACATCATCATCACGGACTTTGGGTTCGCCAACACCTTTTCGCGGGGCTCCGACGGGCATGTGTTTGATCTAATGGCCACCTCCTGCGGTTCTCCGTGCTACGCGGCTCCAGAACTGGTGGTTTCCGATCAAAAGTACACTGGACGAAAAGTGGACGTGTGGTCCTGTGGAGTCATTCTCTACGCCATGCTCTCGGGATACCTACCCTACGATGACGACCCGGCTAACCCCGACTCCGACAACATCACCCAGCTGTACAAGTACATCACCAGCACAGCTCTCACGTTTCCAGAGTACGTGCCTGCTCTGCCACGAGACCTGCTGAGACGGATTCTGGTGCCGGACCCACGCAAGAGAATCTCGCTCAACGACGTCAGATACCACTCGTGGCTGGCTCCTCATTCCCGCTTCTTGGCCATCACTCCCAAGGAATGGGAAGACGCTGTGGGCAAGGTGGTGCCTGTAAAGACACACATGCCGCGATCACATTCCGTGCAGCTCCCTTCAGGCGGTGGCGTGTTTACCACCAAACCCGGAGTCTCCATCCCCAACTTTTCGTACAATAATAGACATTCGGTTGGGGGTGTCTACTCCAAGCCCATCCAGAGGCAGGGAGAGTCCACCATTGGACAAGCACCACAGGGTCCTCGACCCATTACCACTCCCGGTAATGCCCCCAACGCCGCCAACGCTGCTGCTATTGCCGCCACTGCTCCCTCAGTGGCCCAGCTCAACATTCCAGAAGATACCCGAGCAGCACCGAGGTCGGCGACTTATTCCGGCATTGCCCAGCTCACGCAAAAGTTTGATTTCGACGTCAAGCCGATTGGAACCATTGCAGAGCAGCCCACGCCGCCAAGCTCACCGAAAGGCAAGGAGCATGCTGATGAGGTGGCCAAGGACGCACGTGAAAAGGCACGAGACGCTCTTGAGTCGCGTGTGGTTGAACCACGTGACGAGTCACGTGCCACACCTCTGTCTCCCGACACATTTGATCCCGAACGCACTCTGGATCCCAAGGAGCAGGACGTTCCTCGGCCTCTTCCTGAGGTTGCTGTGAAGGAGCAGGAAGCTCCTCAGGTGACTCTCCCTCACGTATTCGAAGAGCCTGCTCCTGCTTCCCCCCTGGTGTCGTCTACTCGACTTCCTCCCGGTCGAAAACCCCGACCCACCTCTTACCAACCCACACCCACCCCTCAGTCCCTCCCAGACTCCTTCCCGTACATGCACATGGTGTCCAAGGGGGCGTCAGTACCCGGTTCTGCCAACTCCGTCACTCCCTCTCAGGTGCCTGCTTTGACAGTGGTTACTCCCGGTACTGGAGGGTTCTTCAGACGTCCCTCGTCGGATGATTCTCAGATCTCATTTGATGAGCGACGAAAGAGCGGCTCGTTCCTGGTGCCTCAGTCTTCACTGCCCAAGGTGAAGTACTCGGACTCGATGGTTCAAGGAGAACTCTCTTCTCCCCAGTTCCGCAACTCTCCTTCGCAAGTTGCGCTCTCGAACTGGTCCAACCGAAACTCTGTGGCTTCAGAGAGCGGAGACGAGGTGGAGGACAGTGGTATGCCTCCTCCTGCTCTTCCTGTGGCTGCTCAGGTGCCTGGATCCACCAGTACCAGAACAGTCTCGTCTGAGTCCAAGACATCAGAGAAGCGAATGTCTATGGACAAGCCTCTCCCTGTGGTTCCCATTGGAGCCGTGCCTGGAGCTTCTACAGCTGGATCCAGCGTTCCAGGCTCTAGAAGTGCTTCTGGCGCTTCTGTTGCAGCAGGAGCGGAAACGACTGCTGCAACGACCACAGTGGCAGCTGCAGCTCCTGTTGCTGCAGCTCCAGCACCCCCATCGGCCCCTAACGGAGCCTCAGGAGCGCCCAACTTCTCCCGACCTCGACCCGTCTCCATGCAAGCCCCCAAACCCGCATCCTCGTCACGTGCCCACCGACGAGGAGTCGCCTCCATTTCTTATGGAGCCGACAAGCTGTTTGGCAAGATCATCGGCGACGAGCCTGCGTCTGCCTCTACGCCTCCAGCGGAAAAGGCCGACAAAAAACGGTTCTCGTTCTTCTCCAACTACTCCAAGGAGAGTGTGGACTCACACGAGCCGCCTAGCACGTCGTCTCGCAAGATCCTCGAGCCTCCTGCTCTGGACCGATCGCATTCGATGAACCAGAGACAGAACCGGCAGGTGTCGTCGGCGCAGGTGAGCACGGCGGAAAGTACACATTCGTCCACGGCCAGGAAGGTGATGGACTTTTTCAGAAGACGGTCGAGAGTTTCTGCATCTTAATATTATTGATTAGTAATGCTAGCGAACAGCACGCAGTGCTGTGAGCGATTGTAGACAGTGAATGGCAGCGTAGCTGCTATGAACTGATTTAGATAATGTTGTAGATAGTGTTAGCTATTTGTTTGGTTATGGATACGTACATCAGTCTCTTACAATTGGGCTCTTCAGTTGCCTGGACAGTTGGAGGTTTACTGTGATTGATGATCTCAATTGCAGTGTTTCATTTCCTGCTGTCCAGATTAAGTGCAAGATCAGATGTGGTACTCTGTAGATCGATCTCAAATGCTGATAAGGAGTGAGTTTGATGTCGTCATTATAAATCTAAGACAAGTTAAGATGAGGTGCTGTAGATCACGAAGCAAGAGTTGTGTAACTAGTTTTACGGCTGGATTAATAATAACTACAGTAGTTAACGGCATAGTCAGTTTGTTGGCTACTGCATGGAAGTCTACTAAACTAGTCGTATTTAAGCTGCCACCAAATTAGCCGTAGAAGTGTCAATTGAGCTGGAATTTCGGCTAGAATGTGCTTAGCAGTGTAATAATGCCTCACACCGAGAAATCAGCTCCCTAACATTTAAACCCGACTTTTGGCGTGTTTGTTATGGCTTGATCTGGCACATTCCTTGTACATTCCACTGGACATTCCAACAGTGGACTATTTACTGGACTATAGCTTCTGTTTGTTACTAGTCCAACAGTAGCGCCGGCTTTTAGAGCGTCGATGGATTGGAATGGGTAAATAGTGGAAAATAAATACAGAAAATATCCGAATACTGGGCAGATGTATGAGACAATACAAGAGACAGGCAGTGAATTTAAAAGTAAAAAAAATAAAATACAACAAAAAAAATAAAAACAGCGCTCCTTCCTACGAGTACTGTACTCGTACCCCTTCATTCCTTCATACCCACCTCCACCTCATCTCCTTGCTGTCTCACCCTTGGTCATGTGTTTGGCGTGCTAAAGGAAATTACTGGGCAGGGTCAGTTGATGCGACGTTGGATAATAATGCTCCAAACAGCCTAAAGCGAAGCAAGGGATAAGCGGGGTATATAATATGAACAAAGTGTGTGTGAGACAGCCAAGATGAGACAGCTTGAGGAAAAATAAAAAACTAGTCAAAAAAGCAAAAGCAAAAGACTAAGGGTGGAGCCTTACTTTGGAGGTATGGTATTCCATTTACTTAAGGTTACTTGTGCCTAGCATGTGACCATGCATTACTGTACCAGTACACTGTACTTAGGCTTACATTTACTTGTAGTTTACACACTCATACGTCATTTATACGCCATTTATTGCACTAACTTAGCCTACTCAGTAGGCTTCAAAGTATCGTACCAAGGCCGGGGATTGTTGCTCTGGGTCTCCTTGACAAAGTACTTTTGGCACTTGGTCAGCTCGTGCAGCTCCCATTTTTCCGGAAGCACCATTTTCAAGCACTCTTTGCATTGATAGGGAGGGCCGATTTTGTATTTCTTGGAGGACATTGTGATATTGAGATACTGTAGTTCAAAATTTCCACCTTATAAACTCCTTGTTTGCCCCATTGTACTACGACTGGTCAGGTACAGTACAACCTCAGGTGAAACAGGAGGGGACCCGTTAACGGGTAGAGATAATTACGATGTACGAAAGCGGTACAAAGGGCGGTCGCTCGTTAAACGGTCTAAACGGTGGTGCTATCGTACTACGAGTACTTGTAGGTCGTAGTTGTATGATTACAAATTAAATAATTGTTTCATGGTGCCTTCGTTGTTGCAGGTTACTGGTCGAGTGGTATGAAGGCAATTGAGTGAGGTGATGCACTTATGCCGAAGATGAGCAGTTATAGATTCAATGTTTTGTCTACAGAATCAGCGGTTTCGCGTATTATATAATTCTTCAAAGTGCGATAATACATGTCAATGACGAGAACTGCACACCAACGTCCTCTACGAGTAATGCTGAGAAAATGAATGCGAGTGAACATCAGTATAAAAAGTAACAACTGACTCAATTGATACTCAGAAGTGTCCAATTATGTGTGGAAGCTTGAATAGCCAGATATCATCAGGGAGGCCATTGAATCTGCTCAATTATCACCAGTTGAGTCTTTCATTTTAAAGCACCTTTAAATAATTAAAGTGGTCGTTGAAGCTCCTACTGGTAGTGCGATACTCACTCAGTTGACTCAGACCTTGTCCTTCACTGAGATCTACAGTACCAGTAGGAAATAGATCAAGTCAGTTGATGAAACATAGGATCAAGAATTGAAAGCCCTATACAGTAGACACTCTGGCAAACTGAGACAGCTGTAAACCCGCAACTGGTAGTTTCGACATGTCTGTACACAGCATTCACCTCACAACCTTGGCTTTCAATTTCAGTCTTGTCTAAAGTGAAGTCACCTCGATCCTCCTCTTTCCCTGCAGTCTACTCCACAGATCAGTCGTCAAATGCACCAACAGATCCGCACCTCCCCTCTACTGCTAGGGTCCTTACTTTTAGCCTGTCAGATAACCTCCAGACCGTCTTGACACACCTTTAAATGTCACTGGAGAAGCACTTGATACAGAAACTGCTGTGCTTCTGTTTACACCTCAATGTGGAAATGTTTGTACCGTCAACATGGTCTTCCCACCTCAATCAATCAATCATAATGTTACTGTATATACAAGTTCCCCCCTCTCTATTCAGATCCAACCGTGATCTGATCCAATAAGTGTCGTAGTGTCAGTACCGGTAGTGTAGTGACAAACGTCGTAGTCACTCACAGCAGACGTAGCAACGTGACATCAGGTAGTCACTCACAGCAGGCTACGCCTACTGTTCGGTGGTCTCCTGCACCTGCGTCTGATACTTGGAAGCCGCATTCTGAATCATCTGCGTATCGCCCGGGCTCATTCCCTTGTCTCTGAAAATCTGGCCAATCTTCAAGTTGGTGGTAAAGTACTTGTTGACACATCGATCAATGCACACGGACTCGCCCTTGTTGATATCGCCTTCTCCGTACTCGGCAGGAATACACTTGGCTCGACACGTGTTCATGAGCGAATCAAACAGAGCAGTGAGCGACTCCATTTCCAGCTCGGCCATCTGCATACGCGCAGGATCCACCTCCTGCGAGTTGAGGCCCATAGAGTAGAGAGACATGATATGGAGTTGTTGTTGTAGAGGTGTGCTTCAACCTAGTCTCAAAATTAAACCTGCCGAAGATATTTCAAACTTAATCTGGGTGTTGGTCGACATGTTGGGTAGTAGGGGGTTTTTGAGAGGAAACGAGTAATGGGGAGAAGGATATGCTAATTAGAATAAAGAGGATGGGTTACAGGTGTGTACTAATTTCTGGAGGATTATTGGCAGTTTTGAGAGTTTTACCGGTTAGTTAAGATTTAGTTGAGTGCTTGTTAAGAGTGTTGTTGAAAAAAATCAGTACTGGGAAATTGGAGCAAGGTGGAGAGGATTTAAGTATATGAGAAGATACAGGAGTACAAGGGGATTATAACTGTATAATAATATCCACACTTGTGCGTATCTATTGGACTGAGTAATGGGCACATCTGCATACAGCTTAGTTAAATACAACTAAAATCTTCTGTTTGATTTCCATGAATAACCCGAATCACTCAATATTCATCCAATCTCTCTCAAAATACATCCATTGGAACCAACCCATCCAGGAGACTCCATAACTACCTTCAAATAGCCCACAACCCTTCCACATCACCGTCACTCTGACCATCTGTAGATTACCAGTATCATAATAAGCATATCTTGATATCTGAATCTACTAGGAGTATGCTCTTACAGCACCTCTACACATCTGCCCCTTTCCTACATGGTCCGCTCCTGACCTTCGGCCAGTCACTCCTACAGTCCTGTCTATCTTTATCAAGTTATCATACATGCTGCGGCTTAAATAAGAGGTCGCTCGGACTTCCACACGTGGTTGTGCTTGAAGGCCTCGGGGGCGACGGCCGCGTCGACCTGCTTTCGGCCCTTGCCGCCGTTGAGTCGGATGTCTCGCTCCATCATCTGAGTGTCCCACTGGTCAACAGCGAATCGGTCTCGCACGCCACCGTTTCGGTAGACGTGGAGAACCTGCATGGCTCCACCTCCGGCGGTGAGGAGCTGGGTTAGTATGTGCGGTAGCGAGTGGCCGTAGGTCACGAGCGGACCCAATGGTGGTCACACGACAGACACTGACGTACTGAAAGCCACCACAACTGGAATTTAGTGACAGCGACAGCAGCTGTAGACACTGAGGAGGCACAGACAGCGGTGAAAACACCCTATTTGTGTCAGGGCTCTGTCCACAGCTGGCACTGCTCTATCGTGACATGACCACTCATGAGTAGAGGAAGAGCTAGGGAGATGGAAAGTGGGACTTATAAACCAGGACAAGGGTACAAACACACTGCCACGTGTTCCAACCCCGCACTTCTCGTAACACAGACCTTGCAGTGTGGTTAAATCTGTAGATATGTAAATGTCAAATCTATCACTGTAGAAGTACGTAAGTACAACTACCAAATGAAGATCCAAGTCGCTCAAACACAGCCACAAACACCCACCACACTGCCCATGTCACTCTTACCACCTCTTCTATCTCCTCATTTCACTCATGTCGTTTGGCATATCACCATGTCTTGTCGTGTGTCCTGTCGTATCCTGAATAACCTGAATCGGCATATCTCATAATTCCCTCTCACGTGACTCAATACTCACACCAAAAATGATACCGTAAGGGAGCAATGCCTCAAAGGGAATAGCCATTTTGTCGTGTTTGGTTGTGTGATAGTCCAACTGTAGATGTCTCTGCAAGCTGAGTTAGCCAAATTTTGATTGGTGGGAGGATGGCTGCCCTAACCCTGGAGGACGAAACCTTGTTATATAAGCAGGGAGGGGTGGGGGTGCATGTTTTTGAAAAAGGGAAAATGGGAGTAGAGTAATATGGAGATTCTGAATCGAATGGACTGGTTTAATTTCGTGTGGCATTATTTTTGAGCGAGATAAATGGACGCATTTATGGCTCTAGATTCAACAAAAGGTGTGTATTTAGTTGGGAGTTTGGAGAGTGCAGTACTTAAGCTTTTGGGTCTATAAAATGAGAACTTCGCACTGCACGTAATATTACAAAATACTCCTTTTGCTCACGTTAAAACTTCATTATACTATAAATATGTTTAGAATATGCCCGGTTGCTGTTGTTTCTGTTAATAAATATTGCCATTGAGCTCAAACAGACTCAGGTTCAAGAGTGAGTCTCTCACAATAGACAGGCTGAGGTTGGGGCACTTTTTCTTTAGCAACGATAGTCTCCGCTTTAGGGACTTCAGCTTTAGGATTGGAGGAATGGAAGAAAACAAATTCAGCTTTAGCAGCTTCAGTGGGTTGCAGCATTGCCATAGTGGCAGCATCTAGAATGGTAATGGAAGATTCGAAGTTGGACATTTGGAAAAAAAAAGAGGATGGATGACAAGTTAACAGAATACAGGGGTGGAAGAAGATATATATACAATGGTAGGAGGTACTGTAGTTGTATGCCCCCATTAGTGTTGTAAGCTATTCTATGTACCGAGCCATACTATTTCATATCTCCATACAATATGAATCCAACGCCAAACCTTAGATACATGGCCAATATGATACCAAAAAACACACACTTTACTAATTACACCTTCTCATCTAATACTTGTTCTTAATACAATGACTTATTTAACATGACCTATCCTAGCTGAGTGTGTAAGCACTCGCTCTCTAAAACATGAGATACGTTCATCTCATGCCAAGTTGTACGCTCGATACACGCTTCGCGTGCATCTCGTCTAGCTCGCTCGCTTACAACTCATTAGCAGCCTCATCAACCTCAGCCTGCATCTCCACCTCAACCTCCACCTCAGCCTCAGCCTCGGTCTCGGCAACCTCATCAACACCCTCCTTGGCCTCGGGCTGCACGTTAGTAACAGCCTCGACCTTGTCTCCAACCTTCTCCTCAACAGGAGCTCCAAGCTTGATCTCAGGCTTAGCTTCAGTCTTGTCCTCGAAATCAATCAGATTTCCCTGGGGAAACTTGTCGGGCTCTTCACTGGGGCTAGAGATGGACTCAGCAATCTTCTCCTTGCCGTTAGCCACAAGGGAAGCCTTCCACTGGCCAACCGACTTTTCAACGTTGCCCTTTCCGTACGACAGAGCAACAACGGCGGCCTCAGAGTGTCGACCAGTCTTGTTCAACAGATCGACACACTGCTTGACGGCACCGATAGACCACAACGCGTTGAAGGCCACGTTGTACTTGCCAGCGTCGGCAGCCTTGTCGGCCACCCACTCCATACCGGCCCGGTTTCCGGTGGCCGAGTACAGCAGCAGCAGCGACTCGACCTCGGCGATGGACGACGACTTGAAACACTTCTCGGCGAGATCAAAGTTCCAAGCGGCGGTGGCTGCGTCTCCAAGCAGCTTCCATCGGTGGTCCTGAGGGGACCGTTCGGCAATCTCAGAGGCAACTGAGAGATCGTTGAGCGCCAGAGCAAGGTCAAACTTGTGCTCATCGTCAGTGCTCACCTCCAGAGCAAGCTCCTTGAAGCCCTGGGCCTCCAGGAACTTGGCCACCTTGGACAGCTCCTCCTCGGGGATAGCAGAGAGGAAGTCCGACTGCGCAAGCTCGACATCGCCTCGCAGAACAACCGTCTGGTACTCAACAAGAGGCACAGACAGCCTGTAGGACGACACGTTGACGTCCTTGTCGCACAGGTAGATGCGCGAGTCCTTGGCGACGAATCCAAGCAGGTACTTGGCTTTGTCAAAGTGGGCCACGGTGTAAGTGACGCCTCCAACGAGGTAGTTGAGTCTGTTGACGGAAGAAGTGTAGACGAAGCAGTCAAGCAGCCACTCACCAGATCGCACAGTGTCAGAGATCTCGTGCAGCAGCTCAAACGACTCCTCAACTCCGTCCTCATCCACCTGCTCAGCCTCGTCAACAGCATCCTTGTTGTACCGCAGCACGTAGAAGGAGTCTGCGGCGGTGATGGCGACGAGCTCGCCAGAATCGGACCAGTGCACGCCAGTGACGCCCTCCACGTCGATTCGTCGCACCAGCTGGCCAGTCTCCCAGGAGTACATGGCAACGAAGCCGTGGCCCTTCACTCCGAGAAGAGTACCGCCAAAGATACCCTCTACGGAGAAGTTGGGGTCCACATGCCCCAGGGGTCGCTCCTTGAAGTTCTTGTAGACTCGAACAGAAGAAGGAGACTCGAGAACAGCATACTCACTAGAGTCCTGAGCCCAGACGAAGTCAAGACCAGAACCGTAGGCCTTGTTTCGCCATGCCAGCGCGGTGTAGATGATGTACTCGCCGTCACCAACAACAGCCACAAATCGGCCGTTGGGGGAGTGTCTCAGGAAGGTAGGGAAGACCTCGACAGAGCCCAGCTCCTTGGGCACAAGAGCGAGAGACTCGCCGTCCTTGGCGTCCTCGCCCTTGACCTGTGCGGAGTACACCTCGCCGTGCTTGCTCCACACCATCTTTCCGGATCCGTCCAGAGAGATGGCCGGGTCCTCCTTTCCGAGTCGGAGGACAACAGCACCGGCATCGTAACCGACGGCAACGAGGTTGGAGCCCCGCTTGACGCCCACACACCACGCTCGCTCGTAGCTGTAGTTGAGGGTCTGCTCGAGCTGGTAGGTGTTTGCGTTCCAGACCTTGACGGTGTTGTCTTCGGCTCCGGAAATGATGACAGGCAGATCGGGGTGGAAAACAGCAAAGGACACGTTGTTGGTGTGGCCCTCCATGGTCGCCACGCACGCCTTGGTCTGGTAGTCCCACACCTTGACGGTCTTGTCGTCGGACGATGTGATGAGGTAGGGTTTGTCGGCTCCGGGGTAGTACTCGACAAAGTTGACACCAGCGGTGGCATGAGCCTCGAGGGTGAAGTTGGGTCGAGACACGGTCGAGGCGCCGGAGAGAGACCACACCTTGACGGTACGGTCCAGACACGCGGAGGCAAACGTGTTGGTGTCTTTGGGGTTGAAGGCCACGTACATAATGTAGTGGGAGTGGCCCAGGTACTGTCGCTCCATGGTCCAGTTAGTGTCCCAGTTCCACAGGCGGATGGACATGTCGTCGCCGGCGGTCAGCACGTACGGCAGCGAGGGGTGCACGGTGATGACCCGGATGTAGTCGGGATGGGCCTCAAACTGGGCCTCCTTGGCGCCAGTGTTGTAGTTGAAAACACGCACAATGAAGTCGTCTGAACCCACAATGATCCAGTTCTTGCGCGCAATGAACCGGCCGGCTCGCAGAGGCACGTCGGCCACCTCAATGCTCTTGACCACCGTCTGTGTCTCGTAGTTCCAGATCTGGGCCACTCCAGAGTACAGGGTGGTGAGCAGCCATGGCTCGGTAGGGTGGAAGTCGATTCCCTTGACTCGGTCAGATCGCGTCTGCGAGTGTCGCTGTGTTAGAGGTTTCCATTAGGGGGTAGTAGGAGTCGTAGTACTCACCTTGATTTCCAGCTTCATGGTGTGGTGCTGAGTTGATGTATAGAGAGTTCATACGTGTACTGTTGGAGGTAGGGTAACTGCGAGCCTGACGAGCGTAGCGAGTCAGTCGAGTGAAAAATACACGCAAATCACAACAAAAATCACGTGTTAGAAATCAATTGCTCTCAATGTGGGGGAATATATATATACAGCGAATTTCCCTTCAACCAGCTTGTCTATATGGCTTGTCTAAATGGTGTGTCACTATGTCTTGTCCTGACCCAAAAGACACGTATGGTTCCTCCCAACATGAGCTTCACACCACGTCGAACTTTTCGCAATTTTACCTTTCCTACGTGTTCCAAGGGCCCTACAAATGCCATACAATTGTGGGCGGAAAATGGAAATCAAGCGATGCAAAATACGTAGTTACACAGATGTAGGAGTGGCGATATGGACACAAAAACAACCACCTCACTATCACTCATTTTGCACTTATCTACCAACACTACTTGTACAGCCCCACCTGCACGTGAATCGGCTTAACCTTTTTGCTACATTCCACCTCACTCTCAACTTCATCTCCGAGCTTTCTCAACACTCATAATGTGGATTGTCAACTGGTGTGAGTATGGACGATACGGTGGAGGGATGGTATGGTGGATGTGATCACGTGACACACGACAGACACACGTGTCTTTTGCACAAACTCAACAACAGATCAGTGGCGAGGTGTGGGTGAAGGGTGGAAAAGTGATGAAAGAACAGGGTGGTAACAGTCGCGACAGTGACAACAAGGTGCTGTTGTATAGCCAATGTTGCTACTGCTTTGGTGCCGCTTTGTGACACTTCTTTCGCACTTTTCCTGATCCCCTATGCCGAAGCCGAGGTGTTGAGTGACAAGGGTATAGCAACAAGCACATCGATGTGTAATGAGGACACACCGATCGATACGTCTCAGACGACACACCCATGACACTGATCGTGTCGTTGCTCATGTCATAGGGATCGGTGGCGTGATCTTATCGTCACTATCAGCGTGGCATGCTTGTTACATGCTCCAAGTTGGTGCATGTGCAATGCCCCCAGCACAGCGGCATGATACGGTAATGACTGGTTGTGTTTGTGTTTTCCTGTGTTTTTGTCCGTGTTGCCACTGTCACATGCTGCTGTGATATTACTGTTGAGTTGCTGTTGAGCTAGCAACAATGGTGTGATTAGCAAGTACGCTTGTTGGCTTGCGCAACAGCACATATACGATTTGGTTGTTACTGCTGCTGTTATCGCAACTACTCGCAAGCTCGTACTTGTCTTATTGCTCTATCTTACAACACTCGCAAGCTTGTATTGTGTTGTCGTCGGCTCAGACTCCAGACTCGCTACGCTCGTATGTTCGTCTGTTCGCTCCAACTAACCCAGTCTACGACGTTCTCTCGTCCCTCGGACTATGGAACAAAAACGCCAAGCTTCTCTTCCTTGGTCTCGATAACGCAGGAAAGACCACCCTCCTGCACATGCTCAAGAACGACCGAATGGCCGTCTCCAACCCCACCGTGCACCCCACCTCCGAGGAGCTGTCCATCGGCAACTGTAAATTCACAACCTTTGATCTTGGTGGCCATATCCAGGCCCGACGAGTGTGGAAGGACTACTTCCCCGAGGTTAACGGCATTGTCTTCCTGGTCGATGTTGCCGACCCCACTCGATTCGCCGAGTCCAAGGCCGAGCTCGACTCTCTGCTTGCCATTGAGCAGCTCAAGACTGTCCCCTTTCTGATTCTTGGAAACAAGATCGATATGCCCCAGGCTGTTTCTGAGCTCGAGCTCAAGGACGCCCTTGGACTGTACCAGACCACCGGTAAGGGCAAGGTGCCTCTCGATGGCAACATTCGACCCATTGAGCTGTTCATGTGCTCCATTGTGATGCGACAGGGCTACGGAGACGGTATCCGATGGTTGTCGCAGTATGTTTAAATAATTATTACGCTGAGAATGAGCAGAGAGTGCGTAGCACGAGCTGCGGGCCGTAGTATTGTATGAGTAGAGCTCTGTAGTTTGAGCTGAGTGTGTTAAGCTATAAAGAAGCTAACTGCTGTGTTTAAGCTTAGCCAGTTATTTTAAGTGACTGCTTGATGTCTTAATACGACTAGCTCTTCAGTGGGTATGAACTGTGTTGGGGATAATGGAGTTATTACTTGTACAGTACACTTGTAGAAAGCCTGAGTGATGCCAATGCTTGTACAAGTACTGTATGTCAAGGAGAGCTGTTTTTCTGAGATTTATGTTCTTTTTTTTATTATTTATTGTGAATGCTGTTAAGGCAGAGCATAAGGTGGGAGGTGCAGGTTTTGAGTGTTATTTTCGGCTTTTTTTGAGAGGACTTGGAAGGTCGAATGGTTCTACAAGTACAAGTACAAGTATTTTCATTTACTACTTGTATAATGGACGTTTCCAGCTGCTGGTGTGAGTGTAAAATCTACCATTGGGCCATTAAAGCTACTTGTACCGGCGTACAACTACAATACAGCATTAACACAATCAATACATTCAAAAATCCTCCTCTATATCTACTTTCGTCGCTTGGTAGCGCCGCCTCCTCCTCCCTGAGGACCTCGCTTGTTGTTCTTCTGGAAGTACTCCTTCTTCTTGGTCTTCTCTCGCTCCACTCGCTCCTCCTCGGCAGTGGCCTTCTTCTTCTCGTAAGCGTCATGCTGGGTGGTCCACTTCTCCTTGGCACGCTTCTCCTTGTCGTTTCTAATGGTGATGACCTTCTTGAGCAGGTCTCGTGCCTTTTGCTCCTCCTCAGACAAGACAACAGCTCGCTTCTGAAGGTAGTACTCCCGCTTCTTGGGATCAGCCACATTCTTGGGCTGAGCAGCAAACGGCAGACCAGCCTGGATGGCTCGGGGCACCTTGAGAGGCTGGAAGTGTCGCTCTCGTCGCTCAATCTTGTTGTACTTGGAGTTCTCCAACAGCGGCGTCTCGACTCCCTCTTCGGCTCGAACCTGTCCAGTAAGACGCATACCTGCCCAGTTGGCCTTGTCCTGCAGCAGCAGAGACGTGACGGGGTTGTAGAACTTTCTGGGCTGGATGGGGTACCAGGTCTTGAGGAAGACAATGTCCGACATGAGAATCTTGTCCTCAAAGGTGGCTCGGAACTGGCCCTCTGGAGAAGCCAGAGCTCGCTTGATATGGCCTCGAATACCAGACACAGTCTTGATCTGAGCACCCTCAAACTTGGCCACTTCCAGAGACGAGTTGAACATGTCCTTGATGAAGGCCGTGTTCTTGAACACCTTGGCGGGGTGGCCAACCAGCTTGAGCTTCTTGACAATCTCCACCGAGGCGTCAACCTCCAGAACAGTACCAGTAGCAGCGATTCTGAAAGCTCCAGTCTTGTTGGCAGAAGCAACAGCAGGAACAGCACAGAAACCAGTGTTGGGGGACACCAGAGGTCCGTAGAAGGTACCGAAGCAGTGCATATGCTCGGGAGTGTACTTGAGCAGACGGTTTCTAGTTCGAGAGTCCGAAGTAGAGTACAGAGGGATAGTCTGGAACCGTCTCCATCCCAGAGACACAACCAGAGGATCGTTGGACTTGAGAATCTTCTTGTGCCATCTGTGACGCTTGATTCGCACCTGAGAGAAACCAAACTGGTCTTCATTGGCAAGCAGACCTCCAATCAGAACAGGGAAAGAGGGGTCAAAGTGCTGAATGAACTCACAGGGAACACCCTCAAACACCAGTCGGAGGTAAGTTCCGGCTCGGAAACCCTCGATTCGGTCTCGGGTGTTCTGGTCCATCTCCTTGTACTCACTCTCGTTGATTTCCAGCTGTTTGGCGATCTTGGCCTTTTCCAAATCGTACCAAGAAGTCTCCTCTCCATCTTCAGGGTCCTCAGCTCCAAACTCTCGGTCTTCACTCTGCTCCTGCTCAAACTGCTTCTTGAGTTTGGCCTTCTTGGCAGCATTGGCCTCTCGCTGTTCAGTCAGAGACATGGCAGCAGGCTCAGCAGGCTCCTCATCAGAGTCTTCATCAGAGTCATCAGACCCATCCTCCTCATCCTCACCCTTACCAGAGAACTTTTCTCCAGTCTCCATATCCTCAAAGTCGCCGTAGACCTCCTCCTCCTCACCGTCCTCCTTCTCTTGAATCACGTTACCGTCCTTGTCGAAAACAGCAGTAATGAACCGATCAGACAAACCAGCAATGGCCTCCTGGGTCCAGTCCTCCAGACAGTCGCCGTAGATGGGAACAGAAGAGTCCTGACCAGAGTTGTCGACGAAATCGGTCTTCTTCATGAACTCCTCCTCCTCAATATCCTCCTCCTGTTCCTCAAACTCGCCCTTCCACTTAGCAAGAGCTTCAGAAGGAGAAACATCATCCTGGTAGAGGACTCTGTTGATATCCCACGACCTTCTGGTCTGCTTCTTGAACTTGGAAGCTCCATCGAGAGCCTGGGCTCTGAGCTGAGAAATCTCATCTTCATCCATACCAAGCTCCAGATCAGAGTCCGACTCCTCAAAGTCGAAATCGCCCTCTGCCTCTTCGTCCACCTCGGTGATTTTCTCGGTGGTTCGTCCAGATCGCATTCCTGTTCGTCCATGGTCTCCGTTATCTTCCTCGTCATCATCAATATCCTCCTCAAGAGCATCATCAAACTCCTGATCGTTGAAGAGTCGGAACACCCGCTCAGACTCACCAAGACCGTGCTTGGCAGTCTGCAGAGAAGTGACCATCTGTTCACCCAGACCCTTCTCTTCTCCAGGCACAAACGACTTGCTGCCCACATCAATGTAAACAGCATCCTTGTCCATGAGCACTCCTCCAACATCAGACATGGGAGCGTAGATACTCTTTTGCTTCTCGTCCAGTCGTCGCTTTCGCTTGGCTCCTGCAGAAATAGCAGCCTCTTCAGCCATCTTAATAGCATAAGGGGTAGGACAAGGGTCAGGCAGACGTTCAGCCTCCTTGACAATCAAGTCTCCAATACCGGGAATGTGGACCTTTGCGTTCACATACGGCAGAGGAGTACCGTGCACCCATCCGTACATGGTCACCTTTCTGTCCACCTTGCTGTTTTCTTCAATCAGAGAAGGATGGGTGATATCGACTACTCGATCAGCCAAGAGGTAAGAGTGCTCGTTTCGCCACTTGAGCGGTCGGAATTTCATAATGTTGATGAATCGACACAGATTGAGGATTTCTCGATCGGGATACCGGCCGTTAATCACACCGGAAAGGTAGAACAGCTTGGCTCCAGCATACACTTCGGTCCAGAATCGGGTCTTGAGCCGTTTCTTGGAAGCCCGCATAGTAGCAGGGTTCTTGAACAGGTCCAGATGGGTGGTAACACCGAGGATTCGAGGGAATCCGTGAGGAGACAGAATATTCAGAAACTCCATGGTCTCCATTTCGAAACCAAAGTTACCGTCCATCACCAGCAGCACCAGATCCGCAATCTTGGCCACGTCAATCATACTGCTCAGATCGTTGTTGCACTCCAGAAACGTCAGTCGACGTCGCTTACCAGACACAACAGTGATGGGGCCTCGGATGTCGTTCAGAGTCTGCTTGGTGTATCGTCTCACCAGAGACTTGATGAGAGTGGTCTTTCCGGTTCCAGGAGGACCCACAACAGCAATAATCACTGGCGGAGGGTCCTCGGTGGTTCGGTCAACCATAGGGGCATGGTACCGTTTCTCCTTGTGATCATGGGACCGTCTAGCCTGTCTGTCCAGCTTGCCGGGGTTGGCCACAGCGAAAGCCTTGGCGTTGAACCCGTTGGCGTGAAGCTTGGACTTGGCCATCTTCGTCTTGTCCCGCGACGTGCGGTGCTCCTTGTTGGTTTGCTCGTCAGCGCCCATGGTGTGTTGAGGGATGAGACTTGAGCGATTGATTTTTTAGATTTTCGCCTTTCAGATTTTTTTTGATCATGCATAAACCTTATTTGGAGGAGGAGGGAGATGGAAAAACAGGGCGAAAAAGAAGAGGTGGCAAAGTTGATGGAATGGACTGTTTTTATTAGTGGTGATTATATATGGTTGCGAGAGGCTATATTTCGAGTTTGAACAAGAATGGTTGGAATCTGGGGATTCTGGAGGGGGGTTGTTATGGTACTTTTAGTAGAGACACTGCCTTTGAGCTTAAACAAATGTCAACTGAATATTGGCAGTATTGATTAAGCTGCCCAGTAGTTTTGGAAAAGCATGTAATTCTATGAAGAGTGAACTTTTTGGACTGGATTTTTGGATAATGATTAATATAGCTGCCGTTACTGACATTGGTTACAATATGGACAGTTTCGGATAAATGCTTTCCGTTTTATATGAATGTTATGCTGTGAGAGAATAGCAGTGTGTACAGGCTGGAGCATTGCTTTGGGTGTAAAAGTCAGACTGAAATATAACTATATGGCGCTCATGACGTCTGTTTCTCGAAGTATGTATCAAAATACCCGATTTCAAGGATCTCGTTTCTCACTACTTAGACTTTGTTAACATATCTCAATTTAGTTGATATACAGTTAAGCATACTCCCACAACAAGAGTCCATCTACCTCCTTCACCACATATCGCACAGAAAAACCAACTATACCACTAGAATACTCCCATCTCAAAGATCATATCCACACACCAAAACACCCCTCCACACCCCATTTCCACAATTTCCCAGGGTTACCCTACCTCCCTATATTTATTTACCTTTTTTAGCTTTGCTGCAGTCAAAAAATCGACATCACCACTTACATCCACCATGGTGCAAATCAACGAAATCAAGAGCAATTCGCGTGAAACTCGAACAGCTGCTCACACGCACATCCGGGGGCTCGGCCTCAACGAGATGGGTGTTGCCAAGCCCATTGATGCTGGGTTTGTGGGCCAGACTGAGGCTCGAGAGGCTCTGGGTCTGGTTGTTGACCTGATTCGGGCCAGCAAAATGTCTGGACGAGGCATCCTGCTTGCTGGAGGTCCTGGAACCGGTAAGACTGCCCTGGCTTTGGCTGTGTCGCAGGAACTGGGTCCCAAGGTCCCCTTCTGTCCCATTGTGGGATCTGAGATCTTTTCGGCCGAAGTCAAGAAGACGGCTGCTCTGATGGAGAACTTCCGACGGGCCATCGGACTGCGAATCAAGGAGACCAAGGATATTTACGAGGGAGAGGTGACCGAGCTGACGCCTGAGGAGGCCGAGGATCCTCTGGGAGGCTACGGCAAGACCATCAGATCTGTGGTTGTGGGTCTCAAGAGTTACAGAGGCACCAAGCAGCTGCGTCTGGACCCCAAAATCTACGAGTCGATTCAGAAGGAGCGGGTGGCGGTGGGAGATGTGATTTACATTGAGGCCAACACAGGTGCGGTGAAGCGAGTGGGACGGTCAGATGCCTATGCTACAGAGTTTGACCTGGAGACGGAGGAGTACGTGCCCCTGCCCAAGGGCGAGGTGCACAAGAAGAAGGAGATTGTGCAGGATGTGACTCTGCATGACCTGGATGTGGCCAACGCTCGGCCTCAGGGAGGACAGGACGTCATGTCCATGATGGGTTCTCTGATGAAGCCCAAAAAGACGGAAATCACCGACAAGCTGCGCGAGGAGGTCAACAAAAAGGTGCAGTCGTACATTGACCAGGGTGTGGCTGAGCTGGTGCCCGGTGTGCTATTTATCGACGAGGTCAACATGCTGGATGTGGAGTGTTTCACGTACCTCAACCGGGCCCTGGAGTCCACAATCTCCCCCATTGTCATTCTGGCTTCCAACCGAGGCATGGCCAAGGTTCGAGGTGTTGACGATGATGTGTCCCCCCACGGAATCACCACCGACTTGCTCGATCGACTGCTCATTGTGCGAACTCTGCCGTACTCTCTGGAAGAGATCAAGACGATTATCCAGAAACGAGCTGTGGTCGAGCAGCAGCAGATTTCCGAGGACGCTCTGGACGCTCTTGCTCAGCATGGAGCCCGAACGTCACTGCGGTACGGTCTGCAGCTGCTGTCTCCTGCCGGAGTGCTTGCCAAGAGTGAGGGCAGAGAGGTTGTGGAGGTCAAGGACGTGGAGGAGTGCGAGTCGCTGTTTTTGGATGCCACTAGATCCAAGGGACGGTTTACCGATAAGTTCCTGTAAACCCTTAACGACTAGTTGGATTATGAGTCCTAGAGACTAGCTGGATAAAACGTTCAGTGTCTTGAACACGGCACCTTAGAATAAGGACAGGCTTATAGGGCTGACAAGAGCCGAGTTAGTGTCGGTTTTGTATTATGTATTGAATGGATAATTGGATAATAGAAGGGGTACATGGTAGGTTGTAATGTAGTGTTTGGAGGTGCTTTACAAGTGCCGTGTTGCAAATTTGGAACATTTCAAATATTACTTGTCTTTACTTGACCACCTCTCCCATCCATCAACCAAGTGTCCACATGTACTTAAGCAAGCCCCATAGATCACCCTTATATACCCTCCAAGTCCACCAATATTTCTCCAAACACAAAACCCTTTGGCCCAGCCTCCCCAAACTGCCCCATAAACCCCCCACATCACCCTCAACTCTCTAAAACACCTCCACCACCCTCCACCCCCTTCACCTCTTTTTTCTCCTCTCTCCCACCTGCTAAATTGAAATTTCACTTTAAACTCCCAATCGATATTTCGAGATGAGGAGGAGGCAGAATACAGCACCATGTAGCTTGATGAAGACAACACAAAATGAATTTTTGAATACACAGAAACATAGCTCCAAGCCCGTACACCAGCACTACACCTTCATCTACCCCCCACCTCCCTCCACAGCCCGTCAGTTGTCAAACGCGTTCCAAACCAACCTCCTCAGCCCTAACCCTAACTCACAACTCAAAGTGGAACAAAAATTTCACACTTGCACACACACACAACATGTCCGATATCAACTTCATGGTTGTCGACGGCTCTCTGGCCGATCTGGTGGCCGAGCTGACCGCATACATTGAGACCCTTGGCTGTGACGAGCTTGAAGCTAACTGTCAGCGAGCCCTTGGCGCTGGAGAGGAGGCCAAGGTGTTTGAACTGATTACTCAGCAGCTGCATCTGCTCAACAAGTCTTCCGAGGCCCAGTTTGAGAGCGTGTGGCAGCTGTGTCTGCACGTCTTTTCCTTTTCCGAGACTTTCACCTGGGTGGATGCTGTTTTGGCCGCCATTTCTGGCCACAGCAACCTGCCCCGTTCTTTCAACGGACCTGCAGCTGCTGGTCAGGCCGTCGTTGCTGTTGAGGCTTCTCTGTTCAACATTCTGACTGCCTCGCACGACCACGCCCTTCTCGCCAAGACCCTTCTCGCTGCTCTGGCTACCGCTGAGGAGACTGGCAACCTGCATCTGCTTGCCAACCAGCTCAAGAGCGAGCAGACCATCACCTGGATCAACACGTGGCAGATTGAGGCCGACGTGCGGGACCAGCTGATCTCCAAGATCTACTCGGCCCTGGTGGCTCTCGACGAGTCTCCCAAGGCCCTGGCTCTGCTGGTGGCTGCTGTTGCCAACGCCCAGACCTCCACCTTCCCCATGTCGTGCAAGCTGGTGCAGCAGGCACTCAAGTCTGACCATGTGCACGACTTTTCTACCATTCTGGCCCTGGAGCCTGTGGCCGACCTCAAGACCACAGAGCAGCGCCTGTACGAACTGCTGGTGACGGTGGCATCTGGTGACGTGGCAAAGCTGAGCAGCCTGGCTGCAGGCGACGCCAAGAGCTTGATCGAGGAGAACGACTTTGACGCCGAGGCCCTGCTTGCCAAGACCCGAGTCATTGCGCTGGCCAACCTGGCTGCCGCCAACCCCAACATTGAGTACGCTGTCATTGCCAAGACTCTGGACGTTGCTCCGGAATCCGTCGAGCTGTGGGTCATTGATACCATTCGAGCCGGTCTGGTTGAGGGACGACTCAGCCAGACCAAGCAGTCGTTTGCCGTCCACCGAGCCCAGAAGAGCGGGCCTGTGGAGAAGCAGGACTGGGAGGTGATCAGCGAGCGACTGGATGTGTGGAAAAAGTCGGTGACTGATGTGCTGCAGGTGGTCAAGCAGGCGCGAGAGAACGCGCAGCATCAGAAGCGGAAGATTGCCGCTTAGGGCACGAATGGAGGAGCGAAGCGACGGAGTGAGTGCCCGAACGACTGAAAGAGCATAGACGCACACCCAAGCTGTAAAAATGATATATTGAACATGCACGAGATGAATGTAGGCACGAATGTAGGCGCGAATGTGGGAGCGTAGCGACGGAGTGAATGCCCACACTCACAGGGGCGTACCATACACTACTGTAGCAATATCAGGTTTTTGTCAATGAACAGTTCTGGATGTAGTTAACAAGTAGCCCTGGACTGATACTACACACTGTCACGTAACCTGTGAGTAAATGTACAGTACATTATATAAATATGAATGAGTTGATGTATTACTGTGCTGTGTTCTTGTAACTCTGGAATACGGAAATATATGTATAAATCATGGCTGCGTCTGCTTAGAAACAGTAGGTGGTTCATTTTCTGAAGTGATCTGAATCATCAGTACAAGTAGCACAAGGTTGAGGACTTCAGAACCAGGATTATTGTAGTAAAATATCTCCATCACTTCATTCTTTTTTTTTTCTCATATCAGCTAGCTACAGTAGGAGCATCTACCTGGTAGGGTCAGTAGATAGTTGCAATTGATATATTCACTGTCATGTAAAGACCCTCTTAGTAACAGAGGGTGCGAAAGTACAATTATTTTGAAAGCGCTGCTATTATCCTAGACAGCTACTGTTAGCTCTGAAATACCCCTGTCTATACCAAGCAGATAGAGTGTATAGTGACTATACTCATATTCATATATTACTGTTAGTTATGGCATCCTCTACAAATACTGTAGAAACCAGTACGTTGCAAACGCCAGCTTATTCTCCTGTCGCATATCCACCTTGTAAAAGTCATTGCTTCTGCTTTCATTCCACTCCAGAGGCAGGTACTCCTGGCTCACGTGCAGCTTCATCTTGTACTTTTCCTTTTTCTCCAGCTCAGCTCTGCAAGGAAAAGCGACAAAGAAGGACACAAACAAAACCATAGGCACGGCAAACGCAACAATCCAGCCCTTCTTGAATAAACCTGCCAACATAGAAGGTAAAATAACGACAAACGCAGCCACGGATCTAGCTGTGAGACTGGTGTCTGTGTAGCTTGAAGAGGGAAGCCAGTTTGAAGCAAAGTACGGCTCGGCATACTTGAGTTCGTTCACTAGGAAGGAGTTGACGAGAGATAGACCAATGAGAATAGAAGGAAAGTGCCAAAGGTAGTAGCTCAGAGAGCCTAGAATGCATAGAACCATAGATACAAAAACAACCACTCCTGTAAACAGATAAGGAGAAATGTTGTAACGGGCCAATCGCTCTTTGGACACTTGAGGAGGTACCCAGAGAGGTAGAATACCTACTGCAATAATCAGCACACCTTGGACAATCTTCCAGGCTTGTTCCGAAGGCGATAGCGGTGTCTTTGCGGTTCTTAGATCGTCCAAAGCAATAAATCCAGCCACCATTGACAGGTTTCGCATTAGCATAGTGACGTAGTTGGCCGAAATAGCAATTCCAACGAAAGCCTCCACATCTTTGACGTCGAGGGTATAGGTATCTGTAGAGTCGTCTGTTTCTGTCATGTCGTGTGTATGTTTAGAGTGATGCAACAAGCTCGAGATATATATTTATACGGAGGATAGGCTAGGCGGCTTTAAGTGTCCGTCAACCTTGTTTAACATGTGCCTTGTCCTTAACACTGCCCACCTTCGCCCACCTTACACCCCTAATTATAGTTTAGCAGTCGTACTAGTGTGGACTACAAGGCGAGCTGTCAGTGGGGTGGCTTAGGTATCCAGCTGATTCTATAGCATGCGTACATTTCTTGTCCTTCGTATCTTTCGTCTTGGCATGCACCGGTTAAATGCACGGCGTCTTGGCAACTCCGTAAGGCATCACCAAACAAGAAAAGGTTTGGCTGGATTGGGACATCAGGGGGTATGTACAGTGACGTAAAATAAATTACACCAAACTTTAACAAAGCCGTGCGATGGGATTTGGATAGGAAGCGGGGGTACGAAATTAGTCGCGTCACTAAAGATATAAGCTAGAGCTACTCAGCACACTTTGAACATAATTTGTAGGCAAAAGTACATTATATGCTTACGAAGAGTGGAAGAGGTTTATAACATAACTCAGGAGAAGAGAGATATCCTGGGTATGCTTTGGCAACTTGGATTGATCCTGTTGAAGCGGTTTGCCACGAGCTTGATATAGAGAAACAAAAGGTATCCCAGAATCTAATGGACGGTCGTAACTTGTTTTTGGTGGGCATATCTGAGGGAAGTTGGGTATGTGGCAATATACTCTGGGGTATTTGGAGATGAAGTGTATGGAGCAGAATAATTCTGGCTTGTGGGAGTTAACTGAGGAGAAGTATCAGAGTGCTAGGGTGTGGAGGGGTGATGTGTAACAATATACATAAGAAAGCGTCTAAGAGATGCGGAGGGTTTCCAAGAGCAAAATAAAACAAATAGGATTGTAGGGGGGAACGAGGAGAGTAAAATTGTAGTTTTGGATTTTTGGTAGGATGTATCTAGAGTGAGATAAATTGAGTGTGGTGCATGAGAGAACTGACAACGTACGACACTCGTTTCATAAGTTATAATTGGCCGAATACGACATTATTAGTACTAAACGAATCGTCTTAGCTATGAGACTCCAACGGTCAACTCTAGAAACCTGTAGTACGCATATCCATCGAGATAAATTGAAAACAAGTTCAAATGCTGACAGCAACAGCAATATGAACGAAAACACTTAGCGACATCCATAATCGACATCACACGACCTCAACGAACACGCCCATACCAATATCTCAACATGTCCAAAAATCCTAGTTGAGGACCCCCGAAACCTAAAAAAAATCGTGCAGAAACGCAAGTAAACACAAAATAGATGGTACCATTGTGTTCGTGGGGAAATGGCGATCACCCCTATACCAATTTCTCTGTGTTTTAATTTTTACAAATCTTTAACGCGTTCCCACATACCCAGGAAGAATGGTAGAGGTTTGGGCTTTTAAGGTATTGCTTATTTAAGCTATGGGAGCATTCATGAATTTTTTGGTTAAGACTGGGTGTATTTCAAGTAATATCCAAAGTAGTTCGTCGCTTAAAATACAGCCAATCTTAACCAAAAAATTACCCAACGTTCTCATAGCTTAAATAAACAATACCTTAAAAGCGGAAACCTGTACCATTAATCCTGGGTATGTTGGAAGGGGTTAAAGATTTGTAAAAAACAAAACACAAAGCAATTGATATAGAAGTGATCCTCGTTTCCCGATGAACACAATGGTATCATTTATTTTGTGTTTAATTGGGTTTCTGCACGATTTTTTTAAAGTTTTCGGTGACCTAAACTAGGAATTTGACAGGTTAAGAGTATGTAAAAAAACGAATTTTCACAATTGCTATGGGAAGATTCTTCGGAATGCACTGATGTCAAATATGTTATTTGCTAAGCTTTTGTATAAATATCTCTCTTGCTGTCGTTGTATGATATGTATTGGGTCATAACTCTTGTAATATTAGTGCTAAGGAGTTGATATGTAGTTGGTCAGAACCACAACGTTCGTGCGATCATAATGATATCAATCAACAACTAATTATATAGATGTAATAGCGTTTGAAGTGACCAAGTCAAAGAGACTTGTTGTCTATTTGCCAATGCGCCTGCTTCAATGGATGCACATCAATTTGATCTTGACAAAGTATATAAACTAGCCAATACCATAGTATGTACCTCGTTCTATGTCCTGCACAATATTAATATCGCTTCCTATACAGTCACAGTCATATTTTGCTGTCAGACCACCAAGCTTACTCAGTGCAGCAACTGAGCAAGCTTAGTAACTCAACACAACAGACCAACTGGACATTGGAGACGAGCTAGTGAAAAACAGATAACACCAGTAGATAGCTGCTGCTTTGTAGATCCCAAATATCCCAAATACTCACCTTCTAGCCATACAAAATGCTGCCCAAAATCGCCCACATCCACCCATCATCCCACCCAATAAACTCTATTCAAACCCAATCACCCTGCAGACTCATGCACCTTCTTCACCTCCCCACATGCTCAAAACCGCGATCCGAATGTCTCGAGTTTCCGAATTAGCGCACAATTACAACGGGATCAAGGCCGCCGTGGCTGCCCTCTCACCTTCCACCAGACTGGTCTGTGTCTCAAAGTACAAGCCCGCCAGCGACATTCAGGCTGTGTACGACCAAGGCCAGCGGCATTTTGGCGAAAACTACGTCCAGGAGCTCATGGAAAAGGTGGCCGCCCTGCCTCAGGAGATCCAGTGGCACTTCATTGGCTCACTACAGTCCAACAAGTGTGCCCAGCTCGCCAAGGGTATCCCCAACTTGTGGGTGGAGACGATTGATGGAGAGAAAAAGGCCAAGAAGCTGAACGATGCTCGAGACCAGAGTGAGTACGAGACGCCTGTGCATGTGTTTGTGCAAGTGAACACGTCTGGCGAGTCGCAAAAGTCCGGTCTGGACCCTGAAGATGTGCCCAAGGTGGTGGAGTATATTCTCAAGGAGTGTCCCCATCTCAAGCTGGCTGGTCTCATGACCATTGGCTCAATCGCACAGAGCAAGGGCTCAGAAGAGAACATGGACTTTGCCACGCTTGTGCAGATCAGAGACTCGATCGAGCAGGCGTTTGACGTGACTGGTTTGGAGCTGTCTATGGGCATGAGCTCGGACTACGAGGAGGCGATTAAACAGGGGTCGACTAATGTGAGAATTGGATCGACGATTTTTGGAGGACGGATGACCAAGGAGGAGGTGAAGGCATGAGCAGCATACGAGCGTAGCGAGTATGCTGCCAGCCACTAATGCCTCATGATTACATATGTAAATACATCAATTTTTGAAGTTTAGATAAACCCACTAGAATCCCAACTCCAGGGCTGCAAAACCGTACCATTATTGTCCTATATGGAAATAACATTGAAGTGTCACTACCACCCATAGTCAAGCAACCTACTCCTTTCTTTCTCCTCTTCCGTCATGTCCTCCTCTTTCGGTTTATCCCAGTACGTTGCACGAAACTTGCCGTTCTCAAAACCAACAACGTATGCCCTGTTACTCACATACTCAGACTCACCAAAGGACTGAGAGGCGCTTTGTATAGTAGTAACATGTCTAGCATCCAAATCAACAACCTGGAATGTCTCCGTACTCTTAGGACATGGGTTGCTGTACACCAGATTGCCATTTTGCTGGTATTTATCAAACACCGTCCTCACACCTTTCACCTTATCGCTCGGCTTCACCTCAAGGATTCTGTTGGGGTGGGTGTATATGAAATCTGGTTCTTCCAGATCCACAAAAGTAGCAATCAGGTATTTGTAATCTGGAGGTGCATACCACCAAACGAGACCATGGCGCACAGCAAAAGGCCTAGCACCATTACGGAGATAATTGAGAAGAGGGCCGTACTGAAGGTAATTTTTCGTGTGGGGGTTGTAAAATTCAAACATGTATCTCCCTTCCAACGTTTTTATTTTTCTCACAAACACCTTGCCTATAGTGAACGTTTCCACCATGTCTAATGGTCCCCCCCTCTTAGCATTCTTGTAATGCAGAGATTTTGAATAAGGAAACTCCCAGTCATAGTCCATACAAGCAACCAGCACTTTGTCTCCACAAATTCCGACATTGAGAACCTTTGTTTTGCCTGGCAAAGTGATTCTCAGACCGTCATACTCAACTTCAGTTTCACCAGCAGTCTTGGATATGACTGTAACTCCATTATCAAGCTCATCTGTTTTTTGCAAATGCTCAAATCCATCAGGAAGCTCAGTCAGCTCAAGTACTGAAAGATGTTTAGCTTTAGGAACATTTCTTCCAACCGTCTCGAACCCATGCTTGGTACTCCGTCTTAAATCGACTCTTGCCCTCCATTCATTACACCGGTGCATATATAACACAGCGCAATCAGCCCATGTTTTGAGGTCTCCTTCGGGATATATCCACGGACATATCTCTCCAACCTTTTGGCGAAGAACACCTTCGCAGTTATTGAAGGCATGGTACCATTGATGAGACACTTTTCTTAGCCTAGTACAGGTTGGCAAGGTGCAATGAGAGAAAATCATGGCTGTGACTTGCACTGGAAGTTGTGGAAAACGAGTATAGAACCGTCTTTTCTTTGGGAACTCCACCAGCGGTCTTTCTGACACTTTCCTGTCCAAATGAGCAGCAAACGGGTTGTGTTCACTTAGAACTAACTTGACAGCCTCCTCACTCTGACCGCGCATCATTTTATGCACAAAATACTCCAGGGCTTCATGGTCTCTGCTGCCCATATTCTCCTTGTAAAATGTGACTTTTTTCTTCCGTTGTTCTTCTAGAGATTCACGGTGCTTATACACACTGTGTCTGTCTTCTTCTGATAACAAGCACCACGTCTTTATGCACTGGACACCAAAATCGCTTGGTTTGGGCACCAGCTCTTGCCTGTCAAGCTCCAGATCCACTCTCTCCTCCATAACCTCCTTCTTGTATTCGTAAAAACGGCCAGAAAAAACCCTAGCAGCCTCCCGACACTCCTCCTTGGACGTACCTGGTGGTAGATCTGGTAATAAAGACTCCACATGGGTCAAAAACTTCTCCCAATTCTCTTTAATCCGGTCATCCATTTGACTTGCCTCTGCTTCCAACGCGTCGTAGCCTGAACATAGGAAAGCTCTCATTCTCTCTGATTTTTGAGCGTCATATTTGCCCTCATCTGAAGATGCGAGCGTCCGCTCTTTCTCAGAGCTCATAGTCGTGGGTTTTTAATGGTATCAGTGAAATATTGACATCTTGACAGATTAGTGGAGATTGATAGAGTTTAGCGTGTTTTTAGGAAGGGGTAAAAGTAAAATCGTAAAATCACAATAAATTCATTTATATTCATAGCACAGTCACTCGACTTTCCTGCACTTCACCTACATCAACTCGTATCACTAAATATATTATCTATAATGCACATTAAGGGTCCAGACAACTGGAGTGAGTGGTGTACTCAGAGGTACTCAGAAGGACACTCAAGAGTATCAAATGCTCTAGGAGATGGTGATAACCAGAGGACTATGTCATCCGGGTACCGGTGAACTACGTTCACCTTCAAGAAACTCGCTACGCTCGTCGCTTAGATGATATCAGCATAACTTCCTCCAAAGTTATCGTTTCCTCCTCGGGCGTTCCTTGCCTTCAGCTTCTTTCCCTTGAAATGCTTCTTGGTTCCCTGAGCGGCTCCTCGCTGGTGGAAGGGAGTGCTCAGATTACCGCCTGACGAGTTCTTGCCAAAGTAGTCGGCATCGAGATGCTCTCCGAGAGAAGAGAAACCCTTACCACCAAATCCACCGGCTCCGGTAGCATGCTGGGAGAAAGACAGCTTGTCAATGTCTCTCTCAAGGTCGAAATCCTCTCGGGGGATACCAGAGTGGACAGCGGCATCAAGCAGCTGCTTCTGTCGAGAAGGAGGAAGCTGCTGCAGGGTGTACAGACCCTTGTTGAAGACGATTCCGGCCTCCTCGTCGTCGAGATCGGTTCGGAAGTCGGGGGGAGGGTGACAGTACAGAATCTTACCGTTGACGTAGTCCTTGAGGACGTATCGGGCAGCTCGAGACTCATCGGGGTTACCCTGAGAAGCTCCTCGCATGTATCCTCGAGCCTTTGCGTAGGCAACGAGGAACTCGGTGGCAGTGGGGTATCCCAGTCCTCCCTCATCGACAGGACGAGTGTAGATCTTGATACCGTAGACAGACTCGAGGAAGTACTTGGGCACTCGTCGAGACACAAGGGTGGCGGGACCGGTGAACTCTCGCAGCTGATCAATGGGCAGCACACCGTTACACACCAGCTCTCCGTTGGTGTTACCGAAGTTGGGGAACACCAGACCGGGACAATCACACAGCATCACCTTGGGCGACAGCAGAATGGTCTGGAAGTGCTTGGTCTTACCGGGGGTGGCAGAGACGGACACCTTGTTGGAACCCACCAGGGCGTTGATGGTGGAAGACTTACCGACGTTAGGGTAACCGACCAGACCAATGTTGAGACGGGGCTCCTGGCCCTCAGGAGCAGGCTGCATGGGAGCAGGAGCCTCAGCGAGGAAAAGCTGCTCGAGCTGATCGACAGAGAGAATGGAAGTGGGAGTGGCCATGACAGAGTAGTGCATGTCTGCAGTAGAGGGCTTGGCAGCATCGGTGGCCTCAGCCTCCTCATGAGCGTTCTCAGGCACAGTGACAGAAGTGTCAGCGTCCACCTGCTGAATGGCATCCTCAACCACGTCCTCCTCCTCCTCATCCTCGGACTCCTCGTCCTCAGACTCCTCCTTGGGCACAAACTGGGCCAGTTCTCGCTCCAGAGCACTGACCTCGTCGTCAGAGTCGTCGTCCACCACCTTCTTGTGGTGACTTCCCTGAGCCTCCTCCTTGAGCTCCAGAGCCTCCAGCTCCTCCTTGGCCTTGGCGGCAGAGAAGAAGGCGTATCGGATGCCGTGCTGCTTGAAGTAGTCGGCCCACACCTGTCGCTGCTCCTCGGTCATCAGATCGGCCTTGTTGACCAGCAGCAGGTTCCGCTTTCGGGGATCGATCTCCTTGACGTACAGCTCCAGATCCTCGGATCGGAACTGCAGAGGGTTTCGGCCGTCGACAATCTGCACAACGAGATCGGATCGCTCACACACTCGCCACAGCTGTCGCCACACCTCAATGTTTCGCTCAAACGGCGTCAGCAGCAGATCCTGGTTCTCCTGCAGCTCCGCCAGACTTCGTCGCCATCGCAGGAAAGCCTCCTTTTCCTCTCGATCAAGCTGCGTGGAAGTGGTCTCCTCGGTCCACACGGGACGTCGGGGAACAGTCAGCTTACCGACGTTCTCGGCCTGCTTCTCCCGCAGCCGCTCAGCCTCAGCCTTGGTCAAAAGGTAGGGGTTGGAGTTGTCGTGGGTGTTGATGATGGTGGTGTGGGCTCTTCGCTCGGCAGTAAAGTCAGTGTCAGCAAGCTCAGCGGTGGCCAGAAACTCGTCCAGAGCCTTCTCCTGGGTCACGGACCGCAGCTTGACCCAGCCGGCCTCCTTGTTCTCTTCGGTTGTGTATCGAGTCTCTCCAGCGTCAGTGACATAGACCTTGCCCTCCTTGGCTTTTCGGTTCATGAGAGTTTTTCCGAGGCCTGTGTTGTTGGGGGTCTTCTTCTTGTGGTAGGATGGCTTGGGGCCTGAGGGGGGTCCCTTGGGCTTGACCACATCGGAATGCAGAGGGATTTTGTTCATTGCGTAATAATGATCAAGTGTAGTGTTGGGGTGTGGATTAGGTCTGTGTGTGTGGTGATATGCAGAAATAATTTTTAAGGTTAGGTTTCTTCATGCACGGTCACGTGAGGTGCAAGTGTGACGAGGCGGCGGTTGGGGGCAATCACTGCCTGGCGGAAAAGTTTGGGAGCAAAGAAAAGACACGAGTTGCGGTGAATGACTTTTTGGAGATCGGTGCAAGGTGTTAGAGAGCAGATATGTCTATATAACGTGAGTATGACTGACTGTATTCAGCAGTAGAGATGATATCAGTAAAGTTTAATTTTACCAGTGGCGATGGAACAAGTTGGAAGGTGTGAGATGTGGGATTGGAGAAATTGATAAACAAGAAATGAGGTAGTGTATCTGGTGACTATGTCAATGGGATCTTTTGAGGTTAGCTTACGTAATACTTGTTTTGAAGTGGAGGTTGGGGTGGTGCCTGAGAAGATGAGACAGTCGTGTGAGCAAGGGGAAGTGAAAAGTGTGTTTATAAGGGTGGCACTTGCAGTTTTGATTTTTTCTTCAATTTTTTGATATTCCCCGAGTTCTCAGACCAGGATCATCTTCTTGACGTGTTTTATTTTCAGATGCGTTACCTATTTCTGCTGTTTATTGTTGTCAGTCAAGATGGATTTACTTATACACCCAACTAACCTTTTTTGGTTGTTGGAGATACAGTTGAGATGAACGGCAACGAAAAAATAATCCACTCTGAGGGCGCAGAACTGTCAAAATGCAGATATGATGTTGCAAAGATGCTTATTTTGCATTTCATTTCCCAATAAAGGTTGCTCTGCTCTCATGTGCTTTTTTTTTCGTACACCTGCCTGTGAATAACAGAACACTAAAAAAGGCACTAATAATAGCCTAGATGGTTCGTAAAAATTGTTATTTGGTTTTAAAAGGCGATATCTAACTCTGCCCTAAAAAAAACATCTTCGCTTTTCCCATTTGAAAGAATAAAAAAAGAAGCCCGACGTGGGGCTTGAACCCACAGCCTTGAGATGACTTTCGAGATAAGAGTCTCACGCTCTACCGATTGAGCTAGCCAGGCGGATGATGATTTTGAGGTTTTTTTGGCCTCGCAAATCAGAATGCTGATTTTTTTATGAACCCTTCCCACACTTCTCTTCGCTCCTCTTCACCACCCCTTTTACCCTTCTCCCCTCCCTTCTCTACCCCACCACCCCCGTTCCCACTCCCCCCCTTCCCCATTTCTCTCAACTACTTCCCTACTTCTCTTCACACAGTCTCTACTACTCTTCACAAAGTCTCTACTACTCTTCACTAAGTCTCTACTACTCTTCACAAAGTCACTACTTCTACTTACTACTTCTCAGTACGATACTACACTACTGATAACTGCTTCACTATTACAGCATACTGCTTCACTACCACACTTCACTACCACACTTTACTATTACACAGCAGCACTACCTTCTACTACTACAAAGAAGTACAACTGTTCACTACTAAACTACCACT